>NW_021024508.1:2627483-2828691 GCF_004153795.1 Camellia sinensis
GTCATGTTCAGTTCTTTCTGAGTGAAGAAGTATTTTAGGCTTTTGTGGTCTGTGTACACCTCACAAGTTGTTCCATACAGATAATGGTGCTAGATTTTTAGAGCAAAGGCCACGGCTGCAAGTTCAAGGTCATGAGTTGGATAATTCTTCTCATGTGATCGGAGTTGTTGTGAAGCATATATAATTACCTTATCATTTTGCATTAGTACACATCTCAAGACCTTGTACGAAGCATCCCTGTAGATTTGGAACCCATTTATACCATTAAGTAAAGTCAAAATAGGTGCAGTCACTAATCTAGTCTTCAATTCCTGAAAAATGAATTCCCTCTAATCATTTCAATCATATGGTACATTTTTTTGTGTCAACTGTGTCAACGGCATGGCAAGTTTGGAGAAGTTTTTTACAAATTTTTTGTAATAACCAGCAAGCCATAGAAAACTTCTAACTTCTGTCACAGTGGTTGGTCTTGGCTAGCTCACAATAGCTTCAATTTTCTACAGGTAAACTGATATGCCATCCTTGTTGATCACATGCCTCAGAAAATGCCACACTGTCAAACTAGAATTCACATTTGGAGAGTTTTGCATATAACTTCTTTTCTCTTAGAGTTTGTAACACCCCATGTAGCATAAGTTCCTCCATGATTCTACCAATCAACTTTCACCAACGGTATTTCTTTGTTCCTCAATTTTTTGATTCGGCGATTCACAATTTGAATAGGCCTTTCTTCGTACGTATAATTATCTTTCAGAAGCACATGAGTTGGTTCAATCATATTGTGTGGATCCCGCAAATATTCGCGAAGCATCGAAACTTGAGCTCATGAGACATACAGTTGACCCATAAAAGGGACATAATAGAACAGATAACAGATGTCATCTGAAGCTAAGAATGCCACAAATACATTTTAAAAACATTGGACAACCATTCATTCATACAGAAACTAATATTTTAGAAACAGATCATTTTATATCATTCAAAAAATACTCATAATTGAACATAGCTTTACAAAGTTATTACTCACAGATGGCTCCAAAGCAGATGGACAAAACAAATAACCGAATAGCCTATGGCGCGTGACCTACACAATACATAACAGATACACATTTGAAACATACGCTCAAGATATACTTCACTCATTACGTTTCATTCTTAGCATGTTCTCAGCCTTTATCCTCATTATTGAGTCTTAATCTTGGCCTAGGAATGCCTAGGATGCAATGAGGATGCAAAAATGTATTTGAAAATACTTGGTCAAAAATGCTGGAAACAGGGGTCCCGTTCGAGCGCAACTTCCTTCACTCGAGCGAATACGAAAAACGTGATTGGCCGCTCGAGCGCAACTTCCTTCGCTTGAGCAATCTGTAAACTTCGCAAAAGTACTAGTTGCTCGATTTTTCAGCTCGACGCTCACTCGAGCGCAACTTTTGCCGCTCGAGCGGTCTCCAAAACATGAAACTTCTAGGAGTTTGCATTTCACGCTCGAGCGAACTTCTGGTCGCTCGAGCAGAAGTGTAAGATCACAGAGTGGTTGCTCGAGCGGAGAATCTGTCGCTCGAGCGGGGAAGCAGAATCTGAAATTTCTAGATTGCACTCCCTAGCTCAAAACTGGAATTCATCCCTTAAAAACACAACTCTTGGGCCCTAAAACTTGAGGAAAAAAGTCTAAACTTGGAAAATATAAAGAATTAAAGATCATTTCATGAAATCAAGCCCCATAAGTGTGTCAATTATACAAAACCAAGCTTGAATTGTGAAAACATAGCATGAATATGACATGAATGGAGTGATTTAAGCTCCAAGTTTCCAAATCATGAGCAAATGAGATGTTAGATCAAAAACTTGTTGAATTCTTTAAATAAAACCAAAATATGGACATTCATGTGGAAATTCTTAAAAATCAACTTACAAAATTATGAGAATTATGTATTCATGCATGAGATGCTCTTCTTTCCCACTTACTTAGTGCAAATCATGCAACCCATGGCCCAATTTCTTGAACGTATGTACCGACCAAGTAGATTGCAAGACAAGAGACTTGGTTGTTTACCTTAGATGCTTAATGGTGTTCTAGAGGTTCAATTGCTTGAGTTTCCAAATCCAACCTTCAACTCTCCACAAGTCCTCTTCCAATTCTTGAGTTCAAACACTCTCTCTAGGCTCCCCTCTCACTCTTCCACGTTTTTGCTCTCAAGGAGATGAAATGAGAGTGTAAAAATGCACTCTAGAGCCCACTCATGCCTTATATAGGCTCAATTATGAAGGCTTAGTTAATGGTTAATCAATTGACATTATTTACTCTAATTTAATAGTTCCGAATCGAATTTCAATTGAACCTACCATAATGTTCTAAAAATTCCAAATAACAGATATACTAAGTCAATTTCATGATCGGATGCCAATAAGGCCTTCAATTCGCAAAATAGAACAAAACCAGAGACAAATATTCCTACACAGAACAGATAGAAACTCATATAACACATAACACATGTAATGAATGCAAAATTTCATCTTAATTACTTATTAAGCATTCATAATCATGGATTATACATTAATCAAAGGTAGAGGTTGATACAGTCTTCCCCTTTAAAGAGTTTGGTCCTCCAAACTCAAAGTATCTTCATTTTGGAAGAACGTTGGGTCCAATGGAAATAAATCTGGATATGTCTTTATCATGTCTTCTTCAGTTTCCCATGTAGCATAAGTTCCTCCATGATTCTACTAATCAACTTTCACCAACGGTATTTCTTTGTTCCTCAATCTTTTGATTTGGCGATTCACAATTTGAATAGGCCTTTCTTCGTACGTATAATTATCTTTCAGAAGCACATGAGTTGGTTCAATCATATTGTGTGGATCCCGCAAATATTCGCGAAGCATCGAAACTTGAAAAGCATTGTACATATTTTCCATAATCGGTGGTAAGGCTACCCGATACGTCACTGAATTAATCTTTTCAAGGATTTGATACGGTCCAACATATCTTGGTGCCAACTTGCCTTTCACTCTAAACCATGTTTGGCCTTTCATTGGGGTCACTTTTATGAACACGTGGTCCCCGACTTCATACTCCCTATCTCGCCTTTGGACATCTGCATAACTCTTTTGGCGGCTTTGTGCAGTTTTCAATCTCTGTTGAATCAATTTCACGTTTTCAATGGTTTCTTGCACAAGTTCTGGTCCCAACAAAGGTTTATCACCTACCTCGGCCCAACAAATTGGTGATCGGCACTTTCTACATATAAAGTCTTATAAGGAGCCATACAGATACTCGAATGGTAGCTGTTGTTGTACACAAATTCGGCTAATGGTAAATAGGTTTCCCAATTGCCTTGAAAGTCTAATACACACATCTGTAACATGTCCTCTAATGTTTGAATGGTCCGTTCAGATTGGCCATCTGTCTGTGAATGATAAGCACTGCTCAGTCTCAACTCAGTTCCCAAAGCTTGTTGTAGACTCTGCCAGAATCTTGAAGTGAACTTAGGATCTCTGTCAGATACTATGGACATTGGAACTCCATGTAATTTCACAATCTCATTGACATACAAGTTAGCCAACTTATTCGTATTATACAAAGATTTAACAGGTAAAAAGTGAGCAGATTTAGTTAAACGATCAACAATGACCCAAATAAAGTCCATACCTCAGGAAGAGCGAGGTAGTCCAAGAATGAAATCCATGGTAATGTGCTCCCATTTCCATTCCGGTATTGGAAGCGACTGTAGCAGCCCAGCGCGTCATTGATGTTCGGCTTTAACTTGTTAGCAATGCAAACATCTCCCCACAATATCAGCAATGCTTTGCTTTATTCCAAGCCACCAGAAATTCTGTTTCAAATCATGGTACATCTTCGTATTCCCTGGATGCATAGCGAATTTAGAATTATGTGCTTCGGTCATAACACGTTTCCTCAAGTCAGAACAATCCAGTATACAAGGTCTTTTCTAGAATTTCAACACATTATTCTCAAACAGAAATCCCGGCCTTGGTTTTAAGTCAATCTCATCAATAATTTTCTTCAAAAATTGATCTTCGTGTTGTTTCTCTCTAATTTCTTCTATAATAGCAGGCTGGGCAGAGATGGTGGTTAGAATCCCACCTTATTCACGCAGGACTATCTCAATTTCATTCTTCTCCAAGTCGGTTATTAACTCTTTCTGATCAGTAAGCAAACATGACAAGATTCCAACTGATTTCCAGCTCAAAGCGTCTGCCACTGTATTTGCTTTTCCCGGATGGTATAGAATTTGTAAATCATGGTCTTTAATTAGTTCGAGCCATCGCCTCTGTCTCATGTTTAGTTCTTTTTGGGTGAAGAAATATTTTAAGCTTTTATGATCTGTATATACCTCACAAGTTACTTCGTACAGATAATGACGCCAAAATTTCAAAGCAAACACCATGGCTGCTAATTCAAGATCATGAGTCAGATAGTTATTTTCATGAGGACGGAGTTGTCGAGAGGCATAAGCAATTACCTTCCCATTTTGCATTAACACACAACCCAAACCCTTGTAGGAAGCATCACTGTAAATTTGAAACCCATCGATTCCGTTGGGTAATGTCAGCATTGGTGCAGTTACTAGTTTAGTTTTCAGTTCTTGGAAAGCTGATTCTCGCTGATCGGTCCAATCAAAGGGTACATTTTTCTGTGTCAATTGTGTCAATGGCATAACAAGTTTTGAAAAGTCTTTCACAAATCGACGATAATACCCTGCAAGCCCTAGAAAACTTCTAACTTTTGACACGTTGGTTGGTCTTGGCCAATCTATAATGGCTTCGATCTTTTGTGGGTCAATGGAGATACCATCCTTGTTGATTACATGTTCCAAAAATGCCACACTGTCAAGCCAAAATTCACATTTGAAATTTTTTGCATATAACTTCTTTTCTCTTAGAGTTTGTAACACGGTCCTCAAGTGATTCTCATGATCTTCCCTGCTTTTAGAGTAAATCAAAATATCATCAATAAATACAACGACAAATTCATCCAGATATGATTTAAATACCCTGTTCATAAGGTTAATGAAGGCAGCAGGTGCATTAGTCACCCTAAACGGCATTACCAAAAATTCATAGTGTCCGTATCTAGTTCTAAATGCAGTTTTCTCTACATCTTCTGCATTAACTTTTAATTGGTGATACCCGGATCTAAGATCTATCTTGCAGAATACTTGTGCTCCGTGAAGTTGGTCAAATAGATCATCAATTCGGGGCAATGGACATTTGTTCTTCACAATTACCTTGTTCAACTCACGGTAGTCAATACACAGCCTCAAGGGCCCGTATTTCTTTTTGACAAACAACACTGGAGCACCCCAAAGTGACGTGCTCAGACGGATAAATTTCTTGTCTAAGAGTTCTTGGAGCTGAACTTTTAACTCTTTCAGTTCAAAAGTTGACATTCTATATGGGGTTTTGAAAATCGGTTGTGTTTCGGGTACAACATCAATAGTAAACTCAATTTCCCTATCAATTAAGTCTCCCTGCAATTCAGTTGGAAATACATTAGGAAATTCATTTACTACAGGGATGTTCTCTATAATGGGATTATCAGAAGTCATCGTCAAAACACAACACATATACCCTCTACATCCCATCCTAAGCAATTTAATAGCTTTCATGGTAGAAATCAAGTATGGGGGAGGGACAAGATAACAATGCTAGTTTTGAATCTACCGGAAGCCCTATTGTTCCACCAGAATCATCTAATTCTCAAACTAATGTTTTCCCATCTGAATCTAAGCCTCCTAAACCCCCGAACAAAAGAAAGAGTGAGAGTAGTGGTGGGAGAGCACCATCCTCGGTTTGGGACCATTTTGATAAGGTTATAGGAGAAGATGGGAAACGTAGAGCAGTGTGTAAGTATTGTTTTAAAGAGTATATGGCCGATTCTAGGACTCATGGGACTAGTAATTTGAGAAGTCATACCCCTAATTGCAAACAATTTCCAAACAATGATAAAGATGGGCAACAAACATTGAGTTTTAAACCAAAACAAAATGCCGAAGAGGGTGTTGAGGTTGTGGCAACAAGTTTTAGTTTTGATGCTTGTAAAAGGCTCTTGCCGAGATGGTGATTATTGATGAGTTACCTTTTCGATTTGTGGAGGGAGTTGGGTTTAAAAGATTTTGTAATGTTGCCGTTCCTAAATTCACACCAATTCCATTTCGTCATACCATAGCAAGAGAGGTGACAAACATATTCAACAACGAGAGGGATAAATTGAGGAGGTTGATGAAGGGTCGTAGAATTTGCTTCACTACGGACATTTGGACTTCTATTCAAAATTTGTGTTACATGTGTCTAACGGCTCATTTCATTGATGATAATTGGAAACTACAAAAAAGAATCATAAACTTCCAACAAGTTGAAGATCACAAGGGGGAAACTTTGGGTAGAAAAATTGAGTTGTGCTTGCTTGAGTGGAACATCGATAGTATCTTTACTGTAACTGTTGATAATGCTAGTTCCAACAATCTTACCATTCAATACTTGAGAAGGAATACCAAAGATTGGAAGGGGACCATTTTGGAGCATGAGTTTTTGCATATGCGGTGTTGTGCACATATTCTAAACCTTGTTGTGAGTGATGGATTGAAAGAAATGGATGATTCTATTGCAAATATTAGACTTGCGGTTAGGTATGTGAGGTCTTCTCCTAATCGGCAAGATGCTTTTAAGAAGTGTGCGGCCTATCTAAAACTTGTGACTACTGCTCTTGTATGCCTAGATGTACCAACAAGGTGGAATTCCACATATTTAATGTTGGAGGCTGCTGAAAAGTTTGAGAAGGCTTTTAACCGTTTGAAGTATGAAGACTCCAATTTTGAAACTTACTTCAAGGATGTTGATGGTGGGATTAGGAGGATTCCAAATGAGGAGGATTGGAAAAAATGTAGGTTGTTTGTGAGATTTTTGAAACTATTCTACCTTGCAACAAAGAAATTTTCCGGGTCCCTTTTTGTTACTTCCAATGCATTTTATAAAGAGATGTTTAAAATTGAAAGCACAATTAATCAATTAATTTTGGACAATGATGATGTTTTGTGCACAATGGCTATGAGTATGAAGCAAAAGTTCAACAAATATTGGGGGGATGGAAATAAGATTAATTTGTTGTTGTATGTTGCTGTTGCTCTTGATCCTACAAAAATGATAGCATACTTGGAGTTTTGTTTTACAAATATATTTCATGGAGAAAAGAGGAAGGTGGATGAGATGGTGAACAAAATTGTTTCTTGTTTGACTCGTTTGTACAACCATTATGCCACAATTTATTCATCAAATGAGAGTGTCTCGAGGGTGACTGAAGTGGAGACAATGGTGATTGATGAGGATGATTTGGATTCTCAAATGGAGTCCCAATTTAATTCATATTTGGAAGGGCGCTTCACTAGTGGAAGCAAGTCGGAATTAGACAAGTACTTGGGCGAGGTTGAACATTTTGCAAAAAATCAGACATTTGAGATATTGGAATATTGGAAGAATAATGCAACAAAGTATAGAGTGTTATCTCAAATAGCAAAGGATGTGTTGGCCATGCCCATTTCTACCGTTGCTTCGGAGTCGGCTTTCAGTACCGGGGGACGTATCCTTGATCCATTCCGTAGTTCACTTGCCCCTTCCATGGTTGAAGCTCTTGTATGCACACAAAATTGGCTTAAAAGCAACCTTCCAATTTCTCTTCGAAAAGCAATGGATGATGTGAAGGAATTTGAGCAATACGACTCGGGTAATATGTGAATATCTCTTCATTTTTAATTCTATTATTATTTTTACTATGCAAGTTTATTTATCTTCTCTTGTTGACTCATGCTTTTAGGTACTTTGGAGCCATGTTCATTTTCAACCCCAAAGTCTAATGTAGATGCTATAATTGAACTTTAATGTTTATTTGGCTCATGTGTGAGATTTTTCTAATTAGTTGAGATCAGATTAATGTTTATTTATTTATATCTATTTATTTATATTTATTAATTTGGCTCATTGGAATTTTTTTTGGCAGATTGTTGGATGAGATTGGACATTGGACATTGGACCTAAAGAGTTTAGTGAAGCCTTGGATGGATACCACCTTTTGAAATTATTTTGGATGAAGTTTGTAGACAATGTTATTTTAGTTTGTAACTAATGTTTATTATTATTATTTTTATTTTGAATGAATGTAAAATTAATTGGAGCACTAAATTTTAGGTAGGCTTTAGATTTTGGATGGATGGATGGACGAAAACTAATTTATTTTAGTTTCTAACTAGTTATTATTATTATTTTTGCATTTTGGATTAATAGGTAAGCTTTGAATTATGGATGGATGAAGATAACTAGTTATTATTATTATTTTTACATTTTGGATGAATGTAAAATTTAGGTAAACTTTGGATTATGGATGGATGGAGATAACTAGTTATTATTATTATTTTTGCATTTTGGATGAATGTAAAATTTAGGTAAGCTTTGGATTATGGATGGATGGAGATTGATTTTAGTGTGAATTTTAATGTCTTATATCAATTATTTTTGTATTTTGGAAGAATGTAAAATTTATTATATCATTATACGGGCATTTATGTTATCATGAAATTTAATTTATAACTTTTCCATAAATAATAAAAAAATGCTTAAAAAGTAGCCCAACATGTCAAATTTGTTCAAATTAATATCATAACTAAGCCCAATTTAAAAAAAGCCCAAACCGCAAACCGAACCGCACTCGCCCGCACAACCAACTGACCCACCCGCACAAACCGTGAACCGCACCACGGGCGGTTGCGGGTCTGTTTTCTTCAACCCGCACATGTGCGGGTCGGGTCGGTTTTGACCCGCACCCGGCCAAAATCGACCCGCGATCAGCCCTATCTGTACGGATAATGACGCCAAAATTTCAAAGCAAACACCATGGCTGCCAATTCAAGATCATGAGTCAGATAGTTATTTTCATGAGGACGGAGTTGTCGAGAGGCATAAGCAATTACCTTCCCATTCTGCATTAACACACAACCCAAACCCTTGTAGGAAGCATCACTGTAAATTTGAAACCCATCGGTTCCGTTGGGTAATGTCAGGATTGGTGCAGTTACTAGTTTAGTTTTTAGTTCTTGGAAAGTTGATTCTCGCTGATCGGTCCAATCAAAGGGTACATTTTTCTGTGTTAATTGTGTCAATGGCATAACAAGTTTTGAAAAGTCTTTCACAAATCGACGATAATACCTTGCAAGCCCCAGAAAACTTCTAACTTCTGACACGTTGGTTGGTCTTGGCCAATCTATAATGGCTTCGATTTTCTGTGGGTCAACGGAGATACCATCCTTGTTGATTACATGTCCCAGAAATGCCACACTGTCAAGCCAAAATTCACATTTGAAATTTTTTGCATATAACTTCTTTTCTCTTAGAGTTTGTAACATGGTCCTCAAGTGATTCTCATGATCTTCCCTGCTTTTAGAGTAAATCAAAATATCATCAATAAATACAACAACAAATTCATCCAGATATGATTTAAATACCCTGTTCATAAGGTCCATGAAGGCAGCAGGTGCATTGGTCACCCCAAACGGCATTACCAAAAATTCATAGTGTCCATATCTAGTTCTGAATGCAGTTTTCTCTATATCTTCTGCCTTGACCTTTAACTGGTGATACCCGGATCTAAGATCTATCTTGGAGAACACTTGTGCTCCCTAAAGTTGGTCAAATAGATCATCTATTCGGGGCAATGGATATTTATTCTTCACAATTACCTTGTTCAACTCACGGTAGTCAATACACAGCCTCAAGGACCCGTCTTTCTTTTTGACAAACAACATTGGACCACTCCAAGGCGACGTGCTCGGATGGATAAATTTCTTGTCTAAGAGTTCTAGGAGCTGAACTTTTAACTCTTTCAGTTCAAAAGTTGACATTCTATATGGGGTTTTGGAAATCAGTTGTGTTCTGAGTACAACATCAATAGTAAACTCAATTTCCCTATCAATTAAGTCTCCCTGCAATTCAGTTGGAAATACATTAGGAAATTCAGTTACTACAGGGATGTTCTCTACAATGGGATTATCAGAAGTCATCGTCAAAACACAACACATATACCCTCTACATCCCATCCTAAGCAATTTAACAGCTTTCATGGTAGAAATCAAGTATGGGGGAGGGACCACTCCATTCCTCATAAACACAAACTCAGGTAACCCAGGTGGACGAAATTTACCAGGCTTATTCACACAGTCAATAGTTGCATAGTACTTCGTTAACCAGTCCATACCCAATATGCAATCAAAATGGTCAATTCCCAAAGGTAATAAATAAACATACAATATCATATCACCAATCACAACTTCACATGCTGGGTACACATATGCACATACTGTAGAACCCCCAGATGGCGCAGATACAAATAATAAATAATTCATGGATTCTAATGGTCTAGTTAATTTCCGAGAAAAAGCATGCGACACAAAAGAATGCGTGGAACCAGAATTTATCAATACATAGGCATTTTGAGCACATATAGAAATTATACCTGACACCACTAATTCAGTATTCTGTACGTCACTAGGCACAAGTGCAAAAACTCTACCCTATCTAAAGGGTTCTCTTCTCGTATTAGTTCTAACATTTGTTCTTGATCCAGAAGTAGATCCTGCTGAACTTGCTATAGGATGGTCGGCATTCTCTGACCCGATTGAACAATCTCTTATCATGTGGTCTGTCTTGCCACACCAAAAACAAGCACCAGATACCCGATGACAAACTCCTCTATGTCTCTTTTTACACTAGGTACAAACAGGCGCAGACCCATTGCTTTGACTTGAGCTGCTAGAAGATCTCGTATTTTGTTTCTTATTCATAGCAAATGAACGGCCCTTCTTGAAATTGAATCCAGATCTTTTCCCTTTCCATTCAGTTGTTGGGGGAGGAGCTTGTTTCTTCGTTGCCAAAATGGCTTCTACCATTAATGCCCTATCAAGCACATTCACATACGTAGGTAGTTTGAGGACACCTACCCGATCAAATATATCAAAATCCAATCCACCCTCAAATTTCGGAGCATTCTTGTAGCCCATGTCTACCATATGAGGCGTAAACCGAGCTAGTTTAGTGAATTTAGCCTCATACTCGGCTACAGACATGTTGCCTTGCTTGAGTTCTTGAAATTCTGAAACCTTTCAATCCCGAAAGCACTGAGGAAAGTACTTGTCATAGAAGATCGTATTAAATTAAGCCCATGTCATATTCCCATTACTATTTCGGACCAATAACCACCATCTCCGGGCTTCATCTTTCAGGGTGTAGATGGCCAAAAGAACTTTCTGAATCTCAGAACAGGGAAATACTTCAAATAATTTCTCTATTTCCAACGACAATGTTTCAGCATTTAATGGTTCAATACCTTCCAGGAAAGTTCGCGATTTCATCTTCATGAATTTTTGAGTCTGGTTGATTATATCACTGTTATCTGGCTCATGTTGTGCTGGTGGAGGCAGAGGAGGCAAGGTTTGTTGCCTCTGTTGTTGTGTAAGTGTTTCAGTTAGAGCTGTAAGCATTTGTTCCATATGACTCATACGAGACTCCGAGGATTCACTTGTATCATTACTTCTTGCATTTTCCATGATGCTATAGAGAGACAAGGTAATAATAAACATAAGAACAATCTTGTTCGTTTCTTTCAATTTCATTTGTTTAGGTTCGAATTCAGTTTTCACATTTATAAAGATTAGCACACACTCACACATGCAGATGAAATTTCCCTAATTCTTTTCTAGGACATCCTATAACTTGTATGGACTCGTGTGTGCGGTATAACACGTGCTCTGAAACCACTCTATCATGACCCAAACCCGCCCCCTATAGGTTTAGCGTTGTAACCAGCTAGTAATCCTTGGATTACCAAAGGCCTCTGAATAGAATAACTTATAATTAGGGGCTGCAGAAGCAATTAAAGAAGCATACATAGTCTAATTAGCTGTGGAGACATATATGAGACAAAAATTTTAAACTTATATACACATATGCATGACATCATAATGTTGTAGACATACGTCACATTCGTTATAGATATAGCCAAAAGGGACTTAGCCCAATATACAGATAACAAAAATCTTGTTCAAACTTCAAAAGAAAATGAAGCCCTTTTTGTATTTACAAAAACATGATCACATGACGTATGGAACCTCCTCTGGAGGCACAATGGCTGGCTGACAAAAACTCTCCAGGTGGTCACCACTGAGCTTGGTCACGCACTTGATCACCTACATAAATATATAATACAGTGAGCGGTAGCCCAGTGAATAATAACGGGGTAAAGGGTTTAGTGAATGTTGTCCGTAACAGTTACAAAAAATAGAATTCAGTAGTTAACAAAAATGGATTCATAATCATGTTTAGAAATTAGAGTTCATAACAGAAATAGATTCAGAATCATACTCGTAATCAAAATTTGCAGTTAATCATACGTGGTACATCCATTAGTAGTAGCAGAAACAGTTGACCCATAAAGTGTAACGCCCTCAAAATAAAAGCATCAAACCCATTAAATAAGATTCATTAACATATGAAATAACCACATTCTTCCATTTATCAGAATTCCATTACATATGTATTACATGTTAACAACAAAAGCAAAATGCCCTACGGGCTTACAGCTTTCCAAGTTAACACTTGGTTACATCAAAAGAGTACTAACTCAAACACATTAAGCCCTTGGCTTGAATTTACATGTAATACATCAAAAAGTAAAACAACAAAAGTATGTCCGCCTCTAGCCTCCCAAGCTATGTCCTTGGAGGTGGCATGCTACCTGTACCTGAAAATGATATTCCCATATAGGGTGAGCCACAGCCCAGTAGAAATACACTAAACCAACCATGAACAACGACTAAAAGATTAGCAATTGACAAATAATACAGAGAGAAGGGAGAGCAATATGGTTTTAGAGAGAGGGAGATATATGAAAAGTGATACACAGCCAAAAAAGAGGAGAAAAATAAAGCCCCGGGACTCAGGCCCGACTGCACGTGCAACACTTGGCCCCGCACGTGCAACTCTGATCCCCGCACGTGCGGCTCCCTCTACACCTCCCCTTCTGCACCTACATTTTAGGCAGTGTGAACCCTCCAAAAACTCACTCTTCCCCGCACGTGCAGCCCTGGCCTAGTAGCCCAAAAATTTCTGGTTCGCTTCCAAGCGCTCAGTACTCAGCCGTGCACCCCCCCAAAACAAGTGAAATTCATCACCGAATAAACAAGAACAAGAATTTATTTGAGAATAAAACTTTCGAACACTTCAAAACCCAAGAAAAGTAAAAGGAGAACGGAGCGAATAATACACCCGGTCATCATAGATAATAAAAAGGAAAAACTAAAACCAAAAAACAAACAAACAAACAAACAAAAACCAAAAAGTAGTTTTGAATAAAGCATGATCTTGCATTTCCAAATGCAAACATTTGTCAATGTCAAAACATTGTTCTCTTTTGTAATTTCCTATGCTGATATGCTTTGCCTTCGGAGTTATATTTGTCTATGTGTTTGATAATTGAGGAATACTAGTTTCTTTTTGGATTTGTGTGTATTAGATAATTAAATGTGTTATACATAGATATATATTATTACCAAACCAAGCCCAACATCTCAAAATACCAAAATTTAAAGACAAAACCCATAGAGAGGAGTAGGTTATCCCTACCTCAAATTCGGAGCCCCAAAGGAGATGAAGACCAAAACCAAAATGCTCCAAACCTCAAAATTTTCAGATCAAAAGGAAGCTCTCGACGATCAACACAACTTTTGTGAAGGCCAAAGGTGAGTAAATCACTCCTACTAGATCAAAACCTAGAGAGAAGGTAGAGTCTAGAGTGAGAGGCTCAACAATGGTGATTTTGGAAAAGTAAGAGAGAGAAGAGAAAGTAAAAAGTGATTTAAAAAGTCACAATTTCGGGACTTAAACCCAGTCTCCCGCTCGAGCGTAAAACACCCCGCTCGAGCGTCACTCACAGACTCCCGCTCGAGCGTCCAAACTTCCGCTCGAGCGCCGGATGCACTCTCCCAGCATCTATACAGAACCAGGCCTCCGCTCGAGCTTCCAACTCTACGCTCGAGCGGCACTCAGACAACCCCGCTCGAGCGGCCAATCCCACGCTCGAGCGTACAACGGTGCACAGGAAAATACTGAATGGGTGTAATCTCCGCTCGAGCGCCAAAACCCCCGCTCGAGCGTACAGGCCAAAATTTGGGCAACTAGTTTTGGTTTCTAAACTCAACCAACCTGTAACAAATCTGCCCAACACATCCTATAACTCAAATACGAAGTAAAAAGGATGTAAACAAGATACTAATCAACTACCAACATCCACGGACACATGTCCGGATCTCTATACAACAAGGGTAAACCCGGGATCGCTATATAAAGGGACAGCCATAAAGGCATACAGTTGATCCATAAAGGGACGGCTATAAAGGCATACAGTTGACTCACGTGCACGGAGACGGTACAGTTGGCTCATGAGATGTGCAGTTGACCCATAAAAGGGACGTATACAGAAGGATTCATAACAGTTGGCTCATGAGATGAACAGTTGACCCATAAAAAGGATGTAATAGAACAGATAACAGATGTCATCTGAAGCTAAGAATGCCACAAATACATTTTAAAAACATTGGACAACCATTCATTCATACAGAAACTAATATTTCATAAACAGATCATCTTATATCATTCAGAAAATACTCGTAATTGAACATAGTTTTACAAAGTTATTACTCACAGATGGCTCTAAACAGATGGATAGACCAGATAACCGAATAGCCTACGGCGCGTGATCTACACAACACATAACAAATACACGTTTGAAACATACGCTCAAGATATACTTCACTTATTACGTTTCATTCTTCGCGTGTTCTCAGCCTTTATCCTCATTACTGAGTCTTAATCTTGGCCTAGGAATGCCTAGGATGCAATGAGGACGCAAAAATGTATTTGAAAATACTTGGTCAAAAATGCTAGAAACATGGGTCTCGCTCGAGCGCAACTTCCTTCGCTCGAGTGAAAATGAAAAATGTGATTGGTTACTCGAGCGCAACTTCCTTCACTTGAGTGAAAATGAAAAATGTGATTGGTTACTCAAGCGCAACTTCCTTTGCTTGAGTGATCTGTAAACTTTGCAAAAGTAATGGTTGCTCGATTTTTCAGCTCGACGCTCGCTTGAGTGTGAGACTCAAGCCCTCGCTCAAGTGCAACTCTTGCCGCTTGAGTGGTCTGCAAAACATGAAACCGCTACGAGCTTCCATTTCACGCTCGAGCGAACTTTTGGTCGCTTGAGAGGAAGTGTAAGATCACAGAGTGGTCGCTCGAGCGGAGAATCTGTCGCTCGAGTGGGGAAGCAGAATCTGGAATTTCCAAATTGCACTTCCTAGCTCAAAACTCAAATTCAACTATTCAAAATACAACTCTTGGGTCCTAAAACTTGAGGAAACAAGTCTAAACTTGGAAAATATAAAGAATTAAGATCATTTCATGAAATCAAGGCCCATAAGTGTGTCAATTATACAAACTCAAGCTTGAATTGTGAAAACATAGCATGAATATGACATGCATGGAGTGATTTAAGCTCCAGGTTTCAAAATCATGAGCCAATGAGATCTTAGATCAAAAATTTGTTGAATTCTTTAAACAAAACCAAGATATGGACATGCATGTGGAAATTCTTGAAAATCAACTAACAAAATTATGAGAATTATGTATTCATGCATGAGATGCTTTTCTTTCCCACTTCTTTAGTGCAAATCATGCAACCCACGGCCCAATTTCTTGAGTGTATGTACCAACCAAGTAAATTGCAAGACTAGAGACTTGGTTGTTTACCTTAGATGCTTAATGGTGTTCTAGAGGTTCAATTGCTTGAGTTTCCAAATCCAACTTTCAACTCTCCACAAGTCCTCTTCCAATTCTTGAGTTCAAACACTCTCTCTAGGGTCCCCTCTCACTCTCCCACGTTTTTGCTCTCAAGGAGATGAAATGAGAGTGTAAAAATGCACTCTAGAGCCCCCTCATGACTTATATAGGCTCAATTAGGAAGGCTTAGTTAATGGTTAATCAATTGACATTATTTACTTTAATTTAATCGTTCCGAATCGAATTTCAATTGAACCTGCCATAATGTTCTAAAAATTCCAGATAACACATAGACCAAGGCAATTTCATCATTGGATGCCGATAAGGCCTTCAATTCGCAAAATAGAACAAAACCAGAGACAACTATTCCTACATAGAACAGATAGAAACTCATATAACAGATAACACATGTAATAAATGCAAAATTTCATCTTAATTACTTATTAAGCATTCATAATCATGGATTTTACGTTAATCAGAGGTCGAGGTTGTTACACTTTTGCTTTTGTGTTTTCTTTTCTTACAATTTATCTACTATATTCTCACATACCTCTTCTTTAGCTGATGTTCCTCCTTTTTATATCGCTCTCCAGGGACTTACTTTCTTATTATGGACACTCTGCCCTCACAGCTGGGCCCAAAGACGTTCCAATGGATTCATGGCATATTCGGCTCGCAAACTAGGTTCTACTAGGCCACGACCCTATTCAAATGGATTCGGTCAGGCTGACTCATCCTCACCAGTCTTCTTCGCAATCTTGTCTTGAAGGTAAAGCCTAGTTTGAGCCGACTTATATACGGCTCATATTCAACTCGGCCCCCACATAAGATTAACAGGCCCAAATTATCAATTATCTCAGCATCAACATTTCCTATGAATTCTAAATTGAACCATTCCGTAATCTCAACTAAATTGTCAAACTTTGAATGTACCAAGGATCTTAGTGGACATGGAGGTGAGAGAAAGGCCATTTTCTCCAACCACCTATATGGTTTCACATTCAATACTTCTAATATTTGCAGCCTCTATGATTGGAGCCATGTGCATGACTTTAACCAAAGCATATGGAGCTCATTATGGCCTCTGCAGCAATTTGCGAGGTTAAAAATTGGATTATAGATCAAATCTAATTCCTTTCACTACAACAAAAGTAACTTATGGTGACGAAAAATAGTGAAGAAAATAAATTTTGTCACTAAATAAGAATAATTCGTGACGAATTATAAAATTTTGTCACAAATAATAACAAAATAAAAATGATAGGTGACAAAATTTATTTTTGTCAATAAATACTTCTTTTTAGGTGAGGAAAAATTAAATTTGGTCAGTGAAGGTTTTCCCACTATTATTTTTAGGTGGCGCCAAAATTTTAAGACTTTTGGTGAGAATAACATTTGTCACAAATTATAAAATTATTAGTGAGAAATATAGTTTCGTCACCAATAATTAAAAATATATTTTTTTTGAAAAACTTTATTTTAAATATTTTGAGACCGTTTGGTGAGGAATATATTTTCGTCGCCAATAATGTTTAATCTTTTGAGACTTTTGGTGAGGAAATTATTTTGTCATCAATTTTGTAGGGAGAATTTTGAGAAATTGAGCATCAACAGTGTGTTTTGTTAGAATTTTTTGGATTAAATTTTTTGAAAATTGAGTTTTTTAGCTTTCGTATTTTTTTGTTTTTAGTGAATATTTTAAAAATTTTAAACATTTTTTTTTACTTTTTTAAATGCACCTTACTTAGATGTATCTAAAAAGTAAAAAATTTGTGAAAAAATATTTTAAAAAATTAATAAATACATAAAAATATAAAAAAAAATGTGCTGAATTCTCGTAATTTTTTTTTTGTATTTTTGGTATTTAGTGAATTTTTAAAAAGTTTTTTTCACATTTTTTTTACTTTTTAGGTATATTTATGTTAGGTATGTCTAAAAATTTAAAAAATTACTTAAAATTTTAAAAAAATTCAGTAAAAACAAAAAAACACGAAAAATAAGAAAATAAAATTTTATGAAAAGTTTCTTTCAAAAAGACTAGTGTTTGGGAAGTTTGAGACTTGGATTTTTTTTTTTAAATTTTTTTTCACAAAAAGACAAACTTTTTGCAAAATCAAAAAAAATACATCCAAACAAAATATCACATCCAACCCCATAATTATTTCACTTTTTCTCTTACAAATTTCACATCCAACCACAAAAAAAACCCAACTATTTTTCCAAACACAAAAAATTTTTCTCCAATAATATCCTACAACTAAAAAAACCTACATAAAAACCCACTTCCCAAACACCCACAAAGTGAGAAAATTATTTTATCACCAATTTTTGGAGTGAGAATTTTGAAAAATTAGGCAGTAATGAAAAAAAAATGCTAGGTTACAAAATTTTCTCTCTTTTTTTGTGGTCATCAGTTTCCTCTCATCCCTCTCTCAAAACACAGCACCCTTCCTCTCCTTCAGTTTGTTCTCTTCCTTCAGCGCTGCCACCGATGTAACTCATTCTCCTTCAGCACCGCCACCAACGTCACCCGTTCTCCTCCTTCAGTGCCGCTATCGATGTCGCCCGTGTTCTCCTCTGACCAATCGTTAGCACCGCTGGTGTCGCTTCGAGTATTATTCGATTATTTCTCTATTTTTCTATTTTCAGGTATAGGTCCTCTCTCTTTCTCTCTCTCACTCAATTTCTCTATTTTTGTATCTTTGTTGCTAATTTCCCTTGCTTATTGAACATTTGCACTCATTAATTTTCATCAGAATTACAGACTTTGAACATCTTAAAAAAGAAGTAAAATTTCCACTTCATTATGGGTAATATTTGAAATAATAAGGGAAGAACCTGATTGGAAACCTTTGAATTTAATTGAACTATGCATTCAAGATTTAATTGGCTTATAGGTTATGTAATTTTTGATGATAGTCATTTATCCAAAATCCTTTTAGATTTACGGTGATTGCTTATGAATAACGAACTCCATGTTTTAAAAATTTAAGAAGGTTGATTGTAACATTCCTTTTGTCTACAAGTTTTGCTTAGATTTATTTCTTTAGCTTTTTTATTTATTTATTATTTATTTACCTGTATTTCTTCATGCCAGTTGCAAAACTGTTAAAACATGAAATTGATAAGTGTAAATGATTTATTGTTCAATATTAAAGGGATAAGAAGTTTGAAGATATTTTATTTATGTTTATGTTTGATTAAAGATTGGAGGTTGATTGTGTCTGCTTTTGCTAATAGTGGATGAGGTTGCTGTCTTGCAAACGTTTATATATTTGTGATGTAATCAATAATTTGATTTTGTTTTTGGCCACCAGAAAGTCTGTATCAAAACACAAGTAGATTACTTGAGTGTTGTAGCACTTGGTTTGTTAGGTGACTTCAAAATTAAGGTGTTTGTTTTACATTTGGACAACTAAAAAAGTAAAGTATGTGAATTAAATATGTAAATGATTTTTTTTCTTCCTTATTTTTAAGGAAGAAAAAAAATCATCTACAAATGGCCTACAACAAGAGCTTCCAAAATGCCTACCAACTCATTACCTACCTTATTCACAGTACTAATCTTGGTAAATTATAATTTTCTTAAAACTCAAGAATTAGGTAGTATGAGAAGGTTCTGTAGTTTAGGGCTGCAATACCAAACAAAAATAGAATTTACAGAGGCGAAGCTAGAGAAAGAGAAAAAAATACAATGTGAGGACTCTCTGTCTGAGAGAATCCAACCATTTCAACAAACTCAGGGAGAAGCAATATAGCGATCCCGGTTCTTCCTTCTTGGGTTGTTGTATCCGGACTTAGTTCCGTGGATGTTAGTTATGATTTATATCTTGTTTCCGTCCTTCTATACTTTGTTTTTGAGTTATAGGATGTGTCGGGCAGGTTTGTTACAGGTTGGTTGTGTTTGGGAACAAATGGTTACTGCCTAGATTTTGGTGTCTTTGCTCGAGCGAGGACTTTGCCGCTCGAGCGAGCTCCTTGTTTTAGATCCTTCGCTCGAGCCAGGTTTTCTTCGCTCGAGCGAGAGTTGGGTTTTGTGTCTGGTGGCTCGAGCTAGAAGTCTTGCGCTCGAGCGTGCGTCTGCGTCTCATTTTGACTTGAGAACTGTGTTTCTTGGCTCGAGCGAGCATTCTTGCACTCGAGCGTGCTTTTGGGTTGCAGACATGAGGCTTCGTATTGTTGGCTTGAGCGAGGCTTTCTACGCTCGAGCGAGGATTCTTTGTGTCCGGTCACTCGAGTGACCAATCCTTCGCTCGAGCGAGCCTGTGTTATATCAGTAGGCAGTAGTGGGGAAAAGTTCACTTTTTCATTTCCTTTTGATTTCAAAACCCTAGAACTGTTCTCTTTCTCTCTACATATATTCTCTCTAGGGATTGATTTACTTAGAGTGTGTTTCTACCCTAAGTTCTTTGTAAGAAAGGTAGAGGGTCGCGAGGGCTTTCTTTTAATCTGAACAATAGTGGATTTGGAGTACTTTGGGTTTTTGTCATCTTCTCCATTTGAGTTCTTCACTTCGAGGTAGGGATACCCTACTCCATCCTATGGGTTTTGTCATAAGTTTTGGTCATTTTGATATGTTGGTGCTGTTTGGTAAATTTGGGAAAAGTTAGGGTTGATTTGTAATTTGAGAAAAAAAGAGGGTTTTTCATATATTAAACTCCATGTGTTTGTAAGACATGAAAAAGGACATTGATAGTGTCAAATAGAGGAAATTGAACCTTAGGGTTGATTTTGAGGAAAGGGGGAAAGGCCCTAATTGTTGTAATAAATTAATTTGTATAATTAATTTTGGGAAAATGTGGAATTAAGGTTAATTCATGAAGTTGGGGAATTATGAGATTAAATGGTGTAGTTGGATAATTTAATCACTCACCTATGAAAATGTGAGATTATATCTGTTGATGCATTTATTTTCTGTTTAGAAATAGCTGCTTTGGGCTATCGGTAGAGGATAGTCGTGATTGTTGTAGACATTGCATGTTGATTAGGAAAAACTGAAACTAATCACATTGAATAAGTCATTGAATATGACGGTTGAATTAATACAGCAAATACGTGTATTGATTGAATATTGTATATGACAAGTGTTAAATACATTGTATATGCATATTGTTTGGGAGGAGATAGGGGATGTACTCCATGGTTTGAGGGAAGATAGGGGATGGACTCTCAAACCTGTTTTGGAGGAGAAAGGGGATGGACTCCACTAGTACAACATATATGTGTATTTATTGATTTATGGAAGTGTTTTAGTATGAGCCTTAGCCTCATTTGAATTGTTGATATTGGAGGTAATATTAATATGAGATGTAGTCTCATTTTATTGTTTGGCCAGGTTCTGAGCCATGTTTGTATAAATGGAAAGTTGGATAAATAACTGAAAGTGAAACGTATCATGGACATAATTGTCACGAAACTGTGTTGTGATGTAATTGATTTATAAGTGTTAACCATCTATCGAATGCTATTGCTTTAGTCATTGCTTATATTTGGTTTAGTATATCTCTGCTGGGCGGTGGCTCACCCTATATGGGAACATCATTTTCAGGTCTAGGTGATATGCTACCTCCAAGGACTTAGCGTGGGAGGATTTGGAGTTGAAGACTCTTTTTAGTTATTTTGTTATTTTGATATTACATGTAAATTCAAGACACGGGCTTAATATGTAATTGAGTTAGAACTCAGTTTTTGTGTCCAAGTGTTGGCTTGGAAAGCTGTAAGCCCGTAGGGCATTTACTTTCGTTGTTACATGTAATGTCTTTTAGTAAGAATACTCTGATGAATGGAAGAATGTTTTATTCTCTTATGTCAATGCATGTCAATATTGTATATGTTATGGGTTTATTTTGAGGGCGTTACAAGCAAAGACTTCGTAAAATACACTCTTTTTAATTTTTTTTTATTTATTGTTTGCTCATTTTTATCTTCATCTCTTTCTATTTTTTTATTTTTTGTTTTTAATTCAATGATGGTTATACATTTAGTGGAGGGCTGGGAACAAAAGATGGTCCATAGTTTCTACTAATGGGGAGATGAACATAAACTTCATGAACAAGAGATGGTCCATGGTTTCAATGCTTTGCTTGATTAACCAAACTTTTGGCGTTGATAGTTTTTCAAATGATGAAAAATCTAGAGTTATCCATATGATTTCAAGACTTTCTTCCATGTTTCAAGCATGATTTTTTTATTTTTTTTTTCCTTTTCTCCTTGGAACACTATATATAATTATCTCTCAGCAGCAAACAAATCTATTGATAGCTACACCAAAAACCTCAGGCAGATCCAAGTCAAATAAACAATAGTCAGGCACAACAAGTGCCATTAATAAGTTAATGCAACTTTACATAATATGTCTCCTACACAAACAATGTTAGATGCAGATAGAACAAACTATTCTTCTCAGTGAACAAATGGATCACACAGTGAAATATGCACACCAGAGATCCGAAAACAGTATCATGTTCTTTGATTTCTTTACAATATGAATCAGTAACTGCAAATACAAAATAAAATAAAATAAAAATTATTGTTTCCATAAAAAAGCCAAGCAGTTTAAGAGCTCAAGAATCAGGTAAATCACAATATTCATTGTACTAATCTTGGTAAATCATAATTTTCTTAGAACTCAAGAATCAGGTAGTATGAGAAGGTTCTGTAGTTTATGGCTGCAATACCAAACAAAAATAGAATTTATAAAGGCAAAGCCAGAGAAAGAGAAAAAAATTCAATGTGAGGACTTTCTGTCTGAGAGAATCCAATCATTTCAACAAATCCAGGGAGATGCAAAGACTTGGTAAAATACACTCTTTTAATTTTTTTTATTGTTTGCTCATTTTTATCTTCATCTCTTTCTGTTTTTCATTGAATTCTCATCTATCTCTCATTGAATTCCTAGATCTCCACTATGTATAACCATCATTGAATGCCCCTTGTATATATCTATATTTTATCATTTTATTTTAGGACGTATTCACCAAAAAAAAAGTTGCTTATGTTGCTTTTATGATTTCACTTTAATTAGTTAACAACCATTCAATATTATGTCTTTAAAACAGTTCCTAGTAGACACCATCGTGGCTTGACATGAGGGCTGAAGGTTCAAGCAATGATTGAGAAAGATGGAAAACTCAAAGTCCTATACCACAGGAGTATCGTGCGCAAGTGGGGGATCATGCCTCTCAATTTGTCTCTAGATTGGTGTTGAGGTCCGAACACACTTGTCAGACCTTAGCATTCGCAGGTGGAAACATGTCAAAAAAGAAGTCATGGCACCTATGATGCAGCGTCTAACGGTAAAAGTATTACATAATGGATTGAATTCATGTAATACAATTAGTTATGACTTATAATATTTGTGGCTGTTGCTAGGATCGATTTGACATGCAAGGTGAATCCACAGATGTTAGCAAAATGGTGGTAACAAAGTGTGGACGGAGCTTGAGCACCCACACCTACAGACTACGAAAAAAATACCTAAATCTTAAGAGTGCAAAGGGAGAGGAGTATGCTAGAAGCCACCCACCACCTGAATATGACCTCGAGAAATGGAAAAACTTGATTGACAAGAAGTGGAATGATAGCAATTGGTTGGTAAACTTTTCTTATGTTTATTTATTGTTGACAATTACCTTATGTCTTCCTAATATATATATTTTTCTATTGGAACTTGCTTCTTGTAAAAGCAATCAATAGCTAACATTAACAATAGAAAACAATTGAATATGAAGCATAGATGTGGGTCGAAGTCTCTCCCAGTTAGGGTACACGAGGTGGTGAGTCTTCTTTAAATTTTTTTTTTTAAAAGTTGATTCTACTACCATCATTCTTATTTAACTTACTAGTTGAACAAAAAAAATCAAACAAATGCAAATGGGAGCCAACTACCAGAGTTGCCACGTGTTTACAAATCCACACACTTTAATGATGTCACAAAGCAGTGGATTTCTCCAAAGTGCGAGAAGAATTATGCATATAAATTTACCTTTTGTATTAGGATGATTGCAGTTTTTATTGTATCTTCATTCATTTTTATATTTTTTATTGTATTTTTTTCAAAGTATGCTCAGAAAGTCAATCCAGACCCTAGAGCCTCTGTTACCAATTCCCATAAAAGGTAACCATCTACCTCTTATCACAGCATACTTGAACAAATAATTCTTTTCCATAGAGCATGATTTTCATTAGCATACCTCCACCACCATTTGGAAAGAAGACAGTCATTAACCTTTGTAATCCTCCTTATTCTTAGCCCACCTCTCTATATTGTGTAGAGAAGGTAAAATGGTAGAAGCTAGAAGGCTTTTTGATTTATTTTCCTAGAAGAATTGTGTTGTATGGACAACTATGTTTTCTGGGAATGTGAAATCTCATCAATGTGAGGCTGCCTTTGATCTTTTAAATGAGTGTAAAGCAAAGAAATCGACTGTTCCTGATGCTTTGATCGTCATTAGCGTGCTTGGTGCCTGTGCAATACAAGCGGCTATGGATCCTGCCAATCAAATTCATGCTTACCTATTGTGAATAGGAACTGAAATGGAAGAGAAATTGATTAGTGCATTGGTTGATATGTACTCAAAATGTGGGAATATAACATATGCACAAAAATTGTTTGGAAGGGCTATTTTTAGAGATTCAATCCTTTACAATGTGATGATAGCTGGCTATGCATAATGAGTCCTGTGATTCTCTCTAGTTCTTGTTGGCATTAGTGCTAGTGATACATGGTATTCCTACAATCTTTTGGCATCTTCTGTTATCCGTGTTGCTTATCATCAAGGATCACCTCAACTCTTTGAAATTTTGTATTGTTATATGCATTTATACTAAATTGGTTTATAAAATAAAATTATTTCTATATGAGTTTAGACGTAATTGATAATATATTAATATTTTCTTTATTTATTTTCTTTGCAGATTGGTTTTTGATGACATGGGGAAGCATACTTGCAAATCAACATCAAGTGTTGAATTTTTTTTTTCCTGAACTGATACTTAGTTCTAGTGGCAAATCAAGATCGAGTGTTGATTTTTATTTTTGGACTCCACGTTAGTTCATTTTGGGATTACTATGATGGTTTTTTTTTGGTATACTTAATGGATTAATATTAAATTTGTTTGACGGATATATTTTGATTTATAATATAAATTGTTTGGTGAATTTTTTTTGGGGAGTGGTGTATAATAGCTAGTGGATTTCTTAGTATATTTAAAAGGTTATTGGGATATGAGCAGGGATATTTGTGAAATAATAATTTAAATTGAAATATAAAATATGAAACAAGTTTAGTGACGAATTTTTTCGTCATCTATACTTGTTATTATGACAAAGTGATTATTCGTCGAGAATAAATATTTTTTGTGCAAAATTTATTGCAACTTATATATAAAAGTTTTCATTAATTTTATTGTTTGGTGACTAAAAATTTCGTCACGTATACATATTTTTGCCACGAAATATATTTCGTCACCCATGTCTGATTTTTGGTGACGAAACATTTCGTCAACTTTACATCTTATTCGTCAACTAAAGTTATAATTATGGTACTGAATAACTATTTGGTGACGAAAATTAGGATTTTTGGCGACAAAATGTTGTCTTATCGGTGACAAAAGTTTTCGTCACTAAAGTAATTTCATTGGTGACGAAATTATTTTTCCTCACGGCAATTTTTAGTGACAAACATTCAATGATGAAACCGGTGAAGAAAGTATTTCCTCACAAATATCTATAGCGACGAAATTAGCTCTTTGGAGACAAAAAAAATTCGTCATTCAAGACCCAACTTGTTGTAGTGTTTAATGAGGATAGGTTAATAAGTTTCAAGGGGAAAACATCGTCTCAAAGATTGCAGCCCATAAAACTTGTGTAGACCAAGGACCATAATAAAGAAGCCCACGATTGATTCTCATTTGAACTCTTATCTCACTTTTCTCTCTCTTCCTTTCCTAGATCAAACTATTGTCCATCAATTCATTTTCACTCTTGCTCAAACCACCCTTCCTCTCCTTCCTACATAGACCATTCCACAGCCTCTTTCTGCACAAATCACCCTACCCACCTCCTAGCGCAGACCATCCCTCTTCAAGCCAACATATTGAAATTGGTCATTGGACTAATTCGTTGAAGAGGCAGATTTCGATGAGAGGATTTGAAGTTAGATTTAGGGTGGTGAGGGTGGCGGGGTGGTGCGAGTTTGGTAGTGATGCTTTGATGGTGGTTCAAGGGTGGTGGAAGGTAAATTTGGATTGGTAGAGTGGCGAGATTTGCTACTAGTTTGGGGTGGATTTATTGCTGGTTTAAAGTTACTTTGATGAGGTGGTGGTGTGGAAAAGGAGGTGTTTTGGCGGTGGTTGGTGGCAAGGCATAGGGTGGTAATGTTTAGAGGTGGTGGTTGGTGGTTGTGGGTGGTGATGGTGATGGTGAAAGAAATAAAGAAGATGAATTATAGAGAGGGAATGATAAAAAGACTATTTTGTCCTTAAAAGATGTTCATGTGCGATGCATGTGACCATTTTTCATCCAAAAACTTAACTTCCATACATAATTGTCCTTATTTGACACAAAAAACAAAACTTGGAGTACAAATGTGTTTAAATTGAAATATCAAGGATCAAAATGAAACTTGAAAAAAACTATAGGGACCTTTAATTTTCCCTATTAACAAATAGTTATGATGTATTACGTATTGATAATTCTTCTACCGTTTGTTTTTCTTCTATTAATTGTGTCATTGTTTTTCTTTTAGCCAATTATCTGAGGAATTTTTAGGTGCTAATAGGATAGATGTGATGTGATACCTTCCACTATTGTGATTAGATTTGACAATAGGGTCTATTACATTTATGCTAGGTATTAGAGAAAAAGTAAGGGACATATACATTTGTAATTAGTGGAAGGTAGTGCCTTATGATACCTTATTAGCAAAATTTCTCCAATTATCTGGGCAATTCGTTAGGAATGTGGTTTGCGTGTCTTTTGATTTTACAAGTAGCTGAGTAAAATGGGCTGCCATTTCAGCAGAAAGATTAGCATATTAATTAAGTATTAGGTTGGAAAATATATCATTCTTCTATAATTTAAATATTATATATTCAATTAAAATAGAGTGCTACTATTAGCACCCCATCAATTATTTTGGAGCCCCCCATTTCTTTGGATCTACACCTATAAATTTTAGAACTCTTAAAATTTATTTTCTCTCCCCAAATACTACCAAAATTATTCTTGTGAAAACATTCCATCCATTCAATTGAATGCACACCCCCTACACCCTAAAAAACCTCTCTTCCAAAAATCCTAACAAAACCCATGAATGTGATTACTACTTCATCTCTACATACTTGTTCATGACCTTACAATAAGAAAATAAATATGGGGTTTTAAATCTTCAATCCTTAGAATATATCAGCAAGAAATTGGGTTAGGGTTTTTGTGCTTGAGAAAGAAGAAGAAGAGCCAAGTGCGATTATTGCCAATTGCCCTAACAAGACTGGCTTGAGTTGTGATCTCTGCGGCCTTATCCTTTTCTTCGATTTGACCATTGTCAGAGTTGGTTATCTATTCCCAAACAAATAAGAAATGTTCGGTTACCTGTTCCCAAACAAATAAACAATGTTCGGGCTTGTGTTTCCAAATTTCGGTCATATGTTCGAGAGTTCAGTTCTGAAAAAATGATGAACAATTGTTATTATTTTTTCCATTTTTTTTCAAGAAACTTATCATTACAAGGCCAATCTCCTTTGAGCTAAGAACACTATCAAAGTTATGAACCTCCTCTGAGTTTTTATTGTTGTACTCCTCTCGTTTCATGGAGTTGTGGTTGCCGGAAAAACTTCCACTCATTGTCATTGTTGGAGAAGTGCAGGTAATCAAATGGTTGCCACCATTATCGCTGGAATATTGCCGCCAAAGAGTTTTCAAGGTTTTGAGGGTAGGTAGATTTTGAAGGTGGGATTTGGGGAAGATGGATGGGTTGTGATGGAGGTGGATACTCTCATAAACCCTAATTCATAATGTAATGGGTGTATGGGCTTAATTGTGAGATGTGGTGTCCCAAAATTATTGATATCCTTTTTAGAAATTTTATTTGAAGTTATTATTGTAATAAAAAAGGCTAAAAAATGAAGGGTCCAAAATAATTAATGGGGTGCTAATAGCTGCACTCTTAAAATAACGTGACCGTGATATCTTTAGAGTTAATTAAGTATGGGTTAGGCTTCTCTCCAATCTGAGATCGGACTGGAGCATGTTGTTGCGTCAATGGAGGCCTAGCATGTGTCCTTCTTCGATAATCCGAACCATTCAATGTGTAGAACTTGTTGAGAACTTCATTTCTGCAAAGAATCACGTTAATCGGATATCAATACCCATTTAATCAAATCATATTTCTGTCAATGGTAAAAATAATTTTCAAAATAAATTGTTAACAGAAATCTAATCCAATTAAGTAACTATTGATATCCGATCAATGTGATTTTTTACAAGAATGAAATACTCGATGAGTTCTACATATTGAACGGTTCAGATTATCGAAACAGAACTCGTAGTGGGCCCCATGAACCCAAACAACACAATTCAATCCACATAGTGAACTAAAGAGAGTCTGAGTTCAACAAGTACTAGATTAAAAAAATACCAATCTTCTTTAATTTAAATATTATATATTTAATTAAAATAACGTGGCAGTAATATTTTTAAATTAAAAATATATTAATAGTTGTTTTCGTGTTTGTATCAATGATATGTGCATATAATTCATGCACAATAATATATTTACAAAATATTGTGTGATTTACATTCAAATTTTTTAGAGCATTTTCAAACATTCACCAATTTTTTCATCTAATTTGATTCTAAATTTAAGTAAAAAAATTTAATTTAATATGAACTATTCCAATTCTTTCATTAAATTTTCATCAAAATATTTTTAAAAATTCCCATCTTATCACCAATTTTACTTTTCAAAAATAAAATTAGCTCCAATACTTCATCTTTTCAAATTTTCATCAAATTCAAATTTTCATGAAGGATATGATGATTTCTCAATTTGATGAAAAAAAATGATTCCTTTAATTTGATGAATATTTGATGAAAGGATTGGAGATAATTTTTTGAACAATGCTATGTTTTAGGAAATTTTTTCAAGAAGATGGTCATGAAGATTGTCCACTTTTAGATTAGTTTTTGGTGTTTTATTGTATATTATGCAATCGCATACATTAAGTTATAACCTCTTTATCATAGAACACTATATGACATAACTAAATTTATACTATTTACAAACGAAGACTTTAAAATTAAAACATACTTACATTAAGCAAGATGTATAATGTCTTTATATCTATTACATCATGCATTAAACATTGAATTTTCATGGATAAAATTATTCCTAGATTCAATTTCTAGGCTTTGATACCAAGATTGAATGCCTCACAGAATCTTACAAAAATTAACTTACATCTTAACTTAAAACTTAATATTAAAGTCTAACTATGAAACTATTTTAAATAACCTAGAGCTACTTTATGATTTTTAAAAACTTAAAGGGCTTATCTTCTTTTATTGATTTTATTGTTTTATTACTTATCATACTAGATTATTTCTAAAAGTTTCTTGAACTCTTTCCTCATATTTCTTTCCTGAAACCTAACATTTTCGTAATTTTTTAGTACCTTTTCATCAAATATAAATTTGATAAAAGAAAATATGATAGATTTGGAGATGCTCTTATAGTGTAACTCACATCTTAACTGAATCTAAACAACATTTAAAAAAAAAATAAAAAAATTATATACAAATTATATGTTTGTAACATTACTTTTTTTTTATTTTTTATTTTTGTATTATTTCTCTATTTACTTATCATTACTCATTAGATAGGTTCTTTGATTCTCTTTCCTATTACTCTGAATGTTTTAATTAAAAAAAATAAACAATAGGCCCAGTGATGTGCCAAGAAAATAATTAGTATTTAATTATCAATCAATCATTTCCTGAACACATCACTAAATCTAGAAAATAAGAACCAAAATTTTATATTGTGATACTTTTGTTTCACAACGCCTGAAATGGCAAGAAACCCAGTGATGGAGGGACATTTGAAGACTCAAAGCAATATCAAGCTGGAATTCAATATTGTGAAATAAAGGGTTAAAACAATTCAAAAATAAAAATAAAAATAAAAATGATAGGGCCTCGCTTGTCACCGGTCTGTGATCGGACTGGAGTGTGTTGTTGGACCGGTGGAGGCCCACCATGGGCCCCTGTAGCGCAACTTTTCGTGCTCCTTTCGGAAGACGAATAGCCCTACTGTTCGGACTCCACTTGTGGTTCTGAATATGATTTCACAAGCGCAATGTGAAATAGTGAAAACACGAAAGAGTCTAAATCTGGCAATTCTTTTGGAAAAAGAAAAAAAAAATCAATGTTTGAACCAAATGCCAAAAATGGACTGCTTTGCCAGATTATAAAGTTGCTAGATTATAGAGTCACCACCTAAATATTTTTGAGAAATTTAGGAAACCCAAGACTCGTGCCAAAGGCCATTAGTCCGTCATCACCAAAGTGTCTCAGCTCAGGAACTTAGGTACGAGAGGGGAAGGTCATGAATTGAGCACCCCACTCGCCCGATCAAAGATCGGCCTCTACTAATCATGATGTGTTTCTTATTTATATTATATGCTCTTGTTTTGATTTGTTAGCTATTTTTACTATGTGATGCACATACAAGGTATAGATTAGTTTGCAAGATTTGGAACACTTGATTTCATGTTTTGTTTCAAAATTGTTTTGTGAATTTGCCACTCGAAAAAGTGGGCTAAAATGGACATTAATCAAGCCATCCCAATTTAAGCAACTAGCCTTTATCCATAGACATTCAAACAATTATATCATTTAAGCAATTAGCCTTATAGTATTCATGCTTTGGACATGGCAACACAAACATTCGATGCAAGATGCTAAAGCAATAAAAGCTCACCTAGTACTCCGAGCCAAAACAGGGGCAAGAGTTAGAAAAATATGCATGTTCCTAACTTATGCAATATGACTAATGCAATGCACACATTATGTATTTTATAGGCTCGACTATGAGCATGGCATATGATTGCATTCAAGACATGTGAGAGAGCAAGTATTCAAGTAATGAGTTGAAACAATTTGATATTGGGTTAGCACGAAGAGCTGAACCTTGGATGCATGCAAGACAATGGATGCAAAGCATAGGAGTGCTAATGAAACGTGATGCCTTATACTAACCATCGTAAGCGAATAAGTAAAAGGGAGAAAGACGTGGGGTGGGAGACATACAACTTATTACAATATTGCCCTCGTGCAAGAAGGTGGGAATCAAAGTCCAAAAAGTTCAAATTAAACTAATTATTACAAAACTGAATGAATAAAAAAACGAGATTAATTCACTAGCTAACTATGCTATTACAATAGGGATAGCTACGATAAATAAACTAGCTCTCTAAGCTAAGTAACTACAACAATTACAAAGGAACAATAATAATAATTACAACACTTAATAATTAACGAGACTAATTACAATAAACAATATTAAACTAATTACAACAACAATTATAATGTAAGCAAGGATGCACAAGAATTGCATGCATGCACATGCACAATGTTCAAGAATAGCTCTGTCTGCCCCAGGCTTGCTCTGTTTCACCTCAGCCATTGTCCTCTGTTTTCTGCAAAAATATACTGCTGACCAAACATTAAGGATCGGTTGGCCCTCAATGAAGTCCGACTGGGCCTAAAGAAGACCGGTCGTGCCTCAATTTTTGTGCAAAACTCTGTTTTGTGTTCTGGAGTGAAAACAGTGCAGATAGAGTTGTTCAAGCTCTGTTTGTCCCATTCTTCCTTCTTTGTCATGGGAAAGCCTCAGGAGAAGGTTAGAATTGTTTCCAAAACCATCAATGAGCAAATTGATTGCTTAATGATTTTAGATACGATTTTGGACAAAAATCAATGAATGCAATGAATATGACCACTCCTCCCTCTTTATCATGGAATGAACTCAAAAAAGGAAGTACAGATGCTTCAAGAATTATCAAAACGCCATGAATTAGCGTATGACCACTCCTGACTCAATAAACTTGGCATAACGTTCAGCCAAGCCCAAGCGAGATGACTCATTTTCTTTATGTGTGTTGGTTGCTTTTAAACCAATTCTTTTAGTCATTTCCATTATTTAGTCCATTTGTCCGAAGTGATGATTAAGTCCTCTAAAAGGAGAGAAGCATCAAATGGGAAGTGATTCTCAACATGAAAGAGAGATTATGCCGTTGATAATGAATCTCCGTGGAGATTAAGCCATTAAGCGTGAATTTCTAGTTCATGTGTTGAATGACCGTTAATCGATTGAAACAACTCTCAAATGAAAGAAAGGAGTGGCAAGTGGATTCTTAAAATGAGGTTATTACCATGAAAGTTAGACAAAGAAAGGCTAAGAATAGCATGATACAAGCTATGTACAAAGACCAATGCTACAACAAAGGAACTAATCAAAGTTTAAATCAATTAAATAGATTAGGACTGCCCTAAAACAGTCTCTAATAAGCCAAAACAGTGGCTGAAAATGCAAGAAAAGAACTCAAAAAGCTAAACAAAAAGTAAAAATATTAAAGCTATGTAAGTAAAAACAAGGAGAGGTGGCCAACCCCTCAAATTTCAAAACTTCAAACCATGTTTCTTGGCCTTACTTCAACTCTGAAAATCAGTTCAAAAATCAAAGGAAAAGAGTGTAAAAGAACCAAGGGTCGAGCTATGAAGATAGGTGCAAGTAAGGGTGTTAACCTTACCACCTTTGGTAGCTTATCCAAACCCAAGTTTCAACACTTAAAATGGATGCAAAATAGCCCAAGAATACAAGAAATAGGTAGAAATGAAGTAAGCAAAAACAAGAACAAAAGTTGTAAGCTTATACCTCTCTAAAGCTTGAATTATGCTTCTCAAGGGTTAACCAAGGCTCTAAGATAATGAGTCAAGGTTGTGTACAGTGTATATAGATGATATAAGGAAGGTAGGTTAACTCAAAGGTAGCTTGGAATGGAAGAAGGAGGAAGAAGGAGTTCTCTCTATGTGTATAGGCTTTCTCTCAATTGTTCAACCCCCAAAATAGAGATATATGGTCGTATTTATAGAATTTGAGCAAGAAAGATCATAAATATCTTCAAAATGGCCAACTGGTGGCCTCCCACCCAGAACAGTGTTTCTCGCTACTGAAACCCGACCGGCCCTTAATAGCCACAGTCGGCCCTCAATGAGGCACGGCTGGGCGTCAATGAATTTCTCTGTTTTTCTATTTCAGCCTCAACACATGGTGGCACAAGGTGTAAAAAGGGATTTCTTAGGTATGATCAGTGGGAATATGGAAGGTTTGGGGTTATTTCAAAGCTTGAACAAGACTCTTTTATTGAGATCTCGAACCACGCACAATACCACTTTCATCATCAAGTGTTTCGAGTAAAGCGCTCGAGCCTTGTTGGTGGTCAAAAGTGGGGTGTCCACAGTTACCCCTCTTTGATAGAGCTCGAAGTCATAAAGTGACGTGAGTGAACGTCAAAGCCCAGAGATGACCCATTTGACAAGGCCGCAAGGCTCGGGCAAGAAATCAAGACATAAATGCAAAAATTGAACTCGGGGCAAAATGAAAAAACGAAATGCGGCAAATAACTTATGATCATGCAATGAAGCAATGCAATGAAACACAACGTAAATGCAGCAATAAAACAATGCTACAATCTAGACAATAAAGCAACGTTCGAAAGACGATACAAAACAAAGCAAAATAAACCTCGCCGTGTTTCATACGGAATGAAGTGAATAAACAGGCACGCCTCGCGTGAAAAGCACAAATAAAGCACAAACCAATCTACGTCTCACGTAGAAAGGATGTAAGAAAATACGAACCTAACTATGCCTTGTGTAGAAAGGGAAAAGGGCGACGTAACCATCGAGTGCACCTGAGGTCTCAACTAAGATCCTAACGCGTCTCACGCGATAGGAGGAAGGGCGGTGTGAACAAATAGGAGCACCTGATGTTTTTAACCAAGGTAGACAATCGTCACGCGTCACATGTGAGAGGAAGAAAGGTGGTGTGAACACTGGGCACACCCAATGTTTTTAATCTAAGGTACAATTCCTAACGCGTCACACGCGAGAGGAGGAAAGGTGGTGTGAACACTGGGCGCACCCAATGTTTGCAACCGAATGTACAATCCTAACGCATCACACACGAGAGGAGGAAAGGTGGTGTGAACATGGGGCGCACCCGATGTTTTTAACCGAAGGTACAATCCTAACGCGTCACATGTGAGAGGAGAAAATGTGGTGTGAACACCGGGCGCACTCGATGTTTTTAACCGAAGGTACAATCCTAGCACGTCACACACGAGAGAAGAAAAGATGGTGTGAACACTGGGCGCACCTGATGTTTTTAAGCAATGGTACAATCCTAACGCGTCATACGCGAGAGGAAAAAATGTGATGTGAACACCGGGCACACCCGATATTTTTAACCGAAGGTATAATCCTAACGCATCACATGCGAGAGGAGGAAAGGTGGTGTGAACACCGGGTGCACCCGATTTTTTTAACCGAAGGTATAATCTTAACGCGTCACATGCGAGAGGAGGAAAGGTGTTGATGGAAAAGCAAACAAATTGCATAGGTACAAATCAAAACAAACAAAGTGGTGGGAAAGCTAATTTACCAATGTTGAAACAATGAACACAGCACACCGTGTTTCAATTTGGTTGCGAAATGGATGATGATTTTACTGTGGCACGAATGATTTCATCTGGAACTCCTTTGAATGAACCGTACATACAATATCGTCTAGTTATGATAGAACATAACAAACAATTTAGGCAAAATAACTTATAAACTAACAGAATACTTTAAATAAATCAAAACTACGACTTAAACTATGAGTTAAACAAGAAAATTACAAATCTAATCATGCATTCGTACAGTAAATTCAAATAAAAAAATTATTGCTTTTCTTTCCTACGCTTTTCATATTTTCCTTTCCTTCTTTTACTTTTGCCTTTCTTTTTTGCTTCCAATTCTCTTATTTTTTTTCATTTTCTTCTTCTTTTTTGGTTTTCTTCTCCCTTCTTCCTCTTTTTTTATTGCCTTTATTTATTTCTTTTTCTTTTTTTCCTTTTGCTGCCTTTCTTTCTTCTTCTTTTTTCTTTTGCTGTCTTTTTTTCTTGTCTTTTTTATTTTCTTTTTCTTTCTTTCATTGTTTTTTTGTTTTGAACTCTTTTATTTTCAACTCCATAAAACAAGAAATAAATAACAAAAAGGAAGAAAAAGAGGGAAAGAACAAAACTGTACTGTGTTGTCATTGAGTGCCGGCCAAGCCTCAATGAAGCACGGCCGGGCATTGAAATAGCCGGACGGGCCTCGATAGCGGCAGGGGCAGTTTCGGCCTTTCCTTGTGATTTATGTGTTTAAAACAAATCCAAACCCTATTTCCTCACACTTTCTCATCCGAAATCATTCTCTCTGTCTCTAGCTTTCCTCTCTCTCTAGATTTCTTCTTTTCCTTGCATTTCCCAACAAATCTCGCCATTTTTTCTTCGAAACCCTTCATCTCCTCTACATTTTGAACTGCTTAGATTTTGATTCGGTCAAGTTTTTGTGTTTCTCATTGTTTTTTCCTTATTTCCCACGAGTTTTCTTGGTTTTGGAGACTCACTCTCGTGTTTTCACTTTCCCCTCTCATTTTCTCTCTCCTAGGGTTTAGTCCCTTACATTTTTTTGCTTTCTCTTCATTCTCTCCATTCTTCTCCATGGCTAGTAACAGAGTTCCCATTCCAGACCCTGCCATTGGTATCGGGGTTGCCTTAGGCGTAGATATGGAGGCCAAGGATGCTCCCGCGTTGCCTCCCTTCGTTGATAGGCCATTTGACGCGACCACATACCGACCACACACACATGCTCCACCCCTGGGTGGGATTTTGAGATTCGAGGGCCTCATCCTCGGGATAGACGAGGATATCTTGCTGCGAGAGCCCACAGAACACTTATCCGCTGATGCCTCCATAGTAAGCAACTTCTCTTTGTTTTGATGCATTGTTAAAGCTCACAAGTAGACCACTAGTTAAATGCCATATATTTCCATTTTACAGGTGATAGCCAGGAGGATTGGCGGATACAGATCCATATCTGACCCTTGGCACTGGTATGAGAGACTGCTCGTGGAGGTCCGCGCATTAGTTGACACAGCTGGCTTTGGACCCTTCTGCTCAGGGCTTATACAGATGAGAGTTGAGTCACTGTTGTACGGGGCCTTGGTCGAGAGATGATGGAACACCACAGACTTATTCCACTTCTCATCGATTGGGGAGATGACCCTAACCCCGTATGACTTTACGATGCTCACTGGCTTGCGGGTTGGAGTTGGCGGCCCAATCGCATGCGATCTTGACATGATGTAGTGGAGAGTCGCACATCGTCAGCTTCTTGGAGTGATCCCAGACGCTACCAGCCATGTGTATAGCTGGTTCTTCGAGTACTTCTTTGACTTTCAGCCCACCACTCCAGATGAGGTCCCCCAGTACACCCACAGTTTCCTTATGTATCTCCTCGGTACTACCCTATTTACGAACAGGGAAAATACTGTGGGGTTGTTTCTAGGGGCACTGGTGTACCTCCCCTATGTGGCAGAGTACGATTGGGGTGGCGCTAGCCTGGCCACCTTATACTGCTACATGAGCTTCGTTTCCTGCCGTAAGGTGGATTCACTTGGCGGCCATTGGAGGGTTTGGGAGGTATGCCTCATATTTATCTTTTTTGTTCATTCTGTTCACTCTGCATTCTCTACTTATTTTCATTTCATTTTCTTCTCATTTACTTCATCCATCTTTTCTGTTTGCAGTTCTGGGTGTATACCTACTTCACCTCTTTGGCTCCAGTCCTAGTGAGGCCGATCGAGTTGCCAGTACCCCGCTCACGGTACTACAACTCCCGGAGCACTGCCGCCGTGTAGACTGAGACTTCCCCTACTTCTGCCGCTTCTTTGACACGATCACTGCGGACCAGGTAACAAAATACCACCCTTTAACTGTTATATACTATGAGCAGACTACATTGTTTCCTACACTTCACCGTCATTCTCATACTGTTGCGTCTATACCGTACTGCCATTCTCATACTGCATTGATTTCTCAAACTGTACTAATTTCTGACACTACACTGATATCTGACATTACATTGCCATTCTCATACTACACTGATTTCTTGCACTGCATTAATTTTTGTAGGTTGATTGCCATCCTTGGATGAGCATTCCCCAAGTGTCGAGGATGACGTACACTACTGTATGGCATGCCTCCACCATGCAGATTCTATTTGAGGGCCCCTTGTGCTGGGCATACTACTTGGGGGAGAGGTTCATCTGCCAGACGCGGGGTGTCGCTGGCCCTGATGTCCCACACCCCCCTCCTTCAGTCATGAGGGTAGTGGATGAGCTGCAGGACAGTCCTCAGATTGACCTCCTGATGTTGGGCGAGGATGGCGACCAACATCATGAGCCTGGCAACTTCATTACTTTCTTACACACTCGGGTGATGGCGCCCCTTACCCCGGGCGTAGTTCGAGCTATGCCAGAGGTTATTGTTGCTGCTACTACGGCTGGTGATGCACTTGCTAGAGGCGTCCCTGCCGTTGCTCCTATCCTTGAATTTCTTGTCATCTCCACTGAGATTATGTACATGCATCCGGATAGAGTGATCAAGCAGATCCCGCTTGAGCGCATCGAGGAGAGGGACCGCAGGCTAGTGTTCGCTCTTAGCGTCAAGTCGGTATACATTCCTTCATGCTAGTCCATACTGCACTTTATCATGTTTTCTTCTATTTCTGTTCAATGTTCTCTGTTACTTTTGTTCTTTTCTTAAATTATGTTCCTTTTGCAAATACCTCGAGCGTATGTTGATGACCTCCTCTGGACGATCGACCGACTGCTCCTCATGGTATGGAGGAGGCAGACTGCCTTAGTCACTCACGGGACCGAGGTACACTCTATCTGTAGTTCATTGTTGTTGCCATACTGTGTATACTCTTGTTAGTCCGTACTGATATCTGTACTCTTTTCACCTTGAGCTAGTGCCAGCAGTGCCTGCAAGACCTCTTGCAGCCAGTAGACAGAGATGGGGCCCAGTGAGGGACCGAGGGGGAGCTGATCGAGGAAGAGGTCGAGTGAGGCAGTGCTCACCTTCCGAGGAGTCTTTTGAATGGTCTACGACCCCCGAGGATGAGGGAAAGGAGGTTGACTTGCAGTCCAGCAGCCCTAGCGACGACAGTGATGTACCTCCTCCACAGTTGAGGAGGAAGAGGGCGAGGATGGGCTATTGACGACGGCGACGATTTTTGTTTTAGTTTTTGTTGTTTTTGCTTTGTAGTTAAAGACTAGCTTCAGATAGACCCTTTTGTTTTGTTTGAAAGACTTTCTTTTGTTTTATTGCTCTTAAAACAATGATCGGGGTTGGACCCGCTAGTTATAAAAGACAAGTTTTTGTTGAATGCTTCATTGTACAATGTGATGAATGGTGTAACCCTTGCATAACAACTTCACATAAGACTTGCTCTTGCATTCATTTGAATCAGATAACTACCCACAATCGGACAAAATGTGAAACACAACTCGATAACAGGAGAAAAATAAAAATAGCTCGAAAAAACCAAAAAACACTTGGTACAAACAAAGCAAGACTCAAAATACAACTATGGTATGTCGAGGCAAAGGTTGGCCTTTCCCGCAACTACACTGATTCTAAAACATCATTTAGACCCGGCTGGGCCTAAATATGCACGGTTGGGCTTCACTAAGGCACGATCGGGCCTTAATGTGTGGTTGGTCAGTGCTGCCCAACTGTCATGCACTGCTCCTTCTTGTCCTCTATAAATAAGGCTCCCATGCTATTTTTCTGGTGAAACAACAAGTCTTTGATGTTTTTCTCTCAAGATGGAGACATTGTGCAACAATAGGCTCCGAGGCTGGATAACCATTTTGGACGGCTCGTAAAAGTGAATTTTCATGGCTTTGGCCTAAATGCCCTTTTTTCTCTGAGTTGTACTTCTCTTTGCTTTCCATTCCTTCATGCTGTTGTTCCATGTTGGAACCCAATCACACATGTGTTTCAATTCGGAAGACAGGAGGTGTGTCTGATACTCAAGGAATTTTAAGCCTTGATGGAGTCCCGGCGTGATGAAGAAGTCATACTGTAGCCTCGTTTTAGCCATGCCCAAGCTTTGGGACGGATGTGCGGGTTATCATTACATGAGGCTCGATCTTTGGCAGATGATGGAGAGCTAAATATCCCCAGTTTAGTTCATCGATTTTCTGCCATTGCAAATAAGAGTGATCTTCTTTGGCGAAGCCGTCGGCAACATGCTCTCTGTTTATGCCTTCTTGGATAATTCCTCTTTGCCCCTAGTTTCGGTGGAGCTAGCATCCGGTTGATCGAAGTAGCTCAACATTTGAAAGAGGGTAAGAGTTGCATGGGTTTGGCACTGGCCGAAACCTTGATGGGTTTAGATGCTTTCCGTCAAGGAGAGACCACACGGTTGGCAGGGAGTTCGCTACTTCTCCAGGTATTATTTTCCACCATTCTAATTTATGATTCTTACATCACCCAACACTTTATCTCTGTTTTTCTCTCATAACCTCTTTCCTCACTTTTCTCTCATCGTACACCTCTCTATTCTTTAGTCTCTCTTATTTTTCATCTTGTAGACACCCTATTTTTGACCGTCCTCAAGACTTGGAAGTCATCGTTTGAGTACTCGATGATCATCCATATTTTTGTTTGTTTTGAACGCCTAAAGTTCTTGGTAGAGTGCCTTGCCTTTGAACCTTTGAAACTTGTTTGTTTTGTGCTTGGTTGTGGACCAAGAGCTTATTGTTTCAATTCTGGGGGAGAGGGTGGCCTATCGGCCAGCCCTACAACCCATTGGCCAGAGTTTATTCCTATCGGCCATTAGTGGTGGCCGGTCGGCTACATTCATGGCCGGTTGGCCACCAATGATGGCTGACAGCCATTTTTCTCCTTTTTCAGATATTTGTTTGCCAGTTGTGCCAACTGTTGCTCACTGAAGCTCATTTCCATACACGTGTGTGGAGGGATGAATACAAGCTCTAAGCTTGATTTTCTATATATAGGGGGGTCTCTCTCCCATTTTGAAGGGTTAGAGAATTTTGAGTAAATTTCTTATTCTCTCTCTAGAATTCTCTCTCTCTCTCTCTCTCTCTCTTCTTATTTTGTGCTTGATAGTTAGAATTCTCTACACTTTTGCACTAAGACCCTTAACCAAACATCTTCATCTTGGAGCTGAGGTTCTTTGAGGCTTAGTTTGAGCTCCTAAGGGTGGTTTAAGCTCAGAATAGTGGCTGTTTTTGTGTTGTGCTTCAAGAGGTAAAGTCTAACCTTGTAAGCTTTATTTTAATCAATTGCTTGGCTATATTTTTACAATATTTTGACCTGGTTTTTCAACTATAAAAAACTTTATTTTTAAGGTTTAAAAATGGTAGTTTAGGTCTTGGTGAGTTAGGGGGTTGTTTTCCCTTTTTGCTCTTTGGCTTGTGAAGCCTTTTGTGCCATTTCTTACCATCTTTTTTGGCCCTTTTAAACACTAAAATCCAGGGTTATTTTAGTGGTAAAAATCAACTCTTGAAGTCCAAAATATGAGGGGTTAACCTCCCCTCCTTGTGTCTTGCTTCCATGCCTAGGTTGCTTCACATATTAGCTTGATTTTGTAGCTTGTGTTAGCTTAGTTCAAGCATGTTTTAGGCTCTGTTTTTACATGTTTCAACTCTGTTTTGGGTTGGTTGGAGCATTTGTTGCTTGCTTTTCGCACTTGTAGTGCAATTGTGCTTACTAGTCTAGCATGCCTAATGGTTTAGCCTATTATTCTAGCTTGTGTAGCTTAACTTCAACATGCTTTAGACTCTATTTTGACCTGCTTTAACTTTGTTTTGGGTTGGTTAAGTCCTTCGAGGCTTGTATTGCATGGCTATAGTGTAATGGTCTTCACTAGCTCATTGTTTTAAGGCTTTAAACATGATTTGCATGAGTTGCTTGCATGTTGTAGCATCATTTTACATGTAATTTTAGTGTATATAGCTCTGTCACATGCTCATTTATTCCACTCTTCCATTGCTTTTGAGAGCTGTGTTTTGAGTCTTGTTTGCAAGCTAACATGGGAGCATGTTTTTCTAGCTTTTTGTGCCTAAATCTCAGCATATTTTAACCACTGTTTTAGCATGTTTTAGATCTATTTTGAGCTGGTTTGGTCCTTTGAGGCTTGTATTGTGTGGTTGTGGTGCAATCTCCTTCACTAGTGTAGACACCCCATTTTTGACCGTCCTCAAGACTTGGATGCCATCATTTGAACACTCGATGATCATCCATGTTTGTGTTCGTTTTGAGCACCTGAAGTTCTTGGTGGAGTGCCTTGCATTTGGACCTCCTGAATTGCCTATTCTATGCTTGGTTGTGCACCAAGAACTTGTTTCTTTGCTTCTGGGGAAGAGGGTGACCTATCGGTCAGCCCTACAGCCCATCGGCCAGGATTTATTCCCATCGGCCATCAGTGCTGGCCGGTCAGCTCCATTGATGGCCAGTCGGCCTCATTAATGGCCGGTCGGCCACTAATGGTGGCCGACGGCCATTTTTCTGCTTTTTCAGATATTTTATGTACCAGTTGTGCCAGCTGTTGAACACTGGAAGCCTACACCATACACATGTATGGATGGATTCAAACAAGCTTTTGCTTGCACTTTCTATATAAGGGGAGGCCTCTCCCTCATTTTCGGGGTTCAGAAATTTTAGAAGCAAAAATTTCCCTCTCTCTAGAATTCTCTCTCTCTCTATCTCTCTCTATATTGTGCTATATTGTGGTTAAAAGTGCATTTTCTTCACATATTTGCACTAAAACACCTAGTCAAACACCACCACCTCGGAGCTAAGGTTCTTGAAGGCTTGTTTCGAGCTCAAAAAGCTAGTTTTGGCTCAGAAGTTGCTTGTTTAGCTGCTGTGTTTCAAGGGTAAGCATTTACCCCTTTAAAGCTTGTTTTTGTACACTAGTTTCGGCCAACTTTGCATGTTGTTTTGGCCTAGTTGTCAACTACAAAAACCTCCTTTTTTTAAGTGTTAAAAATGTTGGTTTGAATCCTTGTTGGAGTTAGTGGTGGTCCACCCTCTTTCATTGCTTATTTTCTAAGCTTTGTGCCATGCTGTGAAGCTTTTGAAACAATCTCTTTTTGGCCCTTTAACCACTGAATTCCAGAGGAATTTTAGTGGTGGAAATGTGGTTTTGAGGTCCAAAATGGGAGGGGGTGGTCCCCTCTCCTCATGTCTTGTTTGCATGTGTTGATGGCCTTCCAAGTGAGCATGTGTTTCTCCCTTTTTAAAGCTTAGTTGAAGCATGTTTTTGTGACATTTTAGACCAGCTCTAACTCTATTTTTGGCTGGTTTGGCCACTTGTTGCTTGTATCTTACATTTGTAGTGTAATCTTGCTTAATAGCTTTGAATGCTTAATGAGTTAGTCCATCACTCTAACATCTGTTAGCTTGACTCCAACAGATTTTTGCTAATGTTTTAGAATGCTTTAACTCTGTTTTAAATGGTCTTGGCCCTTTGAGGCTTGCTTTGCATGGTTGTAGTGCAAATGGTCTTGACTAGCTTTGAGTCTTAAGGCCTTTAACATGTTGTGTGTGTGATGATTACATGTTTTGGCATCATTTAGCATGTAATTTCAGTGTATATAGTGTAGTCACACTCTCACATATTTCACTCTTTCATAGCTTTTGAGAGTTGTGCTTTATGCCTTGTTTAACGAGCCAATACACGAGCATGTTTTTCTTGCCATTCGAGTTTCAATTTTAGCATGTTGTAGTCTCTAATTTGACATGATTAAGCTACGTCCAGAGCTGGTTTGGTCATTTATGCTTGATATTGCATGCTTCTAGAGTGATGCTCTTTACTAGATTAATGTATTTGGCTTTTAAATATGCATTACATGAGTTGTTTGTATGACTTTGAGCCACTTAGCATATTATTTCAGTGCTGAAATATATGTCATTGCATTCCATTGCGTCACTCTTTCATTTGCTTTGAAAGTGGTCTTGAGCCCCTTGTTGGCTTGAGTGTGAATTTGAGGCTCTCATGCCTAATGGCTTTAGTCCTCTCTTGAGGGTTTCTACTAGTCAACAACATGAGACCTCTTTCATGCACAAGACACTTGTGGCTTAGGCCATCATTCCTATTTGAGGACTTTTCACATTGGACTTAACCGGTTAAAGGACTAATTGGTAAGCTAAAATGTGTAAACAAGAGATGGACCAAGTAAAGCATGTGCAAGATAAGCATTTGTGTTGCAATGCATGTGTTTGGATCGGACGTTAATCCAAACACAAGAAATGTGGGACATTTCATACTCGGAGTGATGAAACGTGTCACATTTCTTGGTCGTCGACACCCTTGATCATGCATGATAGGGTGGCGGCCTTTCGAGTCTTATGTGCGCATTCATTAAGCTTGCACAAGCTTCATTCTTTGGCCACCATGCATTAAAAGTGCTTGGTTGGTGACTCAAGAATTAAATGCCACACTCCTTTGAGCTTGAGACATGATAAGGAGGATGGTAGTACATACATTTCCTTGCAAATACACTGCCATGCCTCTATTTGCTCTATGTTGTAGCAAAATAAGGAATTTCAGGGAAGCAGTGGCTGACCGGCCATATGTCCAAGCCGACCGGCCACCAAAACCAGCCGAACGGCCACCAAAACCACCTGACTGACCATCAGAAGTGGCCGATAGCCATCAAGCATGGCCGATCGGCCATTAATGTGTCCTTGAGATCAAACAAAAGCAATCTGGAGGTTGGCATAATTTTCAATGGCCTAGAATGTGCAAACAGAGGCATCTTGAGGCAAGGCAGTGGATTTTCGGGAGAATGCAACCGAGCATGCATGCTTCCTCCGCCCGCGAGGCCATTTTATTGTTTTCTTAGATATTTGTAGATTATTATTGCATGTGCTGTAATTAATTAGTTTAATTGTTTTGTAATATTTTAATTAGCTTAGTGTAGCTAGTTATTCAATTTGGCTTGTAATAATTAAATAGCTAGTGTAGTTAATTAGTTGGTTTGTAATAAGAAGCTTAGCTTAGATTAGCTTCGCTTATTTATTTGGACCCTCCTTCGAGAGGGCACAATGTTGTAATAAGGGTGCGTGTGTGTGTGCATGTCTCCCAACCCCACGTCTTTCTCCCTTTTATTTAACCACTTTCGATGGTTAGTTTAGGGACATTTTCAATTAGCATACCTTGTGCTTGCATGTTTACATCCATTCATTTGTCTTGCATGCACCGAGGCTTGGCACATCATACAAACTGCATTGTAATTCGATACCTATTTGAATACATGTATCAAATTGTTGCATTCATATGCCATCTTAGATAGCTGAGCCTACTAATGTCATTATTGCATGTGTCGCATTAGGCATCTTGTATAGTTAGGATCATGCATTATTTCTAACTAGTTTTCTGTTTTGGCTCGGAGTACATGGTAAGTGTTACGCTTTAGCATACTTCCATGAGCATGAGTGTTGCCATGATCGCATGCTTGCAATGAGGCTATTTGCTTAAATGTTTAACTGCTTGAATGCCTGTGGGTAGAGGCTTTATTGCCTGAATTGGGACAATTCATCAAATGCGAATTTTAAGCCCACTTTGCGAAGTGGCAAAATCTTGTTTTCAAGCCCACTTGAGGGTGGCAAATCCGCGCTTTAGCCTAATTGCAAGTAGTACTTTCAAACCATTTTCGAAAACAAACATGAGTTGTTTTGTTCCAATTCTTATGATTGAGTTTATACTTGTATGCTGTGCGCATCACGTAGTAAAGTAAGATAATAACCGGAATAAGAACACATGTGTATATAAAAATAACATATCATGGTAGTAAAGGCCGATCCTTTGATTGGGCAAGCGGGGGTGCTCGTTGCATGACCTTCCCCTCTCGTACCCAAGTTCCTGAGCCGAGGCAACTTTGGTGATGACGGACACGTGGCCTTTGGCACGAGTCAGGGTTTCCTAAATTTTTTAAAATAAAATATTTAGGTGGAGACTCTGTAATCTGGCAAAGCAGTTCATGTTTGGTGCTTTTTCATTCAAAACTGATTTTCCAAAACTAATTGCCAGATTTGGACTCTTTGGTGTTTATCAGTTTCACATTGCACTTTGTGAGATTAGATTTTGAACCATGACAGAAGTCCGAATTGTAGTAAGAACAATTCACGCCCTCTCCAAAAGAGGGGCGCACGAAGAAAGTCGAGTCTACAGTTTCTGGCGACTCTACTGGGGATTTAGAGAACTTAACTCGAACTCATGATATGTTGTTTTGTTTACACTTATGTGTTTCTTTGCATTGCATTTGCATTGGTGCGCTTAAGTCACAGTGTTTGCCATCTGTTATTCCTGAACGGTTTGCCGGAGGCGTGCTTGGAAAAGTGTGCCATAAGGCTAACTGGTTATGGGCTCTGCCACGATGGGAACGCAAACCTCGGATCGGGATCACCGCCGAGGCACCATTTTTGACCAATCGGCCTATTTGCATATCGGAAGCCATAGAGATTGTTCCAAACTAGGACAGGTTGCTCACCCAAATGCAGGATTGTTTGAAACCATTTGCTTGCATAGCGAACCCCTAGTTCCTGACGAAATTAGGACAGGGAAACCCTACCCCACCATAGGGGTGTTTTGGCTCTCTCTTGCTTGATATGTGCTGTTAGGGTGTGTCTCTACAGAATGTATGTATCAGTTGCGAGTGTGGGTATCAGTCTGAGGACATCAGTTTGGGGGTATCAATTTGAGGCAGAAATCAATGTTTGAGTACAGTTTATTCAGCTTTTGACATCACCTGTGTGTTGTTTCTATTTAAGCCGAGATGCTTTCCGTTTGCTGATTGATGTTTCTTTTCTTTTTGCTTTGTTTTCTTTTTGCAAGGTAGTATATCATAATTGCTTCCGAATAAGCAGACCCCCCCGAGCACTCTGGACTAGAGGAATGAGACTTTCCCGATCTGAGGATCTAATTTGTGGACAACCAGTGTTCATTTCGCTATCCCCGGTTACTAGACGTAGGTCAGTCAGGCACAGATCACCAATTCAATAGTCTCCGATTCAGCGATCACTATCTACCTCACCTGTGCGCAGTTAGGATTAGTTTTCTGTTTCTACCTCAGAGAGAGGTTATACACCCGTTCAGATAGATCAGCACTTTACAGTCAGTATGGAAAAAATGATGCGTCAACTCCAGCAGATCATAGAGGCTATGAAGCGAGATGCTACTCGCCAAGCAGAGGTCACCGCTCGTCAGACAGAAGTTGTAGCTCAACAGGCAAAACTAATTGCTAGGCTTCAACAATAGCAGCAACCACAATAAGCTAGAGCATCTACATCGCATCCACCCCCACCCCCACCTAGAGTTCCAACACTCGGGGATATAGTTACCGTCCAAGAGAATAAGGACGTTCTAACAGGGCTAGTCCCACCACTAGTCCTACCACAGATTTCGAAAGCACTGGCCAATCCAACAGATACGCCGTTCGAATTTGAGTCTGAACCTACTGCTTTAAAAGTAAGCAAGCTTGAAAAGTTGTTCAAGCGGGCCAAGGGCGTTAACTCGATTCCAGACATAGAGGATGGATACACGGACTCGGCGGTGAGATTGCCGGACAGATTCAAAATGCCCTACATAGACCGTTTCGACGGCTCGGGCGATCCTATGGTTCATCTGAGGCTGTTCTCGGATATTCTGCGCCTGATGGGCTTGACTGGACTCCAGAAACTATCTCTTTTCGGTCGGACCTTGTCGGGTATTGGGTCATCTGGTACGCCAAACTGGAGGATTCAGTAAAGAGGAATTGGGAGCAGATGGCCGAGGCCTTCGTTGCCCAATATTCGTACAATACTCAAATCGAAGTCACGACATGTGATCTTGAGGCAACCAGGCAAGAGCCGAAAGAGGGCTTTTCTGACTTTGTCACTCGATGGAGGGCCAAGGCCTCCATGATGACAACTCGGCCACTCGAAAAAGATCAGATAAGAATGGTTGTGGGCAACCTACAACCCAAGCTGATGCGCAAATGATTGTCTTACCCCTTTCCACCTTCGCTGACTTGCATGAGATAGGGGTACAGATTGAAGATGCTATGAGGCAGGGTTTGATTGACCAGGAAAAGGAGCAACCCAAGAGGGCATTTGCACGCGGTTCGAATGCAGCTACAAGTAGTAGTGCAGTCGCGAGAACTTCTGATGTTGGCATGGTCACCACCATGCCAAAAACAACTACACCCTTCACTGGTGCATCCGGAACCAGCTCGCAACCAGCGAAAAATCCACCCCCAGGGTTAGAGGACTTTCTCCCCGCTTTATATGTCTTTATCAGCGGCCTTGAAGGTCTTGATTAGAAAAGGGCATCTGAAGCCCCTGGAACCATGCCCACTACCAAATAACCTCTCTCTCACACATAATCCAGCTAAGTATTGTGCCTTCCATTAGTAGCATGGGCATGATACTGACCAATGCTTCAGATTACGTTATGAGATTCAAGATCTCATTAACAACAAGGTGATTGTGCCTCCCGAGAAGCCAAATGTCACCACTAACCCTCTCCCACCACATAACAAACCCCCTCCTCCACCTAGGTAGATAAACCTGATCGAAACCATGGTCGTTCCATACGACCCTAGCATATACATCACTCCCTCCCACCTGCCTAAGCCTGAGGTGTTCATCCCAAACAGCACAGATTTGTGCATGATGAGCACATCCCTACCCCAACCTCAACCCGTGGTGGTGGCTGTGGTAGAAGGCATGTCTGAGGGCACCGTGAGCGTAATTGAGGAAGCATACAACCCGTGCGGTTATATTGTATCAACAGATCAGGCCAAGCCAACGGTGGAATTGCCAACTGGGGCAGAGGTACATGTTGTCCGGGAGGACGGGTCAAGTCAGGGGTTGGATGATCTCGCAGAGCTTGAGGAGGACATTGCGAACCAATAGTTCTTTGATGAGCAAGATCCGGGGGATGTGAGCATCAACTGTTTGACCTGAATGGAGTAACAGATGTTACACGGTGGCTCAGTGATGAGCCAGATATTGATGAGGAGTCTCAGTTGAAACAGGGGCAGTTAGAAACTAAAACATCTGCAGTGGTCGGAATGGTCGAGAACAAGGAAGAGTTGCCGGAGAGCATCGGTATGGAGAATTTTTCTCAGGACTTGGGCAGTTTGTACACAGCTGACACAGAGCAGGAAGCCGCACTATAGCAGTTTGAACAAGAGAAAATCGAGAATGATGACAGAGATAGAAAGGCCAAGGGTCCTGCGGGGACAGAATGTGCTGTGAGCACAGAAACAAATACAGCAGAACCAGACAGTTGTCTGTCGGTTGCTGAGGGGATGTAGTGGGAAGATGACGATTTGCATCTAGTTCACACAGATGAAGACTGGGGTTAGAATCAACCAGACGACGCCTAGTACACTGAGGAAGTGGGCCACATGACCCGGAGTGGGCTGTACTTCAAGTCCTCACATTTGGACTAGCTAGAGGCATCCGGGAAAGACAAAGAAGCTGAGAAGCAAAAGGATAGACTGTTAGAGGAGGAAGCGGTACTGATGCAGCTTAAAATGATTCAAGCAGACATCTCCATCTGAGGACTGCTTATGGCCTCGAGGGTACATAGACAAGCCGTCCTTTCATCCATGGACAAGGCTAACCTCTCAATTGATACAACACCCGAACAGTTGGTAGGGTTGGTTTTCCTGGGTGGAGCTTCACCGACTCTAACATTCACAGACAAAGAATTACCGCTTGAGGGTGCTAAGCATAACAAGCCACTCTAAATCTCTGTGGAATGTAAGGAAAAGTGGATACCGGTTGTCCTAGTTGATATGGGATCTATAATCAATGAATGTCCGTCGCGAACGGCGTATGCTGTCGGATTGAAGCCCGCAGATTTCGCACCAACAACCCAGGTGATACGGGCTTACGACAACACCAATTGAGAGGTGATGGGGACTGTATGGATTAAAACTCAGGTTAGCTCAGGACAACAGGACATCAAATTTCACATTCTAGATGTTCCGGCCACCTTCAACTTATTCCTTGGACGGCCATGGCTGCACCAAGTAAAGGCTGTCTCCTCTACTTTACACCAGATGCTGAAATACCCCCATGGGAAGGGGGTGGCAATTGTTTTTGGGAACTCTTCAATACATCTGCCGCCAGAGGTTTCTACACCAGTTTTGGAAATTGAACACGGCGTGGAGGATGTCTTTTTGTCAAGATTCACCTTGGCTGAGGCTCGGGTAGTACAGGATATGCTGGCTGTTGATGAGGGACTATATGTCAGTGCATAATCTGTTTACCTCATAAACAAACTTCAACACATGCTTGGAATGAGATTAGGACGGAGTGGACGGAAATGCGTCGTTGCATTGGCCGAAGTGCCACACAACCCTTACATCTTTGGTTTAGGTTACTCGTTTACCAAAGAGGATTTGGCAAGGAAAGGAAGGGAAATGGCCGGATGAGCCAAGGCTAAACAAGCTGAAAGCACTATGAGCTCGCGCACAGACCTATCCAAGGAACCCTGAACGGATGCTTTGCCCGGGGGAGGAAATATTTCCCGTTTTGCGACTTTCTAGAGCCATGGTTGAATTCGGGGAGACGGTGCTTGCCGAGTTTTGAGATCTTCTTTGACTTACAGTTATGAGGGGATGAAGTTTCCGAAGAGCAGGCTAACCCACTAGCTGTGGCTGAGTAGTGCAAAAAGGATGAGTCCGTGAGCACAGATTTTGAGATGGGGGTAGCACTGGCTTGTCGCCTCTCAGATCCTCAGATCACACCGGAGTGCTTGGGGATGACCTCTCAGTTTCCATGATTGGACATAACTCGACTGTGGGCCCTTCTTCTGATATTTTGGATGCATCCATCGCACCCTCCCTCGTTTGGCAATACGAGGAAGGCTTTTTATCTAGCAATTCTGGGTCAGGTAGTGAACCGGAATATGATTCCACAAAGTTTGTGGAGTCGGAATCAGATTCCAGTTCTTCTGAGTCAGAGTTCGGTATTCCTGGGGGTGATAACCCGGATGCCATTATGTTGTCCAGGTCGTCATTTTCATTTTCTTTTGAGTTGGTTGTAACCAAAGAAACAGACGAGCTGGAAGTTAATGAGAATGGTACTGCTGTGGCTTTTGAGTGCTTTTCTGTGCCTTTAGTTTATTGCATTAATCAGGACTTTCAAAATTTTGATGAAAACGACGAGGAAGAAATTCCTTCGATTTTAAAACATTTGATTGACTGAGAGCAGGAGAGGTTTGTAAAACCTTTGGTTAATGAAATCACCTCGATTAATGTTGGTACTGAGAAGGATCCGCGGCTGGTCCAAATCAGGTCCACGTTGTCTTCGGAGGAACGCGAGCGCTTAGTCGCTTTATTAAAAGATTTCAAAGATGTTTTCGCGTGGTCCTACGAAGACATGCCTGGAATCGATCTTGAGATTGTACAGCACCAGATCCCTCTTGACACTGAGGCCCAACCCGTTAAGCAAAAGCTTCGAAGGATTCGCCCGGATTGGGCTCTGAAAATGAAAGAAGAGGTCACCAAGCAGATTGATGCAGGGTTACTGTTAGTATCTGAGTATCCTACTTGGTTGGCCAACATAGTTCCGATGCCAAAGAAAGACGGTAGAATTTATGTTTGTGTGGATTTTGGGGATCTGAACAAAGCCAGTCTGAAGGATGACTTTCCTTTACCCCACATCGACGAATTAGTGGACTTCACCACTGGGCATGCGCTTCTCTCATTTATTGATAGGTTTTTAGGCTACAACCAGATTTTGATGACACCCGAAGACAGGGAGAAGATTGCTTTCACCACCACGTGGGGAACTTACTGTTATAGGGTGATGCCGTTCGGTTTAAAGAATGTTGGGGCTACGTATCAACGGGCCGCGACCATGATCTTGCATGATATGATCCACAAAGAGATTGAGGTGTACGTGGACGACATGATTGTCAAGTAAAAAGAAAGAGAGGGCCACTACACTGCTTTGAAGAAAATTTTCCAAAGGATCAGAGAGTATCGGTTGCGGCTGAATCCTCAGAAATGTACTTTTGGTGTTACAGCAGGGAAAATGCTGGGATTCTTGATCATACAAAGGGGTATTGAGGTCGATCTTTTCAAGATTAAGGCCATCTTAGAAATGCCACCACCAAGGACTGAAAAGGAGGTGCGAGGCTTTCTAGGTAAAGTGCAATTCATAAGACGATTTATTGAAAAATTAACCTTGACTTATGAACCACTTTTTGGTCTCCTGAAGAAAGGAACGAAGTTCCAATGGGACGACCGATGCCAAGTTGCTTTCGAGCAGATCAAGCAGTATCTACAGAACCCACCCGTGCTGTCACTGCTAGAGCCGGGGAAACCATTGATATTGTACTTGTCAGTAACCAACACGAGTCTGAGGACAAAGTGGAGAAGGCTATCTATTACCTGAGCAAGAAGATGCTGGAATATGAGACTCACTACACTCCGCTGGAGAAGGCTTGTTTGGCCTTGGTATGGCCTACTAGGAAGTTGAGGCACTACTTGTTAGCTCACTCCGTAATACTAGTTTCGAGATTAGATCCCATCAAATATCTCCTCGAGAAACCAGGACTTACGGGTAGGCTAGCCCACTGGTTGCTTCTTCTCTCCGAATTCGATTTAAAGTATATGACGTGCAAGTTTGTGAAAGGGAGAGTGGTAGCGGAGTTCCTAGCCGATCACCCAATGGAGGGAGATAAAGCAGTGGAGTATCTGTTCCCATATGAGGCCATTCTGTAGGTTGAAGAAGAAATCTGGACTATGTACTTTGACGGAACGTCTAATCAATATGGGTATGGGATCGGGGTGTTACTGATAATGCTCGACAATTCCCACATATCCTTAGCCTTCAAACTCCGGTTCAAGGTATTAAACAACGAAGTAGAGTACGAGGCATGTATCGCTGGCTTGGAAACTGCCCTGGAACTAGGGGAAAAACGGTTGGACGTCATTGGGGACTCGAACCTTGTATCTCAGGCGAAAGGAGATTGGAAGGTTAAAGAAAAAAGGATGAAAATTTATCACCAAACCCTGGACGTTATAATTCCTAGGTTCGAGAAGTTAACCTTCACGCATCTGTTGAGAGAGAGCAACAAGTTCGTAGACGCTTTATCAACTCTATCTTCTATGATAGACATCCCTTTGGGAGTTCGGATGCGTCCAATCATAATTGAACAGAGGTATGTGCCGGCTTATGAACAGATTGTCACCATAGATGAAGCATAAGATCAGAACCCTTGGCACTTTGATATCTGGAACTTTTTAGAAAATGAGGCTTATCCACCAGGGGCAAATACCAAAGACAAGAGGGCGATAAGAAGAATGGCTGCACAGTTCATCATCTGTGGGGGTAAATTATACAAACGGGGCCATCTGGGAATGCATAAATTGTGTGTCGATGCTGAAGAACCGGGGCGCCTGATGGATATCATCCATAGAGGAGAGTGCGGAGCGCATATGAGCGGGGTGATGCTAGCTCAAAAAATTCTCAGACAGGGTTACTACTGGTGAACCATGAAGGAGGATTGTATTGGTTTTGTTCGACGATGCCACAAATGCCAGATCCATGCAAATCCCATGAACATTCCGTCGTCGAAGCGGTACAACATGACTTCACCGTGGCCATTTTCAGTCTAGGGGATTGATGTGATTGGGGCAGTTACTCTGAAGGGGTTGAACGGGCATGAGTACATTCTGGTGGCGATAGACTACTTTACAAAGTGGGTTGAGGCCCAATCCTATGCAGTGCTGAAGGCATCGCATGTTGCTAAGTTCATCAGAAATAACATTATCTGCCGGTATGAAGTCCCGAATGAGATTATTTCGGATAATGGTTCCCACTTCAAGAAGGAAGTGATCGACTTGTTGGAAAAGTACAACGTGGCTTTTCATAAGTCATCCACATATAGGCCGCAGACCAACGGAGCAGTTGAGGCCGCCAACAAGAACATCAAGCATATTCTGCAGAAGATGGTGGAAACCTACAGGGACTGGCAAGATAAACTGTCGTTTGCTCTTTGGAGTTACAGAACATCGATTCGCACTTCTACTGGGGCAACTCCGTATTCTCTGGTTTATGGGATAGAGGTTGTTCTGCCGATTGAAGTTGAAGTTTCATCGCTGCGGGTGATGGCTGAGTGCCAAATAGCTGAGGCAGACTGGCAGCAGAGCAGGTTTGAGGAACTCATGTTATTCAATGAAAGAAGGTTGAAAGCACTGTACCACATTCAAGGTTATGAACGTAGGATTGCCAGGGCTTTCAATAAGAAATTTAAGTCCAGGAACCTAAAAGAAGGGGATTTGGTGCTCAAAGACAACCGAGCTCCCATCCACAACCCTAGGGCCAAGTTTAGACCCAATTGGACTGGTCCTTATATCATTAAATCTATCTGGTCGGGTGGAGCAGTCGTTCTAATGGATTTGGATGGCCTTGAATTCTCTCAACCGATCAACATGGACAAGTTAAAAAAGTACTATGCCTGAGTGGCTCGCTAGGCCGAAAACCCGAAAGGGCGACCTAGGCAAAAGTTAGAGCACAAAAAAATTTGAAATAAGAAAAACTGAGCTAGCAAGGTTGAAAACCCAGAAAGGGCAACCTTGGCAAAAGTTAGAGCGCAAAAGGAGAGTGTTAATACACGAGTAAACCTCAACCGAACTACGTAACGCTTGATTCCCATCTTTGGGATACGTAGGCAACTTCATCCTGAAGTCCAGCCATAAACACTTCCAAATCTACTATGTCCATGTGATTGTTTTTGGCCATCTTTGTCTTTTCTGCATTCAAGAGTTCAGTTGTGAGCTATAATGCAGTGTTATTCAGACAAGGGGCAACTTTCCAATTGTTGGATCCGGGGTTGTACATCTCAGTGATAGATCTCGGGCGTGTCCAGTTGTGATCCATATCGAAAATGGCTTTGAAAAGTTTTAATAAAAGTTGATTTTGTTCAAATTAATGTTTTTACAACTTAGACCATTTTTGAACCAAAACGGAAAGCTTTCAGTACCCACAACTTTCAATTTCATTGATTTCATTACAAAGCTCTCCAACTCTCGATACAAATTGAAGTTGTTTTTTTTTTTTTTGTTTTTACATTCAAACAAGAAAACTTGAAAGTACAGATTAAAGCAATAAATTTGGGGCATAGTCAAGTTAGGTGTTCTAGCGCCCCCTTCCAGAGCTTGTGGAAGCTTCGGATGCCAAAATGGGCCCAGTCTGTGCCTCATCTCCAAGCCAAGCTATGCATTCGCCAGAAAGGGCACAACTGAAAGTGGGAGCGGGGGCCAGAAGCTCTCTCGTCCGCCATGCTGTGGTATATCGGGCTAGATGTGAGCCTTTGATCGGAAATGCAGCAGGGTATTCTATCCCCTCTTCCGGGCAAGTCTGGTCGTGGCCGAACTGATGTCTGAAGCGAAATGGAAAGTAAAATACGTAGTGCGTCGAGCCAACTAACTGAATCCCAGGTTGCCGGGACATGCTGTAGCTCATTTCCGGCAGATCAAGCCAGGGACAACACCAAGCGATGTCAACAGCAGATCAAGGGTACTTCCATTCGCATCACCATCTCTCATCTGGGGCATCAACTAGCTGTTGGCGAAAGAAATAGCTGCGGGATGAATATGCTGGGCAAGAGTCCACTACTTTCAATTTATCCATGAGCCATATCTGGGGAGGGATAAAAAATAAGAGAGATTAAAGAATAGAGAGATGTCCGTGGAGAGAAAAAGTGAGAAAAGGGTTTTAAGAGAAAAATAGAGCCTGAGGGCCGAGTGCTGTGAGAAACATATGGGAGAAGGGTGTGAAACATTACCAGTAAGAGTAGGGGACTTCCCGCGAACCTGCTTATCTCCCGGCGATGGAAAGCATCCAAGCCCATCAAGGTTTCGGCTAATGTCATGCCAATGCAGCTCTTGCCCTCTTTCAGGCCTTGGGCAACTTCAATCAAACGTGCAAAACCCACTGGAGCCTGGAGCAAGCAAGAAATGAGACAGCATGCACAAGCAAAGCGCATGTCGTCGATAACCCTGCCAGTGATGATCGCCGTGGTCGCTGGCATTAGAAAATTGATGAATCAAGCTCGGAATGTCCAGCTCTCTGTCGTGAACCAATGACCGAGCGTCGTGCAAAGTAAGCCCACACATCCGTCTTAGGGCTTGGATGTGGCCAAAATGAGACTGGGGCAAGATTTCCTCGTCACACCGGGATTCCATCAAAGCTTGCAATTCTTCAAAAGTGGGGCAGATTTCTTGTCCCCCGAAGCAAAAGACATGAGTTACCGGATTCCAACACCTAGCCGCGACATGGAGGAATGGAAAATGCAGTGGGGTGCGACTCAGCGTAAATAGTGCATTTATTCCAAAACCCTGGAAGTTCAACTTTTTCGAGCCATCTAAAGCCGTAATCTAATTGGAGAGTTTTTTGGTGAAGAATGGTTCCATTTAGGGCAAAAACAGAGTTGAAATGAAGAAATCCTGAAGCTGGAGTTTTTGTAGAAGATAAGGCGGTGAGCGGAAGATAGGTGGCAACATCCTGGAGATTCCTGACACTAGTAACCGACCGGCTAGTGTTTGTGGCTGACCGGCCAATTTTTGTAGCCGATCAGCCAGGGCTAGTGGCCGATAGCCATTTATGGTGGCCGACAGCCTCCTCTTATGGCTAGTGGCCACTTCTTTTGCTCCTTGAGCCATCCATGTATTGGAAATGCCAAGAACCTGTATCTTGTTTCACTCTCGGTGCACTTTCTTCCATCTCTCTTTAAGTATTTTGTCAAATTGCTTATTGAGTTATTGTTTTGCTTATTGAGTTGTTGTTTTATTTATCGAGTTGTTTCTGTTTTGATCGTTGAACTAATGTTTTGTTCATTGAGTTTTCTTACTCTTTTTGTTGTGTGTCAGTCGGTTTACTACTTGATTAAGCAATTGTCAACACAACATTCAATTTCCATCAAAAATCCTATTTTTGTGTAAAATGGTGCTGTGCGATGTTATGCGATGTTTAGAATATACAAATGCAACACTTTTTGAACAAAAGCCTGTTTTCATTTCCAATCATGGTCACCTTTTTGCAGTACAAGTTGTTTAAAAAAAAATAAAACTGCCTGAGTTTGTGCAAAGTGCCAATACAACTAGCAAAAAGAAAGCTAAGCAAAAAGAAAAGAAACTGAAAAAAAAGAGAAGAAAAGAAAAGCACCTGGATCGGCGCCAGCCACCTCAAGAACAAGAGGCCCTCTTTGCCCTCTTCCTGGGCATGGCCTCAGAGCCGTCACCATCAGCACCGCTGCCTGAATCTGAACCCGAGATGTCTCCAACATCATCTCCGCCCTGAGACGACTTTGACTGTGGGCTCGCTGGCTCCTTGTCCTCGTCAGACTCATTATCCTCTTGGATGGGCTCTCGCGAACTGTTCCCACTATGAGTGCGCATAGCTCTGTTTTGGCTGTGTGCCGGCGTCCATTGTCTCTCTCTCCCTGCTGCTGGAGGGGGTGCTGAAGACCCTGCTGCCACTGCTGCTGGGGTGCCCGATAGGGCTGGCATCTGGAAAGGAATCTGAAAAGGACAATGTGTTAGAATACATCAGACATAGTATATTAGGTTCAAAAGAAGAATGCCGTGAGCAGTATATGGATGCAGTGTATCGATGTCGTGAACGGTATATGAGTACATTGTATCAAATGCAGTACTGATAATGTAATGCGTCAGATTCAGCATGGAGCAGATTATAGAGGATTTTGGAATATAGGTTGAAGGAACTCACCGGGATCTCGTAAATGCTAAGCAGATCCATGCTCGTCTGCACCATCCCCATCAGAGAAGTTGACAACTCGAGAGCCTGCCCGGTGTACTCTATAGGTGCCTGTAAATAGGTTGAGATGATTAGTAGTTTATAAAGCATAAGTTGAAATAAACTGAATATGCAGAATGTAATGTATGGTACATACCGGGGTCGGGCCTCGAACTCTGACAAGCTGGTGGCCAGCTGGGGCAGGAGCGATGGGAATCTGATAAGTCTCTCCACTGCGTCCTCGACAGGTCATGGTAGTAGGCAGCTCTGGCCATCCTGCTCTTCGCCTCGCCTGGGAGCCTCTCCTACCCTGGACCTGAGTCGCCCTAGATCCACCTGCTCTCTCTACTGCGGCTGCATGTCTGTCTCTCTCACCCTTATGAGCGTCGGTCAGAGGCGGCATGAGATATGTCTGGATGAAGACAGTGTGGTCGCCATCAAGCCTGAAGAAGTCAGCATCCCAACCTCGGGTGACGTAGATCATCTCCTGCTCAGTGTATCTCTTTGTGATCCTCATGTATGTAGGAGGTGGCATTGGAACCACCGACTCAGGCAGGCCGAGGCTTTGTCGTAGAAAGCGCTCTCCCAAGTACCATGCCCGACAAACCGGGCCCTCGAGTAAGATCCGGAATTGGGAAGCCTCCTGAGCGCCCATGAACTGATCTCCGACCGCGTCAGGCATCACTGCCCACGGCTGCCAGGTGATCTGCAAATAGAGAATGTACAGGTTATTAGCTACCATTAGAGATGCAGTGCTAATTTGAAGTAAAACTAAAATGACAGTAAGGTTTGAACTACCTCTACTGCGGCTACAGTATCGAAATATCGGTGGAAGAATGAGAAAGACTCTCGGGGCCTCCGCTGGCATCTCACGTCGTATCTGTGTGAATACGGGACCATAGGAGGCATCTCTACCTCCGGCTCTAGGGCGAGCCCCGGGAAGTATGCGTACACCCATAGCTGCAAAAGGCGGCAAAACGACAGTAAGCAGAAATCAGATGGTATGTAAAGTAGTGTACATCGTGCGCGGTGTACAGTTGAAAGTAGAAATCAGATGGTATGTAAAGCAGTGGACAGTGTGTCAATGTGCAGTGTACAGAGTACAGGTAATGTAAAGCGGGAATGTAAAACAGAAGGGAAGGACGTACCTCCCAAGCCCTTCAGTATCCTCCTAGTAGATGCTCGCTCCGGTGAGAAGAGGAGCTCATGTATCCATGTAGTGTGGCGAGGCCGGTGCCGCCCCAATCATAGTGATGAACCAGGGACAGGTCCACCAAAGCGCTCAGTAGGAGAGCCCGACGATGTTCGCCCGGTCGGCAAAGAGAGTAGTGCCAAACAAGAACATGAGGAACCCCCGGGTGTAGTACTCGGTCTCCTCGCGAGTCGTCGGTGTCACCCCTCTAAAGTAGTCTGCGAACCATGAATACTGCACCATTCCTGGTCAAGAGAGGGGTGGGCGAGTCCCCAGCAAGTAAATCTGAGCAGCATCCCACTCGCCCATGTCTGTATCATAAGAGATCAGATAATCTCCTACCCCTATGCCGGTGAGCTTGGAGAAGTCAAAGGGAGTCATCGTCATCTCTCCTGTTGTAGAGAAACGAAAGGAGTCGGTGGTATCCCACTACTTCTCTACTAAAACGCCCAGAAGAGGCCAGCTAGAAGTGAGACGTGACAGTCCCATGCAGAATGCGCCAAAGCTAGCCTCATCAATGATGTAACAGACGGCGTCGGGCAGCTCCATATACCAGTCTCGTACAACAATGGTCTCATAGCCTCGGAAAGTGTGTGAAACTCCCTGTAAGCAGGATAAACAGATGCATGGCAGTGTCAAACTTTGATACAGTGTGTGCATATGCTCAGAATAAACAGAAAATATAGTGTACGAGTGTCTTTGGTTTGAATAGTTGAAGAATAGTGTTAGTGTGATCTACATTGTGGAAATTAAAAGGGAAGGGAATACCTCAAAGGCACCGTGGGATAAGTGTGACTCTGGCTCACGCAACAGGAGGTCCTCTTGTGCACCTCTCGCGAACCTCCTAAACTAACGGATGCCGTTGGGAGGCAATACGTGTACCTCAGGGTCATAAGTCGCTGGGTCGAATGGTCGAATGCCTAGCGGCAAGGGCTCAAACTCGGCATCCATCTCCATCCTCAGAGGAGCTCCACCGTGTGGAATGTCATCAGCCATGTCAAGAGGGATGGGACAATGCTTGAAAATGTAGAAAATGGGTGGGAATGCCAAAAGTCAACAAAATGTCAACTTTGAGGAGTGAAAAATGGAAGAAAATGTCGAGGCTCGGAAGAGGGCACGAAGATCAAGGGTGACTCAGAGGAAACAAACCCCAAGTGATGGAAATCAAGAAAGAGGTGCCGAAAACACTTTTCAATCGGTTCAAAGGGTTGTAAACTACAAGGGTTCTACGAATCGGATGTTTGTGGGATGTCCGAAAACACGTTTGAAGCTCGGATCGAGGGAAGGAAAGTGATCTAGAGAGAGAGGACGAAGGATTTCGGCTAAGGGGAAGTGAGAAAATAGGGTTTAGAACCCTATACTTAAAGACCCGAGGTGAAATGCCAAATCTGCCCTGAATCTGCCATTTATGGCCGACCGGCCAAATTGTTGGCTGATTACCTTGTTTTGTGGCCAATGAGTGGCCGATGGTTCTCCAAGGTGGCCGACGGACCTCTAGTGCTTTCTTTGGGTGTTTTTCTGTTGCTTTGTGCCTTCTTCCCTCAAGATAATGCAAGGAAAGTGCACTTCCGAGTTTGGATAGCCTTAACAGAAGCTCTGAATTGTGTTCAGTATGTGGTGCTCAGCGCGTGTGGCATGTATCCTTTTAAAATGCATTGTCGCTCCTCCGAGAGGTAAATCGGAGTCTATAACTGAATCGATCTTGTCAGGACAAACATATCTTCGTCAAACATGTTGTTACTACATTAGATGTACATTGATTTCTGTACATAGAATATGCATGCTGCATTGTGTTGCATTGCACATGCTCTTTCAGCTCGTATAGAAGTTGTCCATATCTCTCACATGGAATATGCGTTTCCCACCTTGCACAAAATATGCATCTCGATGTTGCACGGAACATGCATTCACCACGTTTGCATGGTACATGCACTTCTCGCATTCGCATAGAACATGCATTTGGTATCTCGTCTAGAGCATGCTGATTAATCTTGCATAGAACATGCATTGTAGTGCACTGTACCTATCAAGTTTCTTTCTTATGATTGCACGATATTGTATGTACGGTTTATGTAGGAGAATTTCGGGTAAAATCTTTCCACTCCTTCATCTCGGTGGTTAGATACATTCGGGTACGCCCAATGTCTACACAGACATTCCGTTGGTTGGAAAAACCCAGGTACTTCCGGTGTTTACACTAACACCTTGTTGAAAGTGCTTGGGTCGTGTGCTCGATGCTTCTGTTTCCCTCTCTCGCGTGTGATACGCTGAAAGGTGCTTTTTTTCCCTCTCTTGCGTGTGATACACTGAGAGGTGCTTCCTTTCCCTCTCTCGCGTGTGAAACGCTGAGAGGTGCTTCTGTTTCCCTCTCTCGCGTGTGATACGCTGAGAGGTGCTTCATTTTCCTCTCTCACGTGTGATATGTTGAGAGGTGCTTCCTTTCCCTCTCTCGCGTGTGATACGCTAAGAGATGCTTCCTTTCCCTCTCTCACGTGTGATACGCTCAGAGGTGCTTCTTTTCCCTCTCTCGCGTGAGAGACGCTAAGAGGTGCTTCTTTTTTCCCTTTCATGTGTGACACGCTAAGAGGTGTTTCGTTTGAGACGTTGGATATGCCCGACAGTCGCTTTGGGCCTTCCCTGCATGAGGCACGTTGAGGATTGCATAATTTTCTCACATCCTTTCTATATGAAATATGGTTTGATTTTTGAGTCTCGCGTGTGGCGTGTTGGTGTGTTTGCTTTTACTTTCTCATGAGTGAGACCGATGTAATTTGTCGATTTGTTTAAATTGTTGTATTTATTTGGCATAAATGCTTCATTACAGCCCTCTTTGCATAATCATAAGTTATGTTTTTGCATCTTGCATGTCATTGGCACTTTGCCCGGCCTGCGGGCACATCTATGTATAGTTATCTTGTTTGTTTGTCTAAGTCTTCGGCCTTGTCAAAATGGGTCGTCTCTGGGCTTTGACATTCAGTCACGTCATTTTATGACTCCCGAGTTCTGTCAAAGAGGGGCAACCGTAGACACCCCATTTTTAACCGACCCCAAGACTTGGATATTATCATTTGAACACTCGATGATCATCTATGTTTGTGTTCGTTTTGAGCGCCTGAAGTTCTTGGCAAAGTGCCTTGCCTTCGGACTTCTCGACTTGCCTATTCTGTGCTTGGTTGTGCACAAGAACTTGTTTCTTTGCTTCTAGGGGATGAGGGTGACCTATTCGCCAGCCCTACTGCCCATCGGCCAGGGTTTGTTCCCATCGGCCGTCAGTGTTGGCCGGTCCGCCCCACTGATGGCCAGTCGACCACTAACAGTGGTTGGCGGCCATTTTTCTGCTTTTTCAGGTATTTTATGTGCCAGCTATGCCAGCTGTTGAACACTGGAAGCCTCCACCATACACATGTATGGATGGATTCAAGCAAGCTTTTGCTTGCATTTTCTATATAAGGGGAGGCCTCTCCCCAATTTTGGGGGTTCAAAAATCTTAGAAGCAAAAATTTTCCTCTCTCTCTAGAATTCTCTCTCTCTCTTTCTCTCTCTCTCTCTCTCTATATATATTGTGCTATATGGTGGTTAAAAGTGCATTTTCTTCACATATTTGCACTAAAACACCAAGTCAAACACCACAACCTTGGAGCTGAGTTTTTTGAAGGCTTGTTTGGAGCTCAAAGAGCTGGTTTTGGCTCAAAAGTTGCTTGTTTAGCTACTGTGCTTCAAGGGTAAGCATTTATCCCTTTAAAGCTTGTTTTTGTACACTAGTTTGGGCCAACTTTGCATGCTGTTTTGGCCTAGTTGTCAACTACAAAAACCTCCTTTTTTTAAGTGTTAAAAATGTTTGTTTGAATCCTTGTTGGAATTAGGCGTGGTCCACTCTCTTTCATTGCTTATTTTCTAAACTTTGTGCCATCCTTTAAAGATTTTGAAACAATCTCTTTCTGGCCCTTTAACCACTGAATTCTAGAGGAATTTCAGTGGTGGAAAGGTGGTTTTGAGGTCCAAAATGGGAGGGGGTGGTCCCCTTTTCTCATGTCTTGTTTGCATGTGTTGATGGCCTACCAAGTGAGCATGTGTTTCTCCCTTTTTGAAGCTTAGTTGAAGCATGTTTTTGTGACCTTTTGGACCTGCCCTACTCTATTTTTGGTTGGTTTGGCCACTTGTTGCTTGTATCGTACACTTGTAGTGTAATCTTACTTAATTGCTTTGAATGCTTAATGAGTTAGTCCATCACTCTAACATGTGTTAGCCTGACTCCAGTACATTTTTGCTAATGTTTTAGCATGCTTTAACTCTGTTTTAAATGGTCTTGGCTCTTTGAGGCTTGCTTTGCATGGTTGTAGTTCAAATGGTCTTGACTAGCTTTGAGTCTTGAGGCCATTAACATGTCGTGTGTGTGATGATTACATGTTTTGGCATCATTTAGCATGTAATTTCAGTGTATATAGTGTAGTCACAATCTCACATATTTCACTCTTTCATAGCTTTTGAGAGTTGTGCTTTATGCCTTGTTTAATGAGCCAATACACGAGCATGTTTTTCTTGCTATCAAGCTTTAATTTCAGCATGTTGTAGTCTCTGATTTGGCATGATTAAGCTCTGTCCAGAGCTGGTTTGGTCGTTTATGCTTGATATTGCATGCTTCTAGAGTGATGCTCTTTACTAGCTTAATGTATTTGGCTTTTAAATATGCATTACATGAGTTGTTTGCATGACTTTGAGCCACTTAGCATATTATTTCAGTGCTGAAATATATGTCATTGCACTCCATTGCTTCACTCTTTCATTTGCTTTGAAAGTGGTCTTGTGCCCCTTGTTGGCTTGAGTGTGAATTTGAGGCTCTCAAGCCTAATGGCTTTAATCCTCTCTTGAGGGTTTTTACTAGTCAACAACATGAGACCTCTTTCATGCTCAAGGCACTTGTGGCTTAGGCCATCTTTCCTATTGGAGGACTTTTCACATTGGACTTAACCGGTTGAAGGACTAATTGGTAAGCTAAAATGTGTAAACGAGAGATGGACCAAGTAAAACATGTGCAAGATAATCATTTTTGTTGCATTGCATGTGTTTGGATTGGGCGTTAATCCAAACACAAGAAATGTGGGACGTTTCATACTCGAAGTGATAAAACATGTCACATTTCTTGGTCATCGACACCCTTGATCATGCATGATAGAGTGGCGGCCTTTCGAGTCTTATGTGCGCATTCATTAAGCTTGCACAAGCTTGGTTCTTTGGCCACCATTCATTGAAAGTGCTTGGTTGGTGACTTGAGAATTAAGTGCCACACTCCTTTGAGCTTGAGACATGATAAGGAGGATGGTAGTACATACATTTCCTTGCAAATACACTGCCATGCCTTTGTTTCCTCTCTATTGTAGTAAAAGAAGGAATTTCAGGGAAGCAGTGGCCGACCGGCCACATGTCCTAGCCGATCGGCCACCAAAACCATCCGACCGGCCATTAGAAGTGGCTAATAGCCATCAAGCATGGCCGATCGGCCATCAGTGTGTTGTTGAGTTCAAACAGGAGCAATCTAGAGGTTGGCACAATTTTCAGAGGCCCAGAGATGTGAAAACAGAGGCATCTTGAGGCACGATGGTGGATTTTCGGGAGGACGCAACCGAGCATGCATGCTTCCTCCGCCCGTGAGGCCATTTTATTGCTTTCTTAGCTATTTGTAGATTATTACTACATGTGATGTAATTAATTAGTTTAATTGTTTTGTTATATTTTAATTAGCTTAGTGTAGCTAGCTATTCAATTTGGTTTGTAATAATTAAATAGCTAGTGTAGTTAATTAGTTGGTTTGTAATAAGCAGCTTAGCTTAGATTAGCTTCGCTTATTTATTTGGACCCTCCTTCAAGAGGGCGCAATGTTGTAATAAGGGTGCGTGTGTGTGTGCATGTCTTCCAACCCCACGTCTTTCTCCCTTTTATTTAACAACTTTTGATGGTTAGTTTAGGGACATTTTCAATTAGCATACCTTGTGCTTGCATGTTTGCATCCATTCATTTGTCTTGCATGCACCGAGGCTAGGCACATCATACAAACTGCATTGTATTTCGATGCCTATTTGAATACATGTATCAAATTGTTGCATTCATATGCCATCTTAGATAGCCGAGTCTACTAATGTCATTATTGCATGTGTCGCATTAGGCATCTTGTATAGTTAGGATCATGCATTATTTCTAACTAGTTTTCTGTTTTGCCTCAGAGTACATTGTAGGCGTTACGTTTTAGCATACTTGCATGAGTGTAAGTGTTGCCATGATCGAATGCTTGCCATGAGGCTATTTGCTTAAATGCTTAACTTCTTGAATGCCTGTGGGTGGAGGCTTTATTGCTTGAATTGGGACAATTCATCAAATGCGAATTTTAAGCCCATTTTGCGAAGTGGCAAAATCTTGTTTTCAAGCCCACTTGAGGGTGGCAAATCCGCGCTTTAGCCTACTTGCAAGTAGCACTTTCAAACCATTTTCGAAAACAAACATGAGTTGTTTTGTTCCAATTCTTGTGATTGAGTCTATACTTGTATGCTGTGCACATCACGTAGTAAAGTTAGATAATAACTGGAATAAGAACACATGTGTTTATAAAAACAACATATCATGGTAGTAGAGGCCAAGTTCCCAAGCCGAGGTAACTTTGGTGATGACGGACACGTGGCCTTTGGCATAAGTCAGGGTTTCCTAAATTTCCCAAAATAAAATATTTAGGTGGCGACTTTGTAATCTGGCAAGGCAGTTCATGTTTAGCGTTTTTTCATTCAAAACTGATTTTTCAAAACCAATTGCCAGATTTGGACTCTTTGGTGTTTATCAGTCTCACATTGCACTTTGTGAGATTAGATTCAGAACCGTGACAGGAGTCCGAACTGTAGTAAGACCAATTCACGCCCTCTCCAAAAGAGGGGCGTGTGAAGAGAGTCGATTCTACAACTAGCTTAATGATTTAGGCTCTTAGCATGACTTGCATGTGTTGTTTTCATGTTTTAGTGTCCTTTTGCATGCTATTTCAGCACTGAAATATCTGCAACCTCCCTCTTTTCTTCACTCTTTACTTTGTTTTGAAAGTGGCTTGAGCCTCTTGTTAGCTTGAGTGTGGAATTAAGGCTCTCATGCCTAATGGTTTAATTCCTTCGAGAGCTTATTACCAATGGTATGAGGCCTCTTTCATGCTCAAGGTACTTGTGGCTTAAGCCCTCTTTCCAATTAGAAAACCCTCACTTTGGACTTAATCGGTTAAAGGACTGATCGGTAATGTAAAATTTGTAAATAAAACATGATAAGTAAAACTTGAGCAAGTTAAGCATGTTGTGTTGCATTGCATGTGTTTGGATCGGACATTAATCCAAACACAAGAAAAATTAGACGTTTCATACTCAAAGTGATAAAACGTGCCATTTTTCTTAGTCACCATCACCCTTGATCATACATAATAGGGTGATGGTTGTTTTGGTCCTGTTTGTGCATTCATTGACCTTGTACAAGCTTGGTTCTCTAGCCATCATACATTGAAAATGCTTGGTTGATGGCTTGAGAGCCAAGAGCTACACTCCTTTGAGCTTGAGAGATGATAAGGGGGATAACAGTACATATATTATTTGAGAATACACTGCTTTGCCTCTGTTTGCTCTCTGTTGCAGCAAAAAGGTGAATTCTAGGGAAGGGGTGGCTAATCGGCCACTAGAAGTGGCCGACAACCACCAGTAGTGGCCGACCGGCCACCAGTAGTGGCCGAAAATCACCTTTTGTGGCTGATCGGCCATCAGTGAAAAGTTTGCTCAGTATGTTCTAGAGGTGGAGCAGAGGCAATCTGGAAGTTGGTGTAATTTTCAGAGATCAACGAGTGCAAACAGAGGCATCCATAGGCAGGGCAGTGGATTTTCGGGAGGAAACCAACCGAGCACGCATGCATCCCTCGCCCTCAAGGCCATTTTAATTGCTTTAATTAGTTAGCGTAGCTAATTATTTAATTCAAGTGTTGTACTTAATTAGTTTGTGTAACTAGTTCTTCAATTTCAATTTGTTGTAATTAATTAGCTTAGAATAAGTTAGTTAATTAGTTTCAATTGTGTTGTAATAATTAGTTAACTAGAATAGTTAATTAGTTAGTTTGTAATAATTAGCTTAATTAGCGTAGCTAGTTAGCTTATTTATTCGGACCGTCCTTCGAGAGGGCGCAATGTTGTAATAAGTGTGCGTGCGTGTGTGCATGTCTTCTAACCCCACGTCTTTCTCCCTTTTATTTAATCGCTTTCAATGGTTAGATTAGGGACATTTCGATTAGCATACCTTATGCTTGCATGTTGCATCATTCATTTGTTTTGCATGCACCGAGGCTCGGTACATCGTTCAAACTGCATTGTCAATTCAATATACTTATTTGAATACATGTTTTCAAATCATGTTATCAAATTGTATCGTACGCTGTATTAGTAGCCGAGCCTATTAATTGCATTATTGCATGTGTCGCATTAAGCATCTTGTATAGTTAGGATCATGCATTATTTCTAACTAATTTTTGTTTTGGCTTGGAGTACTTGGTAAGCATTTAGGCTTTAGCATACTTGCATGAGTGTGAGTGTTGCCATGTTTTGCATGCTTGCCATGAGACTACGTGCTTAAATGCTAAACTGCATGAATGCCTGTGGATGAAGGCTTGATTCCTTGAATTGGAACAATTCAATGAATGAGAGTTTTAAGCCCACTTTGCAAAGTGGCAAAATCATATTTTAAGCCTAATTGAGGTGGCAAATCCGCATTTCTAAGCCCATTTGAGGGTGGCAACTTCAAACCATTTTCGAAAACAAACATGAGTTGTTTTGTTCCAATTCTTGCGATTTTAGTCTATACTTGCTTGCATGCGCGTCACATAGTAAAGTTAGCTAATAACTAGAACAAGAACACATAAGGTTTATAAAACAACATATCATGATTAGTAGAGGCTGATACTTTGATCGGGCGAGCGGGGGTGCTCATTTCATGACCTTTCCCTCTCGTACCCAAGTTCCTGAGTCGAGGCAACTTTGGTGATGACGGACACGTGGCCTTTGGCACGAGTCAGGGTTTCCTAAATTTCTCCCCAAACAAAATATTTAGGTGGCGACTCTGTAATCTGGCAAAGCCATCCATTTTTGGCACTTTTTGATTCAAAATCAATTTTCGAAAACGATTTGCCAAATTTGGACTCTTTGGTGTTTATCAGTCTCACATTTTGTGAGATTAGATTCAGAATCGTGACAGGAGTCCGAACTGTAGGACCAATTCAAGCCTCTCCAAAAGGGGGGGCGCGAAGAAAGTCGAACTACACATCCCTTCCCAGGTATGGCTTATGGATAAACTACAAGTAGCTGCTCTTTGTCTTGAGTATTCGGTGCGAGCTTACTTCTTTCGTCAACGGCTAGTGGATTTCCACTCAGAGGGTTTATGGTGTGATTGGATGTGCAGCCGGTCTGCAGCTGACATAACTTGGCATTGCCCTTGGCTTAGTTTGGTAGAGATGAGCTACAGCATGTTCCGACAGTCGGGTGTAGAGTTGATTGGCCTCACACATTGCGTATTCTATTTTCCTCTTCGGTTTCGACGCCAGTTTAGGCATGATCAGATACGACCAGATGAGGGAGTGGAATACACAACTTCATTTCCAGTACACGCCTCGCACCTGCCCCGGTATCTTGCGGCCTGGAGGACGAGAGAGATTCTGGCCTCTGCCATTAGTTTCAGTTACACCCTTTCTGAGGAGTGTTTGACTTGGCTTGAAGAAGAGGCAGAAGTTGGGCCATCTTTGGTATAGAGCAACTTGACTTAACTGTGCTCCTAGTTTTACTGCTTTGATCTTTTCTTTTCAAGTTTAAGATGTAAAAAGCAACTTTGATCTAAATCAAAGAGTTTGGAGAACATATTTGTGTTGAAATAAATAAAATTAAAGTTACGAGTACGGAAAATTTTCCTTTCGGTCCCAAAAATGGTCCAAGTTGTAAAAGGGTAAAATCTTGAACAAAATCAACTTTTATTAAGACTTTTCAAAACAATTTTTGGAAACGATTACCACTTGACACGCAGAAAATCAATTCTCCAGATGTACAATTCCGAATCAAAAGAAATCATAACTGCCCATGATTGCATATTACTGCTATTCTGTACTGCAATTGCTTTCTTCTCCAAAATAAAAACCACAACTGAACTGAGAGATAGTAAACAAAGATGACCTGATCAAGAAAATGGATAAGATAGTTGAGCTGGAGATAGTTACGGCCGAACTTCAGGATGAAGTTGTCTATGTATCCCAAAAATGGAAATCAGGCCTTACGTAGTTCAGTTTAGGTTCACTGGAGTATTAACTCTCTCTTTTTACGCTCTAACTTTTGCCAAAGTCGCCCTTTAGAGTTTTCAACCTTGCGAGTTCAGGTTTTCTTTATTTCTAATTTTTCATGCTCTAACTTTTTCCTAGGTTGCCCTTTCGGGTTTTCGGCCTAGCGAGCCTCTTAGGGATAGTATTTCTTCAACTTGTCCATGTTGATTGGTTGCAAGAACTCCAGGCCATCTAAGTCCATAAGAAGAACCGCCCCTCCTGACTAAATTGACTTGATGATGTACGGACCAATCCAGTTAGGTTTGAACTTGGCCCTAGGGTCATGAATGGGAGCACGGTTGTCTTTCAGCACCATGTCCCCTTCTTGAAGATTTCTAGACTTAATTTTCTTGTTAAAAGCCCCGGCAATCCGGCGTTGGTTGCCCTAGACATGATACAATGCTCTTAGTCTTCTCTCATCAAACAACATTAACTCCTTAAATCTACTTTACTGCCAATCTGCCTCTGTTATTTGACACTCGACCATAATTCGTAGTGAGGGCACTTCGATTTTGATCGGTAAAACAGCCTCCATCTCGTAGAGAAGAGAATAGGGGGTTGCCCCTATAGATGTTCGAATTGAGGTTCTGTAGTCCCAGAGCACAAATGGCAATTTATTTGGCCAGTCCTTGTAGGTTTCCACCATCTTTTGCAGAATTCTCTTGATATTCTTGTTTGCAACTTCGACAGCTCCATTAGTCTACGGCCTGTAGATTGATGACTTATGGAGAGAAAAAAAAATTCCCAAATGGCCTATTTTGTACAACTTGCCTCTACAGATGATAAATTGAACGGCTAGATGCTGTATTCCCCATTTGTCCTTGGCATTTGCTCCTAGCGGCTACACCTCATTTTCCAGGAAATTCCAGATATCATAATACCAGGGGTTCTTGTCTAAAGGCTCATCTATTGCGGCAATGGTTTCATAGGTCGGCGTGTACTTCTGTTCAATAATAATCGGACGCATCCTGACTCCCAATGGAATGTCTACCATAGAAGATAGAGTTGCTAGTGCATCAGCGAATCGGTTGTTCTCTTTTAGCAGATGAGTAAATGTCAACTTTTCAAACCTCAGAATTAGCATATCAAAGACCTGATGGTAAACCTTCATTTTTTCTTCTTTAACCCGCCAATCTCCGTTGGTTTGAGACGCAACCAAGTTCGAATCCCCGAGGATGTCTAACCTTTTTACCCCTACTTCTAGGGCGCCTCATATTCTGCTTCGTTGTTGGATACTTTGAATCGGAGTTTGAAGGCGAAGGGTACATGGGAATCATCTAGTGTTATCAGCAGCACACCGATCCCATAACCGTACTGATTGGTTGCTCCCTCAAAGTACCTTGTCCACATTTTCTCCTTTATTTGCAGAACATTTTCATCTGGAAACAAGCACTCCACCGTTTCATCCCCCTCTATTGGGTGATCTTCCAGGAATTTCGCTACAACTCTCCCTTTAACAGACTTGCGTGTAATATATGTAAGATCAAATTCGGAGAGAAGAAGGAACCAACGGGCTAGCCTACCCATAAGCGTTGGTTTCTCAAAGTGATATTTGATGGAATCTAATCTTGAAACCAGGATTACGAAATGAGCTAATAGGTAGTGCCTCAACTTCTGGGTAGCCCATACCAAGGCTAGACAAGATTTCTCAAGGGACGTGTAATGGTCTCGTAATCTAGCATTTTCTTACTCAAGTAGTAAACGGCTTTCTCCATCTTGGCCTCTGACTCCTAAGCTAACATACACCCCATAGTTGAGTTTGTCACTAACAAGTACAAAATCGGCGGTTTTCCCGATTTTGGCGGCGATAACACAGGTGGATTTTGCAGGTACTGCTTAACCTGCTCAAAAGTGAACTGATAGTGATCGTCCCATTGGAACTTCTTTCCTTTCTTCAGGAGAGTAAATAGTGGTTCACAAGTCAAGGTTAATTTTGAAATAAACTACCTTATGCGTTGCACTTTACCTAGAAAGCCACACACCCCCTTTTCAGTCCTTGGTGGTGGCATTTCTAAGATGGCCTTGATTTTGGAAGGATCTACCTCAGTTCCTCTCTGTGTGATTAAGAATCCTAACATTTTTCTGTTGTTACATCGAAGGTGCATTTTTGCGAGTTTAACCTCAATCTATACTCTCTAATCCATCGAAAGAATATTTCCAAGGCGGTGTAGTGGCCCTCTTGATCTTTGGATTTGACAATCATATCGTCCATGTACACCTCAACCTCTTTATGCATCATGTCGTGCAGAATAGTAGTTGCAGCCCTTTAATAAGTGGCCCGGCATTCTTCAACCCAAATGGCATGACTCGGTAGTAATAGGTGCCCCATGAAGTAGTGAAAGCAGTCTTCTCTCTATCCTTGAGTGCCATCAGAATCTGGTTATACCCGGAAAATCCGTCCATAAACGAGAGCAATGCATGGCCCGAGGTGAAGTCTACCTGTCACGCCCCACTTTTTATTACTCGGAATCCATTACCAAATTCATTAGATTAAATCAATTTCGGAGGTAACATGCGGAACATCCTTACATCACGAGGAGGAATAAATCAGATTCTCTCATTTGAATATAAAATGAATGCAGCAGGAGTATATCTAAATAAATTGCCCGAAGGCTTACATCTTTAAGAGCAAGGGAAAGGGTTTAACCCTTTTACATGAATGGCATTCCACCCACAAATAAAAGGCCCCGTGGCCAACAGATAAAGAAGATCCATGACCTTGAAACACTTCTCCATGTTCACCTGAAAAGATTAGCAACGTGGGATGAACATAAAGTCCAGTAGGGATCTCAACATGATCCTCAACAATAACAACTTACAGATAGCTATGATCATGAATTCTTAGTTTCATACTATGTAATAATGTGACAGTTCATACACAAATATACATATATAACACTTTTCTCAAAATCATTCATTTTCGTTCAAAAACGTAAACAATTCACCTTTCTTCCTTCTTGTTACTTTTTCCTAAAATTTATAACAATAATAGATTTCTGGAACAAAACATTCTCATCAAACCCGTTACATTCTCTCCCACTTTCCACACTTACACTCGATTTGCCCTTTTCAAAATATGTTCTCAAGTATTTTATGTTCTTTATTTTCTTTCACAATCTCAACACATTACTCACATCTGCTTCCCACACATTCATGCCCATGCAAGTATACCTTTAGCATAAAAGGGAACACAACAAGCATCCAACAACTATCTACGTCTACAATTTAGGCAATTCAGCCTTCTAGAAACACAACCATCATGACTAATAACATACTTAAATATACATAAACAATAACAATAAATAAATTCTGCTCTACCTGCCTCGAGCATGGTAAGCCAATGATACATCTTTCCACAATGAAATGCCAATTTACCAGACACCGGCTGGAAGGTAATAGTTACTCTGCCAATTCTGCAGGCGCTAGCTGGAAGGTAATGGTACCTCTTATTCTTAGCGCAGCCAATTCTCTAGGCGCTAACTGAAAGGTAATAGTACCTCTCATTCTCAGCTCAGTACACAATTTCCAACCATCACTTTATACAACAAGGATAATTAACTCGAGTGCACTACATTAACATAATCATTTCAACATCACAATGTCATCCTCCACCGATGACCAAGGAGAAAACCTCTAAACAAAATGTATTGAATACACATAATACAATTACCCAATTCTTATGAGGCATTAAGTCCAACAACACGATAATGTTCTAAAGTTTTTCAACTTCTACCAAGTTTCTTTCTTAATTTCGTAAAGAGTCATAATTACCTTTACATTCCAAAGTCAATTTCCACAATTCCCCATTTTACAATACACCAATTATATTTATACATATATATATATATATATATAATAATTGAGACTTGTTTCATTCTTTTCACCAAAAGCTCAATCCACGGATAACAAAGTCATAATTTGCTCAAATTCAACTCAACAAGAGTATTACCCAAAATTTCTAATCTCATGCTTAACTCCCTTTTTGCAATTTACAAACTACCAATTTGTTATGCTCAACCATGAACAATCCAACACAAGATAAATGCTAAAATCATAAGACTCGGATTAATCTCAAATTAATTACCAAGTCATTAATCAAATTCCTTAATTCACAACACGATTATTTCAAAATTTCAACCCTTCTATCTATTAGACATTGTAAAAAGAAAATTTAGGGCTTCACCTCTTTCTTGGCGTAAACATGTTAGCCACTCCCCAATTTAACCCAAACAACAACCAATTTCACAAATTTCAACCTCAACTACCATATCTTGGATCATCTATCATGATTTTCGAAAAATCCATAACAACATGGTTTTTATGCAATAAAAACTTACCACATGTCTATCTATTGATGAGGTATTGAGAAAGATTAAAGAAATCCCTACCTCAAGAGGGAAGAGGAGAAAAGCCCAAAAATCAACTTCGCTAGAATTCAATCTCCACTGGTTAAGACGAAGCCCTCGATATGCTCATCATTTTGGTATAAGGGACTAGCACCAAATTCTCAATGGATTCTTGAGATCAAAAGAAAATACAAAGTTTTGAGGGCTTGGGTAGAGAGAGAGATGAGAGAAAAAAAGAAAAAGATTGTATAGAGAGAGAGAGAGAGACATTCAACAAATGAAATGAGAAGGGACAAAAGCGGAAAATATAGCTGAAAAGCACGAAATTCGAGACAGTTCACGCGCCTAGCCATACGTGCAGCGCCCTCTCCTGCACGTGTGGAGCGGTCTTCTGCACGTGTGGCTACCACCCCCGTACGTACGTGTAGACACCCAATTTTTGACCTTTCTCAAGACTTGGACATCATCGTTTGAACACTCGATGATCATCCTTGCTTGTGTTCGTTTTGAGTTCCGGAAGGTCTCGGCTGGACGCCTTGCCTTATGATCTCCCAACTTGTCTGTTTTGTGCTTGGTTGTGGACCAAGGACTTGTGGTTTTACTTCTGAGGGAAGAGGGTGGCTTGTTTGCCATCCCTACAACCCATCGGCCAAGCCTTGTGCTTATCGGCCTTGTCTTCTTGCCATTGGCCATTTGTGGTGGCTGATCGGCACCCTTTTTGGTCGATTGGCACTCCTTTTGGTCGATCGGCCATACCTTTTGGCCGAGACCTTTCCACCTACTTTTGTAGATATTTTTGTGCCAGCTGTGACAGCTAGTGAGCACAGATTTTATCCTCCATACACGTGTATGGAGGGATTGATTCAAGTCCTTAGCTTGTTCAACAAGCTTAGGAATTGAATTTCTATAAGAAGGGAGACCCCTCTCCCTTTCCAGAGGTTCTAAAAAATTGAGATAGAAGATATATATCACTCTCTCTCTATATTCTCTCTCTCTCTCTCTCTATACATATATATATATATATATATATTTACCCTTGTTTGTGCTCAAAAGTGTAATTTCTTCACACTTTTGCACTAAAGCACCTACTAGAACACCATACTCTTGTTGCTGAGGTACTTGAGGGTTTTGTTTCAACTCTAAGTTTGGTTTTCAGCTCAGAAAGTTGCTGGAGTTACCTCTTTGAAGTGGTTCTACAAGGGTGAGTCACTAACCTCCTTTTAAGCTTTGTGTGTTCATTGCTTACTTAGCCTTATTTGCATGCTTATTTTGGCTTAACTCTTAACTGTGAAAAGCTTCATTTTCATGTGTCTGAAATGATTGTTTAAGGTCTTATTGGTGTTGGGGGTGATCTACCCCCTTGAGTGCCTTGTTTTGCCTTGTTTTGGGCCACCCCTTTAGGCTTTTGTTTTTGTCTTTGCATGACCTTTCTACCACTTAATTCCAGAGGAATTTCAGTGGTTGATTTAGTGGTGGAAAGAGTGTTTTGAGGCCTTAAATAGGAGAGGGACATCCCCTCTCCTTGTGTCTTATATGCTTGTATTGAAGGCTCATAAAAGTAACATATTTGTTAAGCTTGTTTTGGCTCTATCATAGCATGTATTAGACCTTATTTCAGCATGATATACCTCTGTCTAAGGTTGGTTTGATAGCCTCTTGCATGCACCATGCACTTGTAGTGCAATCCTCTCTATTGCCTTAACATGTATCATGCCTTTGATCATCATTTTAGCATGATTTTGGCTCAACTCCAAGAAGCTTTTAGCCTTGTTTTACCATGCTTAAGCTCTGATTTGTGTTGTTTTAGTCATACATGCATTGCTTTGTATAGCCATGGTTCAATCTAACTCACTAGTTTTGTGTGTTGAGTCCATTAGCATGCATTACTTGGACTATTTTCATGATTTGGTATCATTTCATATGTGATTTCAGTCCATGTTTCATGTTCATGTTCTCACATTTATCACTCTTTCAATGCTTTGAAGAGTTGGTTCTTTATGCCTTATGGATGAGCCATTGCGTATGCCATTTTGCCTAAGCTTGTAAGCTGCCATATCAGTGTGTATTTGGTCTCATTTTGCCATGATATAACTCCGATTTTTGTTGTTGAAGTCACCTCATGCTCGGTTTTGATAGGTGTAGTGTAATACTCCTTATTTGCCTTGCGAGTTCATGCTTCATGCCCTTCATACTAGCTTGTTTTGGTGATGCTCCATGCATGTTTTAGACTCATTTTGGCATGATCTAGGACTGTTTTGGTTGTCCTTGGCCCCTTGAGGCTTGCTTTGTATAGCCTTGGTGTAAGTCCCTTGTTAGCTTTGAGTTTTGAGCACCATAGCATGCTTAATTTGTGACATGTATATGATTTGACATCATTTACCATGACATTTCAGAGCATATAGACTTGTCATGCTCCCACTTCTTTCACCCTTTGAGTGCCTCTAAGGGTTGTGCATTGCTGCCTAGCTTATGGGCCAATATGTGTGCATGCATGTTTTGCCTTTTGGTGCCTTAGTTTTGGTGTTAATGGCCATTGATTTGGGCATGATTGAGATCTGTCCACTTTTGGTCTAAGACCATTGAGTATGTGGTTTGCATGTTGTTGCATGCTTGATATATAGCATGTTGTTGCATGCTTGTTCCATTGTATTGTTGTTTCATGCTTGAGTTGCATTGCATGGTGCTTGCATGCTCATGTTCCATTACATTGTTTGCATGCTATTAGCTTTGTTAAGTTGTGCATACATTGCATTGTGTTTGGTTTGGGTGTTAAGCCAAACACGAGAAACGAGGGATGTTTCATACTTGAAGTGATGAAACGTACCTCAATTCTCAGTCGCCGACCCTCTTGATCATGCATGATAGAGGTTAAGGCATTTATGTGTTTTTGTGCATTCATTTGGCATTGATTTGTGCAACTTGGCCTCTTTGGCCATCATGCATCGAAATGCGTGATTGATGGCTCGAGAGCCGAGCACTACACACCTTTGAGCCTTAGACATGATAAGGGATGTAGTTGTACACACATTTTCTTGCAAATACATTGCCATGCCTCTGTTTGTGCTCTGTTGCAGTAAAAAGGAGAGTTTGTAGTAAGATATGGTCAATCGACTATCTAGTGTGCCGATCGGCTGTCAATAATTGGCCGATAGCCTCAAAATTGGTCGATGACCTTTATCCTTTGGCCGATGACCTCTCAGCATATCCATGAGGTGAATTAGAAGTGTTTCGGAGATTGGCACAATTTTCAGAAGTCTAAAACAGTGCAAACAGAGGCCACATGAGGCATGGTAGCGGATTTCCAAGCGAGGCGATCGAGCATGCATCTTCGAACTCTTAGAACTAAGCCGAGGCTTTGTAATTTGTAATTAGCTTTACTTGATTAATTAGCTTTTGAATTTGTAATTAAACTAGCTAATTTGTTACTTAGTTAACGTGTTGTAATAATTAGCTTAGTGCTAGCTAGTTATTCAATTTGATTATGTAATAATTAGTCTAATTAGATTATTAGATTAGTTAGACTAGCTTAGTGTACTCATTTGGACCCTCCGTCGAGAGAGTGAATTTTGTAATAAGTGTGCGTGAGTGTGTGAATGTCTTCCAACCCCACGCCTTTCTCCCTTTTACTTAACCGCTTACGATGGTTAGTTCTAGGTCATATTTTGATTAGCATCCTTATGCTTGCATGTTTGCATTCATCCATCTGTCTTGCATGCACCGGGCTCGGGGTATCATACAAACCACATTGTATTTCAATACATTTACTTGAATACGTGTTCAATAGCATGTTATCAAGTTGCATTTCATATGCCATCTTAGAATAACCGAGCCTATTTTTAGTACATTTCGCATGTGTTGCATTAGCCATCTTAACATAGCTAGGATCATGCATTGATTACTAACTAGCTTCTTTTTTGGCTCGGAGTACATTGTGAGTGTTTACGCTTTAGCATACTGCATGAGATGTGTACGTTGCCGTGTTAGCATGCTTGCCATGAGGCTAACTGCTTAAATGTTTAACTGCATGAATGTCGATGGATGAAGGTTTGATTACTTGAATTGGAACAATTCATCGAAATGCAAGTTTTAAGCCCACTTTGCGAAGTGGAAAAATCTTGTTTTCTAAGCCCACTTGTGGGTGGCAAAATCCACGTCTTAGCCTACTTGCGAGTAGCACCTTCAAACCATTTTCAAACAAACATGAGATGTTTTGTTCCAATTCAGGCGACCTAGTCTATACTTGTATGCTGTGTGCATCACGTAGTAAAGCTAGTTAATGAATCGGAATAAGAACACATGTGTTTTCAAAAACAAAATATCATGTTAGTAAAGGCCGATCTTTGATCGGGTGAGCGGGGGTGCTCATTGCATGACCTTCCCCTCTCGTACCCAAGTTCTCGAGCCAAGGCAACTTTGGTGATGACGGACACGTGGCCTTAGGCACGAGTCAGGGTTTCCTAAATTTTCCCAAAATAAAATATTTAGGTAACGACTCTGTATCTAGCAAAGCAGTCCATGTTTGGCAATTCTTTATTAAAATCAGTTTTCCAAAACGATTTGCCAGATTTGGACTCTTTGGTGATTTATCAATCTTGTATTGCATTTTGCAAGATTAGATTTAGAATCGTGACATTGAGTCCGAACTATAGTAGCTAATGAACAAAACGATTTCGCGCCTTCGCGTACAGAGCCGGGACGTTCGGCGGTCTACAGTGCGGCCTCTCGCACACCTCCTCTTCCGCACCTGCATATATTGCAGTAGCCACCTAGGACCTCCCTTGCTTCCTACATGTGCGGCCTCACCTCCAGCACATACGACCATGGCCCTCCAGCCCGAAAGATCTTCAGTTCAACTCCCAAAACTCCGGACCCAACGTTGCGCCCTTCGGATCAAGTGAAAAATCGGAATTAAAATGACAACTGAAAATTTTGAAAAAAAAAGAGTTTTCAACAACAACTTACCCAATATAACTTAAATAAAAACGAGGCCATTTTCGAACCCGTCATCACAACCTTCCCACCTTAGGAAATTTCGTCTCTAAAATTAAACAAGCGCTAGAATAAGGTCAACATCTCATGAAGAAAACACAACACCAAAGAAGACCTCCCAACCTTCAGAGGAAGCACAACACAACTCCAGGCTACAACCAAACGTCGGAATACCCTCCCAACTCTGGGTTCGACACCTCGGAGCGCCAAAGACACCCGAATCAACAAGAACACAAAAAAAGGTCACGGACGTCCCCTCGACCCATACCACACACTGGGCCTATGAGACAACAACAACAACAACAACAACTCGTATACCCAAGGTATCCACCAAAAGACAATCACCACAACATGCCCAAACACTCCCCAATGCTTAACACCCCAATATGGAGGGGGAAAAAAAATTTTCACTACAAGATCCTTGGTTAACTCACTCAAAAGAGAAAGATTTCAACGAAACCCGACCCAAGGCAAAACTCCGGCCTAACAAGCCCTTACAAACCTAATCGACCCACATAACCGGACATACAGACCCAAGATTAGCAATTCAAATAAAGTGGTTACACCATCCCAACCGTAAAGGTAAAATAACTAACAACTCAACTTGATAAAAAAAAATTCATCATTTTCTCAATTCTTGGTAAAAATCATTTCTTTGCATATAAAACATTTTCTTAAAGGTGCTTAAAACTCACACTGGTCACAAGCCAAAAATACATTTTCTGCCTTTCAAGCAAGACCCAAATTTTATTTATTTCCAATTCTGTTCCAATATAACAACCGGGGTGTCTCTACCGTCACCCAACAATGCCCATCACTCACCTGGTGATGCCACAACCAACATCAACATAACATTTCCACAATAATAATTAAAAGAGATAACAACTGTGCCATCAACACGAAGTACTACAATAACGCAATTTCGTTCGGCCATGATCGTTATTATTACCAATGCAAGTCATCATCCACACAAGGTAACGAAACGGTCACATAAACTAGTTAAAATGAGGGATTTTCATATTATCTCAAAAGAAAACTCTTTTTCCCCACTTACACATTTTCTCAAGATTTACTTAAGTTCACACCGTTTTCCGACAAAAGATTCATGTCATAAACTTCGAGTAAAACCAATTTTTTTTATAAACATTTTCCCAAAACATACCTTAAAATCTCCACTCCAAGGTTTTTAGTTGAAATAAAAATGCCATGGAAGGGTTCAAAAACCCACAATCACTTTTCAATTTTGTTTTCTCAACAACAACCGGTGAATCCCCACCATCACCCAATCACATCCATTACACATTCAGTGATTTCACAATGTGACCACTACATTTCTATAACAACAACAAATAGAGATAAACAAGGTGCTAAAAGAAACAATACAGCACGCATGACTTTCCAAACTTCGAAAGTTCCATACCAACACGAACACTAACCAGAAAGACCATCGATACACAAAGGCTTACAAGTGCTCCCAACCAAGAAGCTAACACTTTACCCTGGCTCACGGGTTTCAAAAATTTACATTGAGAAGCGTACACCGATAACCATACCCACCTAAGTAAGGCTCAACGGCCTCAAACACAACCCCTCGTACTACATCGCCTTACAGCTAAATCAATGCTAAATTTCCAAAGGTCCAACTTCACAACTCACATCCAAACCATTCTAAAGTGACTATGTGTCACTCACCTTGATACCAATCGATTGACCAATTACCCAATAATTTTGCTCCCAGCCTTCAGACATCTACATTCTTCTTCTACCTCGTTTACCCAGAGACAGGTTTCCAAACACTGTTCCACATACTTCTATAGTCTTCTCGGATTCCCAAAATAGACTACTCCACTATTGTTCCCATTGGAATTCTACTCACACGACTAGGTGGCAAACACGTTCTTATATTTCAACACAAGACCGAATAGGTAAATGGCGATCACACGATCCCGGTCACACAAGACAATTCTTACCAATAATACACTCGTTACCTGAGAACACGAACCATACATCATCCTAAGAAATACTTTGAGCATCTACCTATGAAATTTTTTTTCCCACTCAAGACTCCTCCAAAAATCTAATAACACCACAAATTCATTCCACATACACATAATTACTAAGTCATAACTAACCATGGCACAGCACTGCCCCTATTCATGATCGATTGGACTACAACGAACTCACTAATCCATGATTCAAGATGCTAAGTAACACACACAAGTACCATCCTCACTACTCCTTTAGACATCCCCACACAACTTCCAATCTTCACAAAACTCTAAGGTCTCACATTTCCACAGACTCAACACATTTAAAGCCTTGAAATTTTGGCCCTCATCATAACGCTATGCTAGTCACCAAAAATTCTGCGGATTTCTCATTTTCCACCAACAAACTCCAAACTAAACAAGAATCAAAGGCCATCACATGACCATCTCATAGTTCAACATCTAATATACAACAATACTAGGATCATCAATACCATTAACAACTTTTCATCACATGTACATAAAAGGGAGTTCAAGATTCATTGCATGCCCAACACATGAGGGTAAACAAACAACAATGCATATACATATACAACACATAACCACGGTGCCTTAACATCCCATAGCACACAGATCAATAACAAAAGTTCACAATTTACATCATCAATCTCTAAAAAAAGGGTCACTCTCAAGGGTGATACTACTGTGCTGGTTGAAAAGTCGACCCTCGCGAAGCTCTCGAAGCCTGGCCATTTTGGGTTTGGTACCAATACGGTCCTCGATTGGACTGATGGGACAGAGTCTGACTAGATTCTGAAACACCCGAAGAACTTACACGTAAAGGGTAGAAACGTCTAACATGGCCCAGCTGACCACAATAAAAAAAAACAAGAGTCTTCCAACTCTAAGTCTGGCCTAGATCCCGGACCTCACTGGGTCTCCCAACGAATGAGTCCGAAACCCCTGACAAAGACAAGGACTAAGTCTGGAAATGAGCATGCGCTCGGCTCCATCTCTTACTAAGCCTAGAGTGCTTATGAACCGTAGGAGTTACCGAAGTGGCCTCCTCCCTAACCCAACCAACACTACTAACCATGGCCTCCACATGGGCCGCTGCCTCAACCAATGCAAAATAATTCTTTCACATAGATCCAATCACCTTCTCCCGGATATCATCACGTAATCATCTCCCAAACTCATAACAAAGGCGCTCCTCTGTTGCCACCAACTCTGGAGCAAACCTTGACAAACTAGTGAACCTTATCTCAAATTGAGCCAAAGGAATAACATCCTGGTGCAACTCAACAAACTATTCCCTTAACCTTTCCCGAGCAGAAGAAGGAAAATACTTGGCCAAAAAAGCCTCGGTAAACGCAACGCACGTGGTACCTACAGTACCCTTCGTATACTTCCACCAATAATTTGCATCTCCTTTCAATTGGAAACTCGCCAAAGAAATTCTCAACCCTTCATCCTCGACTATGAGGATATCAAGAGTCTTGGTAATCTGTTCTAACTAGCTCTTCGTTTCAAGCGGTTTTGCCTCTCCCAAAACCTCCGGTGGATTGGAGCGAAGAAACTCCTTAGTAAGCTTAAGGGTATGCCCATTGTCCCTCTCATTTCAAGCTAGAGCATCTCGCACTGCTCTTACAATCTCGTGTGTAACTTCCTCGTTGATAGCCGATGCTGCAATGACAGGTGCTAACGGAACCGCCGTGCCCCTATTGACACTCTTACTACCCATATGTCCTCTATCCCTCGTGTAGACATCCTATAAAATCCCAAAAGCAAAATCAAATTTAGTGCACATCACAACGGCCTCCCAGAGGAACACACTCACCACCACCTAGCAATAAGATACACTTAGCCCCTGAAACATACAATTCTCAAAGTATATAAACACTTTAAACATCTAAACACATAATCGAATCAAGTCCACAAGGATAGCCACTCGTTCCGAAACTCTCAAAGAATTCCTATTAGAAACTGCGTTGATCAGCCGTGTTTCTAATAGAATGTCAAAGCAAGTTCGCCGGCTACAAGTACTATTCAAGAAACTTAATTCCATGCTCACATAAATGCAACACATAAGTCCTAACATTTATCCTAACTATATACAACGTCCTCACCAATCATAGTAAACCCTTTTGTGGTAAAAACCACATCCCACGAGCCCAAAGTATTCAAACCCACTCGCTCTGATACCAAGTTGTCACGCCCTACTTTTTATTACTTGAAATCCATTACCAAATATATTAGATTAAATCAATTTCAAAAATAACATGCGGAACATCCTTACATCACGAGGAGGAATAAATCAGATTCTCTCATTCGAATATAAAATGAATGCAACAGGAGTATATCTAAATAAATTGACCGAAGGCTTACATCTTTAAGAGCAAGGGAAAGGGTTTAACCCTTTTACATGAATGAATGGCATTCAGCCACAAATAAAAGGCCCCATGGCCAACAAATAAAGAAGATCCATGACCTTGAAACACTTCTCCATGTTCACATGAAAAGATTGGCAACGTGGGATAAACATAAAGTCCAGTAGCAATCTCAACATGATCCTCAACAATAACAGCTTACAGATAGCTATGATCATGAATGCTTAGTCTCATACTATATAATAATGTGATAGTTCATACACAAATATACATATATAAGACTTTTCTCAAAATCATTCATTTTCGTTCAAAAACGTAAACAATTCACCTTTCTTCCTTCTTGTTACTTTTTCCTAAAATTTATAACAATAATAGATTTCCGAAACAAAACATTCTCATTAACCCGTTACATTCTCTCCCACTTTCCAGACTTACACTCGATTTGCCCTTTTCAAAATATGTTCTGAAGTATTCGATGTTCTTTATTTTCTTTCAGAATCTCAACACATTACTCACGTCTACTTCCCACACATTCATGCCCATGCAAGTATACCTTTAGTATAAAAGGGAAGACAACAAGTATCCAACAATTATCTACTTCTACAATTTAGGCAATTCAGCCTTCTAGAAACACAACCATCATGACTCATAACATACTTAAATTTACAAAAACAATAATAATAAATAAATTCTACTCTACCTGCCTCGAGCATGGTAAGCCAATGATACATCTTTCCACAATGAAATGCCAATTTACCAGACACCGGCTGGAAGGCGCTAGCTGGAAGGTAATGGTACCTCTCATTCTCGGCGCAATACACAATTTCCAACCATCACTTTATACAACATGCATAATTAACTCGAGTGCATTACATTCATATAATCATTTCAACATCACAATGTCATCCTCCACCGATGACCAAGGACAAAACCTCTAAACAAAATGTATTGAATACACATAATACAATTACCCAATTCTTATGAGGCATTAAGTCCAACAACATGATAATGTTCCAAAGTTTTTCAACTTCTACCAAGCTTCTTTCTTAATTTCGTAAAGAGTCATAATTACCTCTACATTCCAAAGTCAATTTCCGTAATTCCTTGTTCCACAATACACTAATTATATTTATACATATATATATATATATATATAATAATTGAGACTCATTTCCTTCATTTCACCAAAAACTCAATCCACGGATAACAAAGTCATAATCCGCTCAAATTTAACTCAACAAGAGTATTACCCAAAATTTCTAATCTCATGATTAACTCCCTTTTTGCAATTTACAAACTACCAATTTGTTATGCTCAACCATGAACAATCCAACACAAGATAAATGCTAAAATCATAAGACCCGGATTAGTCTCAAATTAATTACCAAGTCATTAATCAAATTCCTTAATTCACAACATGATTATTCCACAATTTCAACCCTTTATCTATTAGACATTATAAAAAGAAAATTTAGGGCTTCACCTCTTTCTCAACATAAACATGTTGGCCACTCCCAAATTTAACCCAAACAATAACCAATTTCATAAATTTCAACCTCAACTACCATATCTTGGATCCTCTATCATGATTTTTGAAAAATCCATAACAACATGGTTTTTATGCAATAAAAACTTACCATATGTCTATCTATAGACGAGGTATTGAGAAAGATAAAAAAAATCCGTACCTCAAGAGAGAAGAGAAGAAATGCCCAAAAATCAACTTCACCGGAATTCGATCTCCACCAGTCAAGACGAAGCCCTCGATATGCTCAGAATTTTTGTATAAGGGACTAGCACCAAATTCTCAATGGATTCTTGAGATCAAAAGAAAATACAAAGTTTTGAGGGTTTGGGAAGAGAGAGTTGAGAGAAAAAGAGAGAAAGATTGTATATGTAGAGAGAGAGAGAGAGACATTCAACAAATGAAATGAAAATGGACAAAAGAGCAAAATATTGCTGAAAAGCACGAAATTCGAGATAGTTCACGTGCCTAGCCGCACGTGCGGTCCCCTCTCCTGTACGTGCGGCTATCAAACCCGCACGTGCGGCCTCTCCCACACCTCCTCTTCCGCACCTGCATATATTGTAGTAGCCACCCAGGACCTCTCTTGCTTCCCGCACATGCGGCCCTAGCCCTCCAGCCTGGAAGATCTTCAGTTCAACTCCAAACACTCCGGACCCGACCCCGCACCCTTTGGAACAAGTGAAAACTCGGAATTGAAATGACACAATCGGAAATTTTGAAAAAAAAAAAGAGTTTTCAACAACAACTTGCCCAACATAACTTAAATAAAAATGAGGCAGTTTTCGAACTAGTCATCACACTAGCAACTCATCAATATACGACAATGGAAAATCATTCTTTGGACTAGCCTTATTCAAATCCTTGAAGTCGACAAAGACTCTGATTCTGCCATCCTTCTTTGGGATTGAAACAATATTGGCCAACCACATCGGATACTCAGATACAAGTAAAAACCTTGCCTCAATCTGTTTGGTAACTTCTTCCTTGATCTTCAAAGCCCAATCTAGGCAAACTCTACGCAGTTTCTGCTTAACTGGTCGGGCCTCAAGGTTAAGAGGGATTTGGTGCTGTACAATCTCAGGATCAATTCTAGGCATGTCTTCGTAGGACCACGCGAAAACATCTTTGAAATTTTTTAATAAAGCGATTAAACGCTCATGCTCCTCTGAAGACAACGTGGACCTGATCTAGACCAAGCGAGGATCTTCCTCAGTACCTACGTTAATTGATACGATTTCATCTGTACAGGGCTTAACACACCTCTCCTCCTCATAATCAACCAAAATTTTCAAAACACTAGGAATTTCTTCCTCTTCGTTTATGTCAAAATTTTGAAAATTAAGATTAGTACAACAAACCAAAGGCACAAAGAAGTAGGCAACATCTACAACATTTTTATTCACAAAGTTTGGATCTTCAGTTACAGTAGACTCAAAAGAAAATCTAAAAGAAAACCTGGACAGGGCTTTGGTATCCGGGTTACCACTCCTAGAAGTACCAGATTCAGAAAAACTCAAATCTGACACCGACTCCATGGACTCAGTGGAATCAGATTCGGATTCACTATCCGATTCAGAACTATTGATGACACCTTGCTCAAGCTTCCAGACCAGGTGTGAAGCCTCAGATGCATCCACGATAGGATTGGAGAAATTTGCTGCTGGGGTATCCCCGATCATTGAGATAGCAAACTTATCCCCCAAGTTGGTGGTCTCAGCTCCAGCAGTGGAACTCATCAGTAAGTCAGCCAGTGCTTTTCCCAACAGCTCCTCCTCTTCAATGTCCAGGTTGGCAATCCTTCCTTGATCCGTATCAGTGCTCAAGTTTGCTTTCTCATCCTCTTCTTCCTGTAATTGGTGCCCGAAAAAGATCTCGAACCCCGGATGCCTAGTCTTTGTCTCCCAGTCATACCAAGGCTTTGGGAATCCACAGAATGGGACATCTTCCCCTTGGTGGACAAAGCGTCCATTTAGGGTTCCCTGTATAGGTTTGTGGACTAACTCATACTGTTTCCCAGTCCTCTTTGCCTTTAGCCTTTCTCTTAACTCCTGCCATTTCCTTTGCCAATTTGCAGCGGTAGGTTTGTATCCCAGCCCGAAAGCATGGGGGTTATGACTTAGTTTCTTAGCAACAGTACCTCCCTACCTACCACTTCGGCCTAGTCCCAACTCGGTCATATGACCTTGTTTGTTCATCATGCATATGGATTGTGCACTCACATAATCTCCATCACCCTCTACCATGATGGTTTAGACCAACCGGGCTTTTGCAAAAGAGAAGCCAAAAAGGAACACGTCTTCTTTCCCATGTATGATTTCGAATAATGGTGTAGTGGTTCCTTGGGGAGAATGGATCGCAGAGTTACCGTACACAGTGGCGATCCCGCCTTTGAAGGGGTACTTCACTAACAGATGGACTGTTGATGATACAACCTTCATCTAGTGTAGCTAGGGCCTTTCCAGTAGGAGATTGAATGTGGCCGGAACATCCATGACATGGAATTCCACCTCATGTTCGGACGGGCTGATTAGGATCTTGTTTTTTAACGTTCCCACGACATCCCGGCTTGTATTGTCGTAAGCCCAGACAGCTTGGGTCGTGGGTGTAAAGTCAATCGGCCTTAAACCGATGGCATAGGCAGTTCTCACTGGGCACACATTGATCGCCGATCTGGTATCTATTAACACCATCAGAATCCACTTTTTTCCACTTTCCAAGGTCACATACAAAGGCTTGTTATGGTAGGTGCCCTTGGGAGGCAATTCTTTATCCGTAAAGGATATTACTAGCGTAACATCCCCAAAGGTGGCCAAAGAAACCAATTGGTCGGTAGTAGTGCCAATGGGCAGTTTAGTTCAGTTCATTGCTTCGAGCAGGGCTTGCCTATGCTCCCCAGATGCCATTATCAGTCCCCGAATGGATATGTCGGCCTGGATCTTCTTGAGCTTCTTTAAGACCATGTTTTCTACAACATCTTTCTCTTTTGATCTCTCAGCCTCCTTGTTAGAGGTCTCTGGCTGGTCTACCGCTGCGGGTTTGAAGTACTGACCGCTCCGGGTTATGTGATTGATCTCATCAGTATACCAAGTGTCATCTGGGGTATCAACTTTTCAACCTTCGTTAGTGTACGCATGACTTAGGTCGCTGTCTTCCCACCGCTCTCCCGAAGTCATGAGCAGATTGACATCGGGTTCCATCCGGAGCATATTAACATCACGCCTCCCATCATCATACCATTCTTCTTCTACTACAGCTCGGGTTTCAACATCTCGGTACTTTATGATTTTCCTCAACATCCTCTTTCGATCATTGGGATCCCATTCAACTTTTCTGGTTATCTGAACATCACTTACTATTGCTTCAGGTTCTTCTTTCCCTTTTCCTTTGCCTTGTTCTAGAGCTATCTTTGCTTGGATCTCCTCTATCATTTCCTTTCGAAATTGTTCCAGTGCCAGTTCCTTCTCAGTAAGAGGTACAACCTCAGCCTTACCCTTAATAGCAACTTCCTCTTCTCTCCTGGTCTCTCTTGTCTGTTCCTCCACATCGAACTCTTCCTCACTCTACCACCCGTTACTTGTTTTCGGCTAGCTCGGGTCCCACCATCCCATCTGTACACAACTGGTCTCTTCTTCCTCGAAGAAGTAAAGATCCTCTAGATCCTCTTCAAACCCTGCCAGATCTTTTTCTAGGTTTGCTAAGTCATTCAGGCCTTGCTCAGGCCGCTCATTCTGATTTTGCACCATTTGGTCATCCCCGATAGCATTAATGCTGAGAAAACCCGACAGTATGACCATTGACTTTGGCTGATCGATGACAATGATGTATAAACTGGGATCATACTCCTTTATGAACGAGACCCCCTTCTCTATGACACAGGTATCAGACGACCCTGTCTTCAATGCATTGTTCTCTTTCTCCGTTTCTACTACCATGAGCCTGGGTTGGATTTATGGTGTCATATCCATCATGCAGATGCCTGTGCCTTCCAGAATGACCACCTCCAGTTTTGGTAGGTGGGATGAGGTAATGTATATGCTAGGGTTGAAGGTGGGCGCTAGTGTGCGGATATGGTTAATATTTCTGGGCAGGGGGACTTGGTTATGTATAGGAAGTGGGTTGGTTGTTACGTTGGGTTTGGAAGGTGGGGCGATGACTTTATTGTCAATGAGATCTTGGATCTCATGACGTATACGGTAGCACATGTCCGTGGGATGGCCATGTTGTTGGTGAAAGATACAATACTGGGTAGGGTCGTGTTTGGGTGGTAGGTCATTCTTGAGCTTAAATTGAAGCCCCGGAAGTCTACTTTCCAATGGAAATGGTCTCACATCAAAATTCTAAGTGTGCTAAGAGATATGCCTATTTTAGTGAAGGTTGCTCAGTTTTGGCTTAATCGGATTGATGCCTAACTTCAACTAGCCATATCTCCCTCATCCGGACTCGGCTTTAGGAGATTCTTGAGTGTAAAATGAAGCCCTGGAAGTCCACTTTCCAATGGTGGTGGCCTCACAACGTAAGTCCAAATGAAAAAAAGGATAGACCTAATTTAGTGAAGGCTGCCCGATTCTCCCTTACGGTTTCATACCCAACTTCTCTCCCAACTAGGTTTCTTCCCTTCTCTCTTATTTTCTTCAACTTCAAACCTTTAAATAAGATGTTTTAAAGATTTTTTCAAAGTGTTCACCTCTCCTCCATTTATTTCCACTTTTTCCTTGCTCGGTTTACCGAAAAGTGCAATTTTTAACAAAATACGAGCCTCGAAACTTCGTAGAAACTTTTTAAAAATATTTTGAAAGAGTGCGTTTTCAAGTCTAAAATAGTTTTGGTCAAGAACATTTTGGTCCAAAATGGGGTGTAAGGTTGGGATTTTAAGCCCTTCTTGCTGAAGAAATCGAACCTTTGCACAGCACAACTTTCATCATCGAGTGATCAATCGGTGGCACCCAAGTCTTAAAGGCAGTCAAAAATGGGGTGTCTACAGGCTCGTGAATGGATGAACAAACAAAAACATAAAATGCAATCTCAAGTAAGGTTCAGAATAAAATCAAAACCGATATTACTCATAAAATTAGATTGAATTAATGAAGGCTCGTGGTTCAATGAAACAAAGTAAAAAATTTGAATAGAAAACCAAAAAGAAAATGATTGAGAATTTATTTTGACAAAGCACCAAACAATTGTTGCGTCTTTATATATGTATGTGTATTGTCTTATGGTTTGGAAAATGATACCCATGATTCAATGAAACAATTCTGGTGTCCTAAAGTTGTATTCGCCTCTCTTTGTGCAGGTATACTAGTGAATGAATAGCGCTCCAAAATACAATTCAAATCTCAAAAACATGTTTGACACATAACACGATTGGATGCCAAGCCTTTCTCAAGTTGCCATAATATCAGAGAATGGAAGAAAATAAAAATTATACTTTTCACTCTTATAATTTGACCTTAATTTGACCTTGATCCCTATTATTTTAATTTAAATAATTTTGTTCCTACACTTTAAATCCAATTTCAATTTGGAATTGTTTAAATTGAAACAATAGTGACCAAATTAAATAAAATTTGGGTCAAACTATAGGGGTGAAAAGTATATATTTACCCAATAAAATAATATAGGAACATTATGTAGAAGATAAGAGATTCTGTGAAATTGAGGTAAACTTAATGGTATAATTAAGAACTCTATATTTATAGGATTTCTGGTATCTCTATTTTTTAATTATGAATCAAGAGGGTAGCCATCCGAAATATTATTGAAATATTTACACTGTGCAGTTGTTACAGAGCCACCAAATAAGAAGTCATACCAGCCTTTGGAAGTCCAGCCACCACTTTTTGAGCAGTCTTGATAGATGTCAAAATAATGATGGCAGAGGAAGTACATGCTTGTGCCGACTTGATAAGCCGACAAATCTTCGTTGACAACATTATGAAAAGAAGGATACAAGTCTCCCTGTTGGGTATTGTTCTCTTCTTGCTCATACACAACTTGAATGCTAAACTCTTTCAACATCACATAAGCCCACAAAAACACTGTAATAGCCACTTCATCGCCACCTTCCAATTGATTCCCGATCTTCCAATGGCTTAACCATATCATATGTTCATTGTCTTTTGGAAGTCCCACAAAAGTGGGACTATAGATCCACTTAAAACGCTTGGTCTTATTGCTGGTTCTAATAAAAATATTATCCCAGTACTCATTTCTTCGATCATCAGATTTTGCCTATTCGTTCATAGACAACACATAGATTCAAGCCTTGGATCTTGAGATTACGGAGTGAAGGCACATTCAAACAAATTAAGGATCTCATACTCTTATTGCTGAACCAGTTTGGAACCTCATTTCCAGGAAGAAAAGTGTTGAATATAATAAATTCATAAAGTCCCTGTGCCACAGAAATCATATTATTAGCATTTACATATGAGAAGAAGAACAAGAACAAGAACAAGAACAAGAAGCACCTAAAGGGGAACTTTCACTGTTTTTATTGTCATGACATTGAATAAAGTCACCTCGACCTCTCCCATTGCTTCCAAGTTGAACCAACCCATATTATTGAACATCTTTGCAATAATGAATCTCAACTAGGTTGTCACAAAAAGTTGTAGCCAGTACCAGTGATCTTAACAGGTTTGAAAGATTTGTTACCACTTCCAACGAACTGCATTTATGTATATTTAAGTTATTTAAACTCATTGGAAGCTCCGGAAGTGAATGGAGTTTTGTGCAATGTGCTAGCTCAAGTTTCTGGAGTGAAGTAAGACCCCTGATACTATCTGGTAGATAACAAATGGGGTTTTTATTTAGATCCAAGTGCTGCAGCAAGGATCGGCCACCAAGATCCTTTGGAATAGCATCATCTGACAGATTGCAGTCTTAAAAACTTAAGCTTACTATTGAGCACGATAAGGAAGCCAACAAGAATCTAATGGATGCTGGACTCTTTCTTGGTGTCAACATCGATGACCGCAACATTGAACCCCATGATTTTTCCTCACCAATGATAGAAAGTGACTGATGTATGGCAGTTTCATCTGCCTGTTACACCTTCAAAGATTCTATCTTGCCCAGCGCTGTAGGCAACTCATTCAGCTTTGAGAAACCAGAGAGAAAATTTTTTGTCATGACCCGAACTGGCCCCTATAGATTAAGGTCATAACCGGCCAGTAATCATGAGATTACCTACGACCTCAAACTTGATTAAACATATTTCAACAAAATTAAGGGCCAAAATGGAAGCAAGCTTAAAATTTTGTCCAATGAGTTGTGCTTACATGACATATTAAAACAATTCCCATATACTTAATAATAACTGACACCACGCATCAGTAGTTAACATCTTGTATACCCAGGATTATTCAAACACATAGTCAGCTACACCAAAAGCTTATATACATAAATGGTCTATCATGACCAATGGAAATAACAAAAGAAAATACAAAAGATCATAAACAAAGACTCTTGTGTCAGGCACCAGGGTTGACTTCACAAAACTTGAGTTCCTTTCTCAAACTCCACTAAGGATGGGTTTGGACGTCTCTTTGCTCACCTACATAAATATGAATGAGAATGAGCGAAAGCCTAGTGAATAATATCAAATAAGGAAGTTACATGAACGAAAGTTGTTGACAAACATATCAAACGACCTTAGGCCCATTCACGTTTCTATCTAATACATTAAACGGCCTTAGGCCCAAACATATCAAAAGGCCTTGCACCCAATTCATTCGTATCAAATGGCCTTGGGCCCAATCATTCATGTCAAACAACCTTTGGCCCAATCATTTCTATCAAACGGCCTTTGGCCCAATCATTCATGTCAAATGGCCTTTGGCTCAATCATTTCTATCAAATAGTCTTTGGCCCAATCATTTATGTCTAACAATCTTTGGCCCAATCATTCATGTCAAACGGCCTTTGGCCCAATCATTTGTATAACAAATATCCAATTCAATTTAATAACTCTATAGAACTCATACATGAGTGAGTACTTGGAAGTAGCATACTTCACTACATTCTTATTAAGATATTACTCACAATGATCTACCGGATGATTTGCCCTTGTGCTTGACCCTACACATTTCATAAACACATTAGGTCACAAGCGATTCAATCCATTCTTTAATTTATTTATTCCTCTTAGGCTTCTTTTGTATCTTCCTAGTCCATTTACAATGCTCAATGCATGCCTAAGAGTGCTTAGAAATGAAAGAGAACGGAAAATAAATCATAAAACCACTTCTCAAAATATCTGAAACAGGGATCCCCGCTCGAGCGCAGCTTTGGCTGCTCGAGCGGACCCTTTTGGTCTACAAAACTTCTAGGAGCTAACATTTTACGCTCGAGCGGCGCCTTTCCTGCTCGAGCGGACCCAATGAATTCTAGAATTTCCAGAATTGTTCTTGAAGCTCAAACTCAACCCAACCCAAAAGGCTCCAAAACTCATGTTTTGATACAAAAACAAGGAAGGACATCATATAACCCAAGAACATAAGTAATTTGGAACCAATTGACTAAAATCATGGCCCACCTCATAAATTATCTTGAATTCTCTTCACAAATTTCAAAACTCGTGCATTCAACCTCATACAAACTCCGTATCTTCATCAATCATGCATGTATGTTAATTTTTTACTCCAATTCTATTTCAAATGGTACAAATGGTACTTATAATCATGAAACTTATGAAAGTTATGCATGCATGTGAAATTTGGTGCTCAATTCTTCATGTTCATCATGCCTCATGCTTGATTATGCAAATTCATGGCAATTCTAAACATGCATGTGCATATAGACTTCAATTTCATCATAATCAACTCAATTCTTGCCCTCACTTGCACATCTTGCTTGAATTCACTTATTTATGAATTTAATTTCATGAATTTGAGCTCAAATACTCACCTAAAGGCTCCAATTCTCACAAATGTAGTTAAATCTTGTACCAATTCCCTTAGTCTTCTAATCTCTTAGCAAAATCTTCAATTTTGGCCTCTCTCTCTCTCTCTCTCTCTCTCTCTCTCTCTCTAAGCCGTGTACTCTCTCTCTTTCTAGAGTATATAATCAGATTTTGAGCTCAAAAGAGGAACTTAAGTGTGTTTGGCCCCCTATATATACACACCCTTAATCAAGTTTCATTAACACTAGTTAATTGAGCGGAATTAAATCAATTTAATCTAATTAATTTAATCAGAATCAATTTTCAATTAAATTTCACCGTAGGCTCTAAAAATAACGCTAATCATAACGACGTAGTCAATTTTAGTTTCTGATGCCTCTTCAGCCTTCAATTTAAATTTTAAAGCAGAAAATAAAACAGATTTTCCTATGGTGAACAGATAGAAATACAAAAACACATATAATCATATAATTAAGAGGGTAGTCACCCGAAATATTATTGAAATATTTACGCAGTGCAGTCGTTACAGAGTCACCAAATAAGAAGTCATACCAGCCTTTGGAAGTCCAGCCACCACTTTTTGAGCAGTCTTGATAGATGTCAAAATCATGATGGCAGAGGAAGTACATGCCTGTGCTGACTTGATATGCCGACAGATCTTCGTTGACAACATTATGAAAAGAAGGATACAAGTCTCCCTGCTGTGTATTGTTCTCTTCTTGCTCATACACAACTTGAATGCCAAACTCTTTTAGCTTCATATAAGCCCACAAAAACACTGTAACATCCACTTCATCGCCACCTTCCAATTGATTTCCGATCTTCCAATGGCTTAACCATATCATATGTTCATTGTCTTTTGGAAGTCCCACAAAAGTGGGACTATAGATCCACTTAAAACCCTTGGTCTTATTGCTGGTTCTAATAAAAATATTATCCCAGTACTCATTTCTTCGGTCATCAGATTTTGCATATGTTTGCTCATACACAACACATACATTCAAGCCTTGGATTTTGAGATTAGGAAGTGAAGGCACATTCAAACAAATTGAGGATCCCGTGCTCTTATTGCTGAACCAGCTTGGAACCTCATTTCCAGGAAGAAAAGTGTTGAATATAATAAATTCATAAAGTCCCTGCGCCACGGAAATCATATCATTAGCATTTAAGAAGAAGAAGAAGAAGAATAAGACGAAGAAGAAGCACCTGAAGGGGAACTTTCACTGTTCTTATTGTCATGACATTGAATAAAGTCACCTCGACCTTTCCCATTGCTTCCAAGTTGAACCAACCCATATTATTGAACATCTCTGCATTAATGTTCTTTATGGGTACTAGCTTGAATAATCCCTGAATCTCAACTAGGCTGTCACAAGAAGTTATCGCCAGCACCAGTGATCTCAACAGGTTTGGAAGATTTGTTACCATTTCCAACGAACTGCATTTATGTATATTTAAGTTATTTAAACTCATTGGAAGCTCCGGAAGTGAATGGAGTTTTGTGCAATGTGCTAGCTCAAGTTTCTGGAGTGCAGTAAGGTCCCTGATACTATCTGGTAGATTACAAATGGGGTTTTTATTTAGATCCAAGTGCTGCAGCAAGGATAGGCCACCAAGATCCTTTGGAATAGCATCATCTGACAGATTGCAATCTTCAAGACTTAAGCTTACTAATGAGCGTGACAAAGAAGCCAATGAAAATCCAATGGATGTAGGACTCTTTCTTGGTGTCAACATCCATGACCGCAACACTGAACCCCATGATATTTCCTCACCAATGATAGAGAGTGACTGATGTATGGCAGTTTCATCTGCCTCAAACACCTTCAAAGATTCCATCTTGCCCAGCTCTGTAGGCAACTCATTCAGCTTTGAGCAACCAGAGAGAAAGAGTTTTTCAAGGGATTTTAAGTGACCAATATTGTGTGGAAGCTTCTTAAGGTTTTTGCAGTTTTCTAGATTTAACAAAACAAGTCTGCCTAATTCTCCAATGGACCCATGAACCTCAATCAAATTTATGCAATCTTTAAAAAACAATCTCTCAAGATTAGGCAGTTCTGAGAAGTCAGGTGTATTGGTGAGGCGATGAGAATGACTGAGATCGAGGATTTTTAATAATCTGAGCAACTAACACCAAAAAATAGGAAATTAGTTTATATGGATAGTCATACCAATCCCCAAGACATTAAAAACAATCAAAAACAAAAACAAAATAATAAAATTATTGTCAAACCTTTGTTCCATTCCAAACTCGTTCCAGGTTGCTATAGCTCATATCAAGTGCAACCAAGCTCTCCAAAGAAAAATCATTGGGTATAGATTTTAAAGGGAACCCATGCCAACAAAGCCATCTTAACTTCTTAGGAAATTCTTCATAGTATCCAGTAAGCCATACATTATAGAGCTGGAGTATTCTCAGTCTCTGCATTCTTGAAAATGCATCAGTGTGTATATTTACTTCTTTAGATGTTGGAAATGATTCTGTTGAGGAAGAATTCATGGAGAGCCAAGAGAAGCTTAGACGACGTCGCTTTGATGATGGTGAACTGCCTTTATAAAGGAATGATGAGTTGCCATGAAAATATTCAGAATGATGTCTTTTTGAATTATTTACCCTCCTGGATGGCTCCTCTTCGTTAAACCCGTTCATGTTGAGGATGAGGCCTTCAACTGTTTCTGTCCCCTGATTATAAATAATAATAAAAAAATTCAGGAAAAAAAAAGGCTAGATATGTGTGCACATGGGTAAAAAACATATACAAATAGACATGAAATAGCACAATTCTTACAGTTTTTTCAATTAATACATTGAATGCATCCTTATGATGCCATAGTCTGCTCCTTTTCTCAGGTTCTTCAGTTGATTCTTGCCATATAATTTCTTGTGTCATATCTTGAAGCAATTGATGCATCATCAACTTGTTCTTTTGATCAATTATTAACAGGCATCTATCAATGAGGTTGTCAATCCCTGCTTTAGTGTAGAAATCACATCCATCTAGCACTGTAATTGTGAAATCTTTGTCTTTTTCACAAAGAAACAAGCAACATCTAAGAACAAATTTCTGTCATGGTCATCTTGCAAAGAATCAAAACTTATTTTAAGTTTTGTAAGGATTTGGCTATCAGGAATCGCTTTCAATTTCTTTAATGCACTTTCCCATACATCTAAATTTCTTTGAAATAAAGAAGAACCCAAAACTTGAAGGGCTAAAGGCAACCCTCTGCAGTAGCTCACAACTCTTTTTGAGTGCTCCTCGTAACCTTCAATGGGGTGGTTTTGTCGAAAGGTGTGCCAACTTAAGAGCTCAAGTGATTCATCGTCATTTAATTCCTTGACCTTATGCAACTTGTACAGTTTTTGTGCCTTCATCAAGTGCTCACGCCTAGTAGTTATGATAATTTTACTTCCTGGATAAAACCAATCTTGCATTACGAGCACTGCATTTAATTGGTCCACTTGATCCACATCATCAAGAACAAGCAAAACTCTTTTACAACATAGAGCATCTTTAATCCTAACAATACCTTCATGGACACTACAAATTTTTTTTTGTTTCCCCTTCAAAATATCCTGCAGCAGTCTTCTTTGCAAACAAACCAAGCCATTGTGTTGTTCTGATATTTCTCTAATATTTGCTAGAAAACTACTAGCTTCAAATCTGTCAAAATTCAGATTATAAACTATTTTGGCAATGGTTGTCTTCCCTATTCCACCCATCCCACATATTGTCACAATGCCAACATCTGCTGATCCATCTTGTAACCAAGAATTAATTTCTTCTACACGAGAATCAATTCCAATTTGGTAGGGGGGCAGACTAAAGATTGTTCTATTCAATTTATTTGCAATCTCCTTGATGATTTGCTTAATAAACCTTGCCTCATGCCTATGGCCAACAACAAAAATGAAAGCAACACATAATTGACAGATCATTAGTTCAAATCAAATAAGAATTCAAACATACATGAGACAAATTCAAACAAATTTCACAATGCTTGAAGTGGCCATTACCACTTTGAGTGTAAACAAAATGAAATAAATGTTGGTTGCAATTTACATAGTTAATCCTGGCCATTATGCTCAAATGGATGCAATTTACATAGTTAATGCAACATGATATGTATTCAAAAGAAAGAAAATCAACAAAAAATCCAATGACGTTCACCAAAATTCCAACTCCCACTTGAATGATCAACTTTAAGACAAGAAGTTCATAATTTTCACAATCATAATGCTATTTACATTTTTAAACTTTATCTACCTATTCCTAGACTTTTTTGTTATTCATTGCATTCCCTATGTGTATTTAAACTATTTTTGTTATTATCACACAGCAGCATTCAGTTGGATTTCTCCTAACGGGGATGCACAACCCTAGCAATGTGATATAAGAAACACATGTAGTTTTATAGAGGAGTTGTACTTGTGTTGAGTATGTGTCAAATATTGGTACTTCTTTAACACACTTAGACACATCCATAAATTAAGCTTACCAAGATACTTTATAGCAAAATCAAAAGAACCCCCACGTTTCATGGAATTGTTTTACACATGTAACAATAGTAAATAACAACAAAATGTAGATGAACAAATACGAAGAGTCTTAAAAATGGAGCGATGAGTGTGCATTTCAACGGTAAAAGCAATGTCTGTGGCAGAAAGTTGTCAACAACAAACAATATATTTGAAAACACATTCTCATAAATGTATCAATTGCCCGTCATTCTCTAAAGAGCATCTTTATAGTTATAAAGGTGTTAGATAATGTTGGGCTTCAGTCTCTTTATTTTTGACGATTCTGCTGCATTGATGATGTATCATCCTGTTATTGGTTGCGCATCGTCATGCCTGTCCATCATGGAAGGACATGTATAGGGTACAATGCGCTTCAGGCGACACCAATATTACCCTTTTCTCTCTTCTACTTTTTCTGTATTTAAACTTCTATTTCTTACTTCATATTCTTCACCTTTACTCTTTGCACTCCGTCCACCATTGTCACTCTGCTTCAAGCTGCATACCTCTTGCATCTGTCGTTGTCTATCCCTTAAAGTAACTCCTTTAGTTTAGATGTTCCATTTTATAAGTTCTCGATCTCTTCTATTTTATCAATTTTTTTTTTTTGTATTATCTAATTTGTCCATTGTTTCTTTATTCTCCGAAAAATAGGGCATTTTCCGAAAAATAGGGCATTTATAGTACATGCTGGAGTCAATGACCACTGCTAAATTGTATTAGATTCCCCCTGATGCCAATGTCAGCTTGAACAGTCATGTCGACTTCAAGATTGAGGGTCCTGACTTCATACTGTCCCATTAGTTGCTGTTATAGAGGCCAATGTTAGGCTCCATCATCATCCACTTCTTTGAGAGTGCCTCTGCCATTGGAACTTGAATCCAATGTAGTTGACTCCTAATAGTTATCGAATCATTATAGGTATGGTCAAGCTAAATCGATTGCTTGGTCTTTAGCTCGACCTCCACGAACTTGAGTGTTGCTATTCTAGGCCTGGCAACGGATTGAGTTTGATTCGGATCCAACCTGTCTAATCCAATTTGTTTGCGGAAATCTGGATCTGATAATCCGTGTAACCCGAATCTTCCAGATCCGAATTTAATGGACCGGATTCAGATAAATCAATTCCAGTCCGTTTATGTACCCGAATCCGATATTACATCCCATTTAAGAAGTAGAACAATTGCCCTAGAAAGATCAAAACACTTGTCTCTCTCATGCGATTTCTCCAGAGATCGATTCATCGAATCACCATCAGAGATTTCTTTGGAGATCGACTCATCGAATCACCATTATCATCATCTATGATTTTGTTGCTCATCATTGAATCATCATCATCATTTGCGACGTCTATCATCCGCAATTCTTTGAGTTTGACCATCATCAAATCACCATCTTCGATTGTGACTCGAATTTCGGAGACTTTGAAGCAAGTGCAACTTTCAGAGTTAGACATCAAACATCTGTCTATTTTTCAAAGTCGGTAATTTTCTGTGAATTCCATTGCTTTCCCCAATATTAGGGTGTGTGTTTAACTAGGTTTTAGTTTCAATGAAATGGGTTTGGCTTTATATTGATTGTTCTCAAGTGGGTTTGCTATAGTTATGATAAATTTGAAGTGAGTTTTGTTGCTTGTGATTATTGTTGAGTGGATTTGATCAGTTTTTGTGTGTTTGATCAATTTGTTAAGTGGGTTTGTTCATTGTGATTTTTGTTGGAATTTGATTTGTCGATTGCACCATGGCTCTAGGACATTTTAAGGCTCCCAGTAACGAGCTCTGTAACATAATTGGTTTCATATTAGTCTACATTAGCTTTATTTGAGGATTTTTTACGTGAAAAAAGCTAGATGAATTTGGTTTTTTTCTTGTTATTTTTGTGTTGGATCTTTTTCTAGTTTCAATCATTGTACATAAACCTAAAAAGCCCATGAATTTTCAGGCTGTTTGTTCATGTCAACTAAGTCTATTTTTGTGTTTGTAAGATCTGCATGATTCTGTTTTTGTCTTTAGATTCAGATTGGTTTGATGGGGAAAAAACCCAATTGAGTAACTTGAAATATATGCTTGTTTTCTGTTACAAGCTAGACTTGGTGGAATACTGCTTTGGGCTTATTTATGGTGCTGATGCTAATAAGCATATTTAGAGGTTCCGTAATGGTTTTGTTGATCCCTTTTATGAGTATAGGAGTGATTCTTCTGATTCCATGAGTTCCGTCGCACTTGTTTCTGAAAATAGCAGCTCAAGTGGTAGTCAAATGCCTGCCGGTTCTTCGAAACAAAAAAGTTTGGCTGGTTTTCATAAGTGGTATGTCCAGAAACGTGCTTCTAACATTTACGCCTAACAAAAATCAGAAGTGGAGCAATACTTTTGAGGAGTTGGTCTCTCTCTCTCTCTCTCACACACACACACACACATATACATATACATCTTAGACATGGCTTGTTATCAAATGAATTTCAAGCCATGTGAACTTAAAAACCCGCAAGTGGCTTGATATCAAATGAATTTCAGTTCTGACCATTTCATAAGTGGCTATCAACCATAGGCCATAGGGGTGATAAATGAACCGAATGAGCCGAACAGTTAACTATCCAAGCTTAGTTTAATAACTTTAACAAGCTTTAAAATTTGTCCGAGCTTGGTTCGTTTTGGTTCGTTAAACTTTCGAACCAATCTCAAACGAACTTTTATCGAGCCGAGCTCAAGCAGTTTGATATTTTATATAATTTTAGGCTTATTGAACAGAGCTGAACGAGCAATTAACTGTTCAAGCTTGGTTTGAAAACTTTAATGAGCTCTAAAATGTATTCAAGCTTGGCTTGTTTATTTAACGAACTGAGCTAATAACGAGCCAAACACGAGTCGAGCTTGAGTTGTTTGGTTCGTTTATCACTCCTAATCAACCATGATGAAACCCAAGTTAATGCTACAGATGTGCATTTGTCAGGTTATAGTTCTGCCCACCTTTTAAAAGCATTGATCAAGTCTGTTTGATTCTTTAACAGGTGCAGTTTTTGTTGTTTGCTTAATTGTCACATGTAGGTCGGTATATTGTGCTTTTCTTTTCCCAAAAAATTATTAATTTTGTTCTGCTCTTGCTATTTCAACTGTAGTTTATGGAGTTCAACAATCATCATACTTGTATTGACAATGATTGTTGTGGATATGATGGTTCCATAGTTTGGTTATGCTTTTCATTGCTCACCCAAAGAAAGAATTTTGAGAAAGGGGGGGAGAGAAGGTTTTTTTTTTTCCTTATTGATTTGGCCATTATTGGAGACGGGTTTTTTTTTTCCACATTGATTTGGCCTTCAACAGAATTAGTTTGGCTATTTTGTTTGGATGGCCATCACCCACTTCCTAATAGTAGGATATGGCTTCATTTAACTCAGATGATTACAATGATAATTCAGAACATAGTCACATATAGCTTATAATTGGTCATTCCTCAATTATCTGTGAACGTCCTTGGATATTTTTTTTATGGTTTTCAGAATTGTCCTAGTGGCTCACAATGCATCTATTATGTTTTTGTAGTGAAGCTTCACAGCAATAGTAAAGTTTATTGTTTGCTTAGTTAGAATTAATTGAGATGACATTTGAAGAATGGTGAAACTGATCTCTCTTGTTTTCTATGACTATTAGGAATGAATTTTAACTAACAGAATCTGGAGTTAATTGGGTTGAAGCCTGGAAATATCTATATGAGTGGAATTGAGAAAAATAGATGGATTGAATCACTTGATATGTCATTTGCATCGTGATAGAAGTTATCTACACACCCTTTTTTTTTTACTGTCATCTCATTGGAATTAAAAGGGTTTGTTTTTGTTTTGTCCTTGAACCCAAGTTCAATTGAACTATTTACTATTTCAATTTTGCAGGACTTCATAATGTTGTTGACGGAGAAAGAGATGGAGGAGTCAGTTAAATGCATACAAAGAAAGTCTAAGACAATTAACTTAGGAGAAGTTTATGGATAATTTGTCATTAATTACTTTATTTTGTTTTTGTGGTGAAATGTGGTTATAAATGTATAAATCAATTCTCAACTATTATAACTTTTTTTTTTTCGGTCTATGGTTGCCATGGTTTAGCATTGAATGAGCTAGACAGTGGAAAAAATATTAAGTTTCATGATTTAGCTTTGAATGAGTTAGATATTGAAGTGTTTACTGTTTTATTTTGGCTATTAGGTGCATTATTTTTTATAAGTTAGATATTGAATGATTTAGCATTTTTCTTTTCCAAAAAAAGCATTGAATGTGTTACATACTTAAAAAAATAGTTTTGTATAAACTTATGAGTAGTAAAGTATTCAAAATTTGATGTTATGAACAAATTTTTATTTTTATTTTTTATAATTGGTATTTTATTAACTTTATATGGCTGGCTAAACACAGCAGGGAAAAGAAGAAGAAGAAGGAAAAAAAAAGATCGGATCAGTACGGATCATATTGTACAGATCAAATATCCATTTAAAATGGATCAGATCGGATGATGCGTAATCAGATTTTTCATATTCGGATTCAAATTAATGGTTAGTCGAATCGGATCAGATCTTGGCCAATCTGACCTGTTGACAGGCTTATGCTATTCTATAATGCCAGTTAACTGTGTCAGGACAAGTTCTACCTTACACCCAAACAATCTAACTGCAAACAATTGACCAAACCTCCAGCAAAATACTTGACATAGACCATTCTATCCAACAACTAGAAGTACGAGTTTTACACCCATGCTATTACAACAATCCACGTCTTCACTTTTCTTTTTGTAGAATTGATTTTTGTTTTCCTTCGAATATGCTTAGATTTTTGGTGTTCTGTTGTGCAGATACCTGACAAACCTACATCGCTGCTACTGAGGAGTGTCCAGATCGATAATCCAAACAACATTTGGAATATCCAAGCACCTAAATGAGCTTCTCACATCCTTCTCAATTACAATCCAGTCTACTGCATCCCACCATTCGCCGATACACCTTATGAAGCCTAGTTGAGAGCTGCTCTGAACACTGCCATTGCAGTTGCTATATTTTTTTTAATTTTTTTTACTAGGAGTCTCTCGAAATGACAATCAACAAAAACAAGAAGTCAAACAGGAAAAAATGAAATATGCATCACAAATATGAACGCTAGAAAGAATAATATTTCTCATTCTCATATTTTAAACAATGTACACAACACCTCTATTTATAGGAGATACAAGGCACAAAATTAGGAACTGATTAGCTACTGATTTTGAGGACCGATTAGCTACTAATTAGCTACTAATTCTGATTCTCAATATAAACTTTCCTATTCTATAGTATTGACTAAATCTAAATATTTACAGCTGTGATATCCCAAAGAATTCAGCCATATCCTGGCAGAATTATTTTCTTCCCATTTCCAACACTCCCCCTCAAGCTGGCTTGAATATGTCTTCCATGGCTAGCTTGCTGATTAGGTGGTCGAACTGCCTCTTGTGTAGTCCCTTTGTAAGAACATCTGGAATCTGCTCCGCAGTGGGTATATAAGACATGCAGATCAATCCCTTCTCAATCTTTTCTTTGATAAAGTGCTTGTCGACTTCCACATGCTTAGTTCTGTCGTGAAGAATAGGATTATGAGCAATTGCAATTGCTGCCTTGTTGTCACAATACACTTCCATTGGTGATATTCTTGGAATTTTTAAGTCTTCCAGTAAGCTCTTGATCCACTCATCTAAATTCAGCTTCAACACTACTTCTAGCCACTACATTATGTTTTTTAGTCCGCCAAGTAACCAAATTTCCTCCATCGAAGGTACAATAGCCTGAGGTAGATTTCCGGTCAGTGATGCTTCCAGCCCAATCCGCATCTGTATATACTTCCACTTGAAGATGTCCTTGTTTTTTAAATATCAAACCTTTACCAGGAGTTCCTTTTAGATACCTTAGGATCCTGTATGCTGGTTCAAAGTGCTCCTGTCTTGGTGAATGCATGAATTGGCTTACTCTGCTTACTGCGAATGCTATGTTGGGACGTGTATGAGATAAGTAGATCAATCTTCCAACAAGTCTCTGAAACTGGTCTATATTCACCACGTTTTCAATTCTAGCATGTTGTAGCTTCAAGTTAGGCTCGATTGGTGTTTCAGCAGCTTTACATCCGAGCAAGCCTGTTTCTTTGAGCAAGTCAGGTGTGTACTTACGCTAAGTGACAAAAATGCCCTCCTTAGATCTAGCGAACTCCATTCCAAGAAAGTATTTTAGTGCTCCCAGGTCCTTTATCTCAAAATCTTTAGCAAGTCCCTTCTTTAATTTTTCCAATTCGGCACTATCATTACTGTTAGAATTATGTCATCTACATAAACAATCAAGATAGCTACTTTACCTTCTCTTGAGTGTTTATAGAACATAGTATGGTCTGCTTCGCTTTGACTGTATCCAAGGTTTTTTACAACCTTCCCAAAGCATTCAAACCACGCCCTTGGGGATTGTTTGAGGCTGTATAGAGACTTGTTTAATTTGCAAACTTTATCTACACCAAACTTCTTCTCAAAACCTAGAGCTAGGTTCATATAGACTCTTCTAGATTTTTATTTAACAAGGCATTTTTTACATCTAATTGATGTAGATGTAGAGGCCAACTGTAATTAACAGCTAGTGACAGTAAAACCTAAATTGAGTTCATCTTGGCAACCGGAGCAAAGGTTTCTTAGTAGTCAATCCCGACGGTTTGTGTAAACCCTTTTACCACGAGTTTCACCTTATATCTTTCCACGCTACCATCAGCTTTGCACTTCACTATAAATACCCATTTGCACCCTACTGTCTTTTTGTCCTTAGGAAAATTCACTAACTTCCAAGTACCGTTCTTTTCCAGAGCATTCATCTCTTCCATAACTGCTGAGTTCCAATTAGGATCGTCCAAGGCTTCCTTAATAGTTCTAGGAACAAATAGGTTAGATATTTTTGAAGTAAATGCTCTATGACTATTGGAAAGTTTATCATAGGATAAATATTTCGCAATGGAATGTTGGGTACATTTTTGAACTCCTTTCCTAATGGCTATAGGAAGATCACAATCTGTGGGCATAACATTAGATAAAACCGCTGAAGGAAATGGAGATGAAGTAGAGACAGATGAAGTAGGAACCATATTAGGATTACCTAAACTACTCGAGGGACCTTTTCCAAGAGATTCTAATTGACTTTGTGGTAGAGTGGTTGGTCTTTACTTTTTCTTTGAGTATTTTTCCGAGCATAAACAAAAAACTCAGGTTCGGGAACAGTTTGTTCCAATTGTAGTATTTCTCTCCCTGCTTGTGAGCCTTCTATATTTTGAGAAGTTGGACTGGGATTTCCTTTGTTCTCCATATCTTGAACACCCTGTTTCTGTGCTTGTTTTTCAAAAACAAGGGATGGAGATGACAAAATAGGATTTGGTAAGGGATCGGAAGTTGTCTGCCTAAAATTTTCTTTCTTTCTCTATTTCTCCCCCTGAAGAGAATTTTTGGTAAAAAAGGATGGAGTTTCAAGAAATGAGACATCCATACTCACCTGAATTTTTTTTGTTTGAGGATTATAGCACTTGTAGCCTCTTTTGTTTGGAGCATACCCGATGAAAACACATTTTTCTACTCTAGAATCAAGTTTGGATCGAAATTGGCTGGGTATGTGAACGAAAACAGTACAACCAAAAAATTTTGAAGGCAAATCTGAATTAATTCTGCAATCAGGAAAGGTTTTTTTGAAATATTCTAGGGGTGTGACATATTGCAAAACCCGGGTGGGCATTCTGTTAATTAAATAAGAGGCTGTCAAAATGGCATCTCCCCATAGATATTTGGGAACATACATAGAGAACATTATAGCTCGAGCTACTTCCAGTAAATGCTTATTTTTTGTTTCAGCAATACCATTTTGTTGAGGAGTGTCACGACATGTAGATTGATGAAAAATACCTTTTTTCCCTTAAAAAATTCCCTAGATATTCATTGGAATACTCTTTTCCATTATCAGATCGAAAAATACTGATTTTTGAATGAAATTGATTGCCAACCATTTTTGTAAAAATCTTGAAACACGTTTTTTACTTCAGATTTGTCTTTCATCAAATAAACCCAGCAAAGTCGATTGTGATCATCTATAAAAGTTACAAACCACTTTACACCAGTCATGGTGGTAACCTTGGAGGGACCCCACACATCACTATGAATTAAGTAGAATGGTTTAGAGGCACGGTAGGGTTTTGTAAGATAAGTAGTTCGATGGCTTTTAGATAAATAACAACTTTTACATTGAAAAGACGAACAATCCAAATTTTTAAACAAGTTAGGAAACAAAATGTTTAAGATATGGAAAATTGGGATATCCTACTCTAAAATGCCAAAGCATTATTTGCTCGCAAGCCGAAATTGAACTAATACTACAACCATAGCCTTGAGTTGTTTTATTGCTGGATATGTCATCATCAAAATAGAAAAAACCATTGCCAATCATCCTTCCCAAGTTCCGGTCCTAAAATTCACAATGAGAGTCAAAGAAAACAACACGACAGTGAGAGTTTTTGAATAATTTACTGACAGACAACAAATTGCAGGCTAGTTTAGGAACATGAAGGACAGAGTGAAGAGTAATATTTTATGAAATTTTTATTTGACCCTTTCCTACAATGGGTGAGAAACTGCCATCAGCAATCCTAACTCTATCACTTTCAAAACAAGATAAATAAGTATTGAATAAAGAAGAGAAAGAAGTCATGTGATCAGATGCCCCAAATCAATGATCCAAGAGACAGAATTTTGACTACAAGATAGAGGATAAGGATTGCTACCTATCTATGCAAGAGAACCACTAGGAGTGCTGGCTAAAGAATTGGATTTTAGAACTTTAAGAAGATGATCCATCTGCTCCTTACTGAACAAACTTGCTTCAACCTCGTTGGCATAGGAGGATGCATGAATTGGTCTGTCACTTGATTTGCCTCTCTTCCAAGTTGCAGGCTTCCCATGAATCTTCCAGCAGTTTTCCCAAGTATGGCGTGGTTTATTGCAATAATCACACCATACTCGAGATTTTTTATTCTGCTGTGGTTTAAAAACATTGTTTGCACTTGCATCCGATGCAATCATGGCTGAGTTTTCCACAGGTGCAGCAACTCCCTTTTTCCCAAGCATCACATTCTTGCGGCTTTCTTCTCTCCTAACTTTAGCAAAGACATCACCAATAGGAGGCAGAGGTTGATGGCTAATTATTCTTCCTTTGACTTCACCAAATTTGATGTTTAAGCCGGCAAGGAATGTGTAGATACGGTGATCCTCCACCATCCTTCTGTTGTGATTGCAGTCCTCTGTTGACTTCCACTCATAATCATTGAACATGTCCAAATCTTGCCACAGCCTTTTCAGAGAATTGAAGTACTTAGTGACATTGTCCTCTCCTTGACAAATTTCACCAAGTTTAATTGTCAACTCATATATTTGGGACTAATTTCCCAAATCCGAATACATCTGGGTGATATTATCCCAGAGTTCTTCGGCTGTTGGATAACACATATAGTCGGAGCCGATGTCTTCTTCCATGGAATTCACTAACCATGTCATGACCATGGAGTTTTCAGCATCCTAGGTAGCATAAGCCGAGTCCTCTTTTGCTGGTGCCTTCTTCTCTCATGTCAAGTATCCGATCTTTCCTCAACCCCGAATGTACATCCGGATTGATTGAGACCAACGTAGGAAATTATCACCATTGAGTTTAATCCTGGTGATTTGCACCGAGTGAGAATCAGTGTTGGAGGCATGTTTCTCAATGTTTTTCGGTGAAGCAGTAACAGTGGATTCGGATGTGGTTTCTGACATGGTGAAGGACGGCTAGCAAGTTCTAAGATTAACTCAGAAGGGTCAGAGAATAAGTCCCTAGCTCTGATACCATGAAAGCTAGAAAGAATAATATTTCTTATTCTCATATTTTAAACAATGTACACAACACCTCTATTTATAGGAGATACAAGGCATAAAATTAGGGACTGATTAGCTACTAATTATGATTCTAATATAAACTTTTCTATTCTATAGTATTGACTAAATCTAAATATTTACAGCCGTGAGATCCCGAAGAATTCAGCCATATCCTGGCAGAATTATTTTCTTCCCATTTTCAATAGTCTCCAATCACTAGAAATCAAAAATCATGGGATCCCTTCAAATGCCAGCGAAATGGAGGTCCAAAATGATGCCAACTAGCACACTATCCCACATTGATTCCAAGTTTCCGAACTTGTCCTCAAAATTCCTCGCATTCATATCCAACCAAATAACCCAAAAGATTGTGAAAACCACACAAAACCACAACCCTCTCCTTTTACCTTTGAATCATTTAAAAATCAATTGAACACAAGCGCCTGGCACCACCCAAAGAGTATCAACCAAACTATTGAACCTATACCAAAGATTCAAAGCCACTTGACAGTGCAAAAATAAATGGTCCAAAGATTCCCCACTCCTCCCACACATGATACACCATTGAGGACGGAGACAACTATTAGCCCTCCTTTTCTGAAATATGTCACTGGCCATGATTCTTCAACGAGCAAAAGACACAAAAATATGTTCACTTAGAGTGGCACTGTTGCTTTCTAGATTTTTTTGTGAATAGAAGGAACGTTGGGCTTATCAATGATCTTATGAAAGAAGGATTTGCATGAAAAAACTCTAAAAAGAATTAATGAACCAAACCCGTTTATTACACACATTTGGAAGCAATGAGACTCCACCCCCATCAAGCAAATATAACAAAGATGTAACCTCAAGGGTCACCTGATCATTACGTTTTCTTATGAAATTGGAGTTCCATGAGATTAGAGCCAAACTAGAACAAGCTAAAGAGGCAATCTATGCATTATGAGAGAGCGACACGAAATAAATGTGGAAATGCCACATCAAAAGAGGAATCACCCACCCGGGCGATGAGACTCCATCACGGTTGTTGTTCCTCCAACTACTATCCCCACTGCCATGTCAAGTACTCACACATCTAAGCTCCCAAAGGTAGAAGAAAAAGATGGCAAAACAAAAGAGACTGCTCAATATCACAAACTTTATTGGGGGCAGAAAACCATCCCTAGCATCTGCTCAACCATCTGACCTGCCCGCTCCGCTTGTGCAAACCCCTCTACCATCTCATACCCCTACTCCCACCGAACAATAGGTGGTGGAAGTTGGCGATTAGGGCTGTTCGTAAATGTGTCCGACCTGGTCAACCAGACTGACCCGGGCCGACCAGCCGTTATGTGGTCGATTTCGCTACATACTTCGGTCAGATACGGGTGTAAATAAGGCAAAAAGTCGAGTCTCGGTTCGGTCATCAAATTCAAAAGTTTTAATCCAAATTAAATCCGACCAACTATGAAAATTTATCAATTAAAATATTAAATAGTTTTGACCGTTCGCCTCCTCACATTTAATGCATTTCTCTTTGATTAGAAAGTTCCAGTAGTAGTCCGTTCCATTATTCAAAGTCTTTGTCTCTTTCTCTCTCTCTTCCTCTCTCATTATTTCTGTTAGATTAGACCTTTCATCTCCTTTCACTCTTGTCAATAACTCCTCTTTATTTGTTTCAAAAAATAACTCCTTTTTTTCGCCTCTCTCTCATTATTACGTTACAACTCTCTCACTCTCTTTGCTTTTGGTGGCTAACTCTCTCTCTCTAATTATTCTCTTTGACTTTTCATCACCTCTTTACTCTTATCAATAACTCTCTCTTCTCTCAATATTTCAAATAAACTTTTTCCCATCTCTCTACTTTGGTCCAAAGAAACTCTTTCTCTCCCTTATCATCCGTATCTCCTTTTTTTGTGTGCATTCTGTTAAAAAATATATATATAGATATAAATATTATTATATGAGATGGCGGTGGTACGTTGAGCTCACGGCAGAGATATTGCAACGGCAGAGATGGTGGTTACTCTTTTGTCTCTCACTTTGTCCTCTATCCCCCCAACCCCTTATCTTCTCATTCCTCCTTCGATCGCCTTCTCCCTAAACCCTCTCCTCTCTCCATCTTTGATTATCCTTTCTTGAAACCCCATCCCCTTCTCTCTCCCGTCTCTAATCTTCTTCCCAAGAACTCTCGAACCCCCCTTTCCCTTCTCTTATGATTCTGTTGAATTAAGGAAGATGCTAGTGTTGCACCACCAATCGAAGCCTGGCTGTTTTTTCTGCAACCCAAAGACGCCGGTTTCAAAGCAACAGTTGGATGAGTTTGGTTTATAATTTCTCCAAACTGATGTTGTCAATTCGATTGTCGGTGATCGAAAAAACCGATCCGATCCGACCCGTGAACAGCCTATTGACGATTAGTCTCCTCAGTGGCCTCTGCAACAGAAACAAAAGATGGCCGCTATAGCTTTTTTAGCCCCTATTCATGTAGTGAAGTATCCTCCTTGGTGCCCTAAGTTGACATATAGGGAACGTCTAGTGGATTTGGGGGGCAGTGTCCTCAGCTCCCCTATGCCATTGGCCACTCACTGCTTCTTCCCCTTGATGTGGAGAAGTATCAAGGTCAGACCAATCCCTTGCTTTTTAAATCGGTAATCTAGAATGTTGTTGTGGTAAGTTCCTTTCCCTTTGTTCGGCAATCAGTTGTTTGATATGATTTTACACTTGTCTCATGTTAGCTCAATTATTTTTGCTAATAATGCAACAAATGTATGTGGTCATGCATAGGCTGGAAAGGTTGGAGGTTGTTTGGGTTTTCAAGAAGAGTCACCACCTCCTCTAGCAATTGAGCAAAGTTGAGACGATCAATTGGGTACTCACTAAGGTAAATGTAGCTACGAAGAAGGTACTAGCTAGTGCCGAAGAGAAGGCAAAGTCTTCTGAGAATAAGCTAGAAGAAGCATATTTGAAGATGGAAAAGCTTCGAGTTGTCGAGGGGACCGCTTCGTAGACTGACTATGAGGCTAGAGAGGAGTATAAGAAGTAGGTGTTGGAGTTGTAGGACTCTCTCTTTGGGGACAGCTAGAAAGATGCCTTGGAGAAGGCTGGGCTCATAGCAACACTTCAATTATATCTTCTCCAATGACTTAGCTACACATACACTATTGGTCTCTAAAGTATGCACTCAACACCACTTTTGTCCCCAATGTTATGATTGTGCTTTTTTAATCCAAGTTTTTAATTTAATTTTAAATAGTCCAATTATTAACTTCCATCAAAATTGATAACAAAAACCTTTGATTTTAGGTAAAATGACGGTTTTGTCCTTCGGCTTTTCTACTCCCACTTTCTTCTCTCTTCTTTATAGCAACCTCTTTCCTATCTTATTTTTGTCTTCTCCTACAACTCCCTCCCACAAGCCTATTCCCACTCAATCGCCCAATCCTCAACCACTACTGGAACTTCTCTTTCTCAATTTATATAAAATATGTATTTGCATGTTTTGATGGCGGATTTGTCGCCACCCGATCACTATTTTTCTCCGTGTGAGGTGGTTTCAAAGGTCAAGGAGCTTGGAAAGTTTCAGGATGTGGAGATGCAGAGATCTATGAAGCACCGACACGCTTCCCAAGGCTGCATATCAGAGTCCGACACGTGTTGGACACCGATACGCAATAGACACATGTTTGACACGCCGTCTAACGTGTCTTCTTTTATTTCTTTTTTCTTTTTTTTTTCATCTCAGACACGTCCGAACACTCCAACACATTTGAGACACGCCTGAAGCTTTTCAAAACCCTAGCCTCAAAGAGAGAGGAGAGAGAGAAGAAAAAGAAGTCCCCGAATCGAAGCTCCATGGTCTCTGTTCAGAGACATGCTTGAGACGAGATCCATCTGCGACACAAGGATAAGAGAGAGAGAAAAAAACAAATTTCTACTGCGATGAAACGAATGCTTCTACGAGATCCATCTGCAACACAGGGATGAGAGAGAGAGAGAAGAAAGCATCCTGCTGCAATATAGAGAAAAGAAAGAGAGACAAGACCAAGCTTTCTTTTGTTCCTACTGTAACCAATGTTTGTTTACATTGTCTTCCAAGAAAAGGGTTAATGCTCATGAAAGCTGCTCCATACCAGGGAATAAAGCTCACCTTTTCACCTACTAGTCAAAGGGTCAAAACAGCTAGCATCCACCAACTAATTAAATGGTCAAAATAGCTATTTCAAAATATGTATATTTATATATATATTTTTTATATCGATCATTGTGCGCCACGTGAGTGTGGGTAATTTTGTAATATTTAAATTTTAGTTAATATTAAATTATATTTTTTTATCATAATTTAAAAAATTATTTATATATATGAAGTATATCATAAAAATAAATATATATTTTTAACGTGTCCTTAGCGTGTCGTGTCCCTCATTTTTTGAAAATTAACGCGTCAGCGTGTCCGTGTCATGTCCTTGTTATATCACATGTTTGTGTCCGTGCTACATAGGTAGAGATGAAGGCTAGATGTATTTCATGAGAAAGTTTTGGAACTAGTCGGTGACAGATGGTGGCAGTGGGTTTAAGACAAGGGTGGTTCTGTATGCATATATATATATACATACACAAATATACATACATATAACTATTATGTCTGGCAGTAGGTTTGAGAATTGAGCTTTAGTCAATTATGGGGAAATTGTATGGTAGGTGAAGATGGTGGGTGGGCATGGAATGCGGTGATAGTTCTTCGGTGATGATATCATGGCAGTGATGGTGGTGTTGGATAGTGATAACACCATGTGGGGAGAGCGATCATTTATGGTGGGCCTAGGGGAGGGGGAAACACTATGAAGTGGGGTGGTGGGAGAGGGAAGGTGCAAGGGGCCAAGGAGAGGGGTTCGATGGTAGGAAAGGATGGCATGGAGTTTTGTGGAGGTTGATGGTAAGGAAGAGAGAAAGCGGGAACCAAACAAAGGGAAGAGGGATTTTTTTTTAAATTCCGTAGTTGTCCTTAGAAATTGAATTTTGTTTGTAATTTAAATGGTGTTAATAATTGATAGTAGTTAAAATCAAATTAAAAACTTGAAAGACCTAATCGCATAATCAAAACATTAGAAACCATAGTGGCACTGAGTGCATACTTTAGGAACCCATAGTGCAACATTATGGAGTTCATGGCTAGCGCATAATGCTCCAAATTGGAGTGAGAACTGAGAGCTTGTGCTGATTCAAAAGCTTATAAGGGGTAAATCATTCCATGCACTGAAAGGTTTAGAAATTCAAAGTTGTAATAGGTGTTTGGGGATTAAGTATATTTTGCTTGTTCTTTCTAGTAGCATAGGGGATGTCTTTTTGTTTTCTTACTGGTAAAGGGGATGTCCATTTGTTTTCTTGATTATGGGAGATTAGCTCCAAAATCTGGGAGCTTTGTATTCCTTTATCATTTAATTAATTAATTAATTTATTTTATTTTTGCCAAAAAAAATGTGTAATGTTAAATTAACATATAAAATGTTTATTTAATGCAAACTTTTGCCAATTGTTTTACATACTCAAAATTATTTTATTACTATTAAATTAACTTTCTATTTTTGAACTGATATTTTTTAACTGTTACTAATATAAACAGAGTTTGTAAAAAAAGTTTTGGGAAAGTTCAAAGTGATCATAGAAAATATTAATCTTGTCTTTTCTACCAAGTTTTAAAATTTTCCAATTGAGAAATATGGACTAGGGTGGGTAATATAAGCATCTAAGGACACTAATATAATAAAGGAATATCATCTATATGATCAATCAGAATGGTGCCTCGAATGAATTAGAGAAAATTACCCATCTTTTAAGACCATCCCTGGCAAATCTGCAACTTCTCTAAGAGCCGCCCTCCACCTCTCTACCTTCGCGAGCCCCTTTTGTTTTCTTTCATTGTTCTCCACCTTCAATTCCTCTTTATGTTTTGCAAATGCTTCTGCAAAACTCCCCGTTTGCTTCTTGACATGTGATGGATCAACATGGTAGAACACCGGCAATATTATGTGATCGACAGTTCTCTTCCGTTCAAGTATCTTCACAAGTTCATTAAGACACCATCCCGAAGATGCATAGTCTTTTGACAAAACAATTATTGAAATCCTCGATTCCTCAATTGCCCTATGTAGGTTTAAATCAATTTCTTCTCCTCTCTCAAGTTCGTCATCGTCTCTAAACGTGTGAATTCCTGCATGAACTAAAGCTGTATAAAGATGATCGGTAAAGGTCTTGCGGGTATCTTCACCCCTGAAACTCAAGAAAACGTGGTAAGAACATCGAAACATTGATGGGGAGGCTTCTTTGACTTTTTTAGTGGCCATTGATCAAAGCTCTACTATATGAGAATTAACAACCTGTATGTATGTGCATAAGATATTTCATATATATGTCAATAATGGATAAACAAATCTAATGAAGTACTGAAATTTTGGTCAAATCAAAGTCAATCAAGTTCAAAATAGAGACCAAAAGCTACAAAGAAACTGTGAAATAATAAATGATTTTATGGATTTCACACGAGGTGGGTCCTGGGGAGTATGTGAAAACACAATTAATCACACCCAAAAAATAAATAAATAAACACACAAAAAACAAAAATGAAAAATTATACTGGTAGTCCCTATATTTTGTTGCTTGTGTCATTTTGGCACCTATAGTTTCAACTGACTCAATTTTGACCTTAATTTTAGATTTTAGCTCAGTTTGGTACAATTTTGTCAATAAAAATATAACACTTATATGCACATGTTTTTATAAAAAATAGTAATAATTAGAATCAATTGAACCAATTTGAGACAAGGCAAAAATTTAGGATCAAAATTGAGCCAATTGAAATTACAGCAACTATTAGTGGTGTAATTTGCCCCCCAAAAAAAAACAATCGAGACCATAGATCAAGTAAGGCTCTGCTTAGAAGTTAATATATGTATAGTACATGGGTTTCGCCTTAATTAGGAACACATCCCAAACAAGGGTGTGTGTGTGTGTGTGTGTGTGTGTGTGTGTGTGTGTGTGTGTGTGTGTGTGTGTGTGAGAGAGAGAGAGAGAGAGAGAGAGAGAGAGAGAGAGAGAGAGAGAGAGAGAGGGAGAGATGGAGTAGAAATGCTTTACCTGAATAATTTGAAGATGAAAGATCCCTCCAGACTAGTATTGGACTCATCACTTCCACCAAGATTTTAACAATTATTTGATAACAAAAACAAATGCATAATCACAGAAGAGAAGAAATATAAAAGAGGAAAACAAGATCGAAAAAGTGTGCGTGAGAGGGGAAGACAAACAAACAGGTTCTGAATTGAGTTATAGACTGGGAAAGTCTCAAAGTGAAAAGGTCACAAAGAACAATTGACCAAGACCACAAAGTTTGCGTGAGAGTTTTATAAAAAAAAAATGATATTGTCCCATTGAAATGTATCATTTATTTTTGTTTATTTTTATATTTTTACATTATCTGTATTAATTTAATTATTTTAATCATATTATAAGAATGATCAATATAATTATATTTAATTATTTTAATCATATTATAAAAATTATCAATATAATTATACTAAAATTATAAAAGTTATTATATATATTTTTTTAAAAATTTAAGAGATATTAATATAAATCCTATTATAATTGACGAAAATTTTTGCCTATGGTGTGCGATCTTAAAAGCCAAATTTGCTTACTATTAATGCACGCACTTCTTTATCTATTTGGACAATTTTTTTCCCCCCTATTTTAACAAGAATAATATATAATGCTACATCTACTTAAAATTTTATTAACAATCCTACTAAAAGTATTCATGTCCAAAAATCATTAGAAGTTTAAATATTACTTTTTTTTAACAACCAATCGCATTTAACCATTTGTATTTTTAATATGTTTTTTAATAAGATTGTTAGCATATATAGAATTATTCATTAAAAAAAAAAAAAGACAAAACAAAAAATCGTTGGTGGGAAATTTATTAGAAAATTTTCTTTCAAGTACTTGTATTCTAATAAGTCATATTTTGGACATTTGGTCCATCAAATCCTAATTATCATACTTAAGATATTTTACGAATAATTTTACCCTTACAAATATTTTTTGAACTTTTGGCAACTTAGTGATGTGAACATTTACATTAAATAAATTTAATAGTGTAAATGTTTATATTGACAATGTGAATGTTCACATTATTAAACATTCACTGTCAATATAAACATTAATGCATGTTTCACCCTATTATTATTAGAGGTATTTTAGTAATTAAGTCACTCATATAACTTATTGAAATAAAAAAAAATAATTTAAACTAAATATAGCATAAATAAATAAAGAGAGATTTATTAAAAAATGTCACTTAAAAAATATGAGCTGCAATTTTAATCATTCAACCATCCACCACCTAAATTCAATAAAATATTACCACTCCTTTACATAAACCTTTGCATGTAATATAAACCAAAATTAATATAGAAATCTCACACTTTATTTGGTTTGATTTTTAATTTTTTTTTAAAAATAGAAATTAATTTGATAAAATTAAATATCAAAAATATATTTTCAACCATAAAATGAGTATTTTTATTTATTTTATTTATTTTAAAAAATCTAAAACCTTCAAGATATTGATTTGTGATTATGTATCAATTTTAAACAGTAAATAACAATCACAATCAAAAAATCAAAAACAAATCGACACAACCATTTAACATAGAAAAATCATAATTGGAGTGCCTCCAATTGTGATAAAAAAATAAATAAAAATCACAAGCCAAACTCACAAAACAATCCACTAAGAAGACAAAAAGGAATTATACAAATGTACCCTCAATTATCTAGTGAATCTACGCCCGGATTGAACCAACCACAATGTGTCTCTTCCACCACCGTCTTCATCTCAGAATTCTCTTGCCCAATGTTGATTCCACAACGTTGATGTCGAATCCACGACGATGAGCCACTCTAGAATCCATCAAAGCTTCTGGCCTAAGTTCCCCGGAATCCACCAAAGGACGCTTCTCTCTTTCTGAACAAAAGAATAAGAACAACCCTAGATATTTGACAGCTTGTAGTTCGCTGATCAATCGATCACCTTCTATACACCAAGCAAACTCATATAAAACACCCTCTAATAGAAAACACTTTGTTTTTTCTTCTTCTTTGAAAATTTGGACGGCTCAAACCCTAAAAACAACGAACAAAGCACTTTATAAAAAACAGGATCGCGCAGACCGCTTGAGCGTACATTTTACCGCTCGAGCAGTGTGACTAAAGGCGGCGCGAAACATATAGGCTGACCGCTCGAGCAGTAAAATTTTCTTCCCAAAAGTTTAGACGCTCTGCCAAAGTACTGGATGATCTTTTTCTTTGCTCGAGCACACAAATGACCGCTCTAGCGGTTAAACAACTTCAATTGCACTTTTGCTTTTTGCTTTAGAGGCACTGCCCCTCAACCCTGCCTGGGCTCTGCTTCGGACTTGCCATGGGGTGCTGCCCCATAGACCCCTGCGAGTTGACTGAGTAGCTCGATCCCCGTACTTAGTCAGTAAAGTGGCAAACATGAAAGATCTAAGATCACAAACTCTTCAACATAGGCACAATTCGAGTTGGATTCACATCTAAATACTCATAGCCTCACTGAAAAAAAAAATTGAATAAAATTACAACTGAAACGAGTTTTGTCAAATGTGATTGTTAATAACAAAAACTTAACAATCTCCCCATTTGGCAATTTCGTGACAAAACACACCTAACAAATAAAATCCTAATCACCCCAACCCATTACAGCCAACAAAAACAAATTTCTTTCTCAAGGTCATGATCTGCAAAACAACTATTAGTGCCACAAGAGTATATGAAAAAGCAATAGACATATGACAAGATTATCTTGAAGCATGAGATGGAAATATGAATAGATGAAAATTGGAGACTTTAAGAACATGTAGCATAGCATGAGTAGATGAAATTTTTAAGAAACATGCAAAAACACTCAAAATCCTCCCTTTTTTTTGTCATGAATTGTCAAAGGAAGCTGAATCAACTAAATCAAGAGCATAAACCACACAAGCAAGGATAAGATGATGTAATTATCAATAGCATGCATGAAGTAAGCAATAACTAAGCAGTGTATAGCAACATGCAAACCAACTAATACCAATCTCCCTTACCAAACCAATTAATGTAGGTTCATGCTAAAAAAACCCTTGCAATGATTAACCAAACTCCCCTCACTAAAAGCAACCACAGACACCGAAAACAATGAACAAAAAGAGAAAGACAAAAATAATATGGTGGAGCAAGTAAGGAATTTCAAATTTGTACCTTCAAATACACAAGATTATCCAAGAAACACAATTATTTGAAAACACAAAATGCACAACCTCTAGAAGATTCCTCTTGAAAAAATGTGATGCAACCTGTGAAAAGCATAGATCTTATGATAAAAGTGTGTGTATAGCTCTTGGAGTTCGAAAAACACTAGATTCAAATCCTAGTAGTGATCTGATAGTTGGACCTCCGGCAAGAGAATCTAAACACAACTTAGGAAAGTCAAACCATTAGGAATCAAGGGGTATTCGTTGAGTAAATGCAGAGGCTCCCCCTCAATCAATGAATCAAATTTTTTTTTTTTTTTTGAATTTTCTTTCGTTCTTTTGCGCACTCATTGACGGCTTTCACGCTCAAGAGTATGGAAACCGAACCAAAGAAGCATGGATAAAAGAAGGATAGCCCGGTAAGTGACTATGAGGTAGCCTTTTCCACATGCCTTGACTACAAAGAATTGAGGGGAAAGCTGTAGAGATGCAAAAAGATGGAAGGTGGTTAAGAGACTCAACATCACCCATGATGTGCTAGTATAGGTCAGTTATTCTAGAAATGCAAAAGACACCATGTTAGAAGTCCATAGAGAAATTTGATCACTCATGCGGAAGAGTCCGATATTTGCTAATCCAAGAGTGTGTACAGAATGAGACATACTAATCAAAGTACACACTCCGAAATGAGTAATGACCATAGAAAGCACACACATATTAACATGTAATAGATATTCTCATCAATTCCAATATGCACCCAAGAACTTCTCAAAAATTTCAAGCTTGAAAAACCATACTAAGAAAATCTTTTTGTATTTTTTTAAATTTTTTTATAACGAAACAAGACAAAAAACGAACAAGCACACACAAAGACGACCCAAAAAGAAAAACAAACAGAAACCCAAAAACATAGAGAAAAAAAAAATTAAAAAAAAAACTAAATAAACATGTTAAATCAAGTTAAGCTTTCTCACCCAAAACGCTTAGTATTAATAGTGTTGTGGGAATTGCAGTTCTTAAGTGGTGTCTAGATGTTGTGATTTCTTTCCCCTTCAATGGAAACCCATCTCGACTTGGTTTCTAACCTCCTACTCCAAGGTCTAGACAAATGCAAACTTGCTTCATGTTTGGTCTCAAGAAAATCAAAACAAGAAGGTCTAAGTTGATCCTTAACTTTATTACGACCAATGAAATGTCTCTTACCCCAAGAGGTATTAGAATTTCTTCTATTTGTATGAGACACTCTCCCATACAACTCATAACAATAACGGCAAATATAACCATACATACCACAATGATGACAAATAAAAACAGGGTGTACCTTCTTTTCTTTGACCATACCAACTTTAGGAAAATTGAGAAGTCTATCGTCATGTTGAATTGTTTGCTCTTCCTTTCCTTGAGTTCTGGTATCATAAGATGTAGATGCACTCCATTTTTGCTCTTTTTCACCACAAAAGCTAATGTCACGCTTGTCATAACACATTTGTTGAGACCCAATGATATTGTCCAAAGTCTTTGATCCTTTGTTCCAAAGACTAATGGTAGCCATAGCACACTTGAGCTCTTCCTCTTTCTTGATGACTAGCTCTTCCAAGGAAACTTGAGACATCTCAAGAGTTTTAATCTTTTCTTCATATATTGCATAGATTTGTTGCAGCTCATTCCTCTCTGTCTCACAAGTCAAGAATTTTGCACAAAGAGCTTGTCGATCATTAAAGATCTTGATGGCATCATTCCTACCCTCGAAAAATCTTTTCCTTTAGTTTGACATTCTCACTTTCATAGGCTTTGAGTTTGACAGTGAGCTTGTCATTCAATTTGGACAAGTTAAGAGATTTCTTGTACAACTTTTCATAAGCTTGTTGAAGCTCTTCACCATCTACATCATCCTCATTCTCCAAGGATTCATCATCAATGATATTCTCAATTGGCCTCTTAGGATACTCCATTTGTGCTTCAACTCCAGAAATCGCCATAAAAGCAAGAACTTTTTCATGCCCCTCTTCGCCTTGAGCTTCGTTGTCACTTTCATCTTTATCAGACTCTGATTCATCATCCCAAGAGATAGCGAAGGCTTTCTTCTTCCTCAAATGATTAGGGTATTCTTGAGCAAAGTGGCCAAATCTTTGGCATTCATAACATTGGACTCTTTCAGAGTTCCCTTGTATCTTTCTTTTTTTCTTCTTGGTTGTAGAATCAATTTTAAGTTTTTCTTTGCCTTTCGATTTATGAGGTGATTCCAAAAGATTAGGCTTCTTTTTTAGGAATGACTTTTTAAATTGTTTTACAAAAGTATCTACAATTTTGGAATCAATCTCACAATCATCATCTGAATCCTTTCCAACTCTATGAACACTACTAAAAGAAATATCATCTTTTTGTTTCTTTTTAAAATTCATATGTGCTTTATAGGTTTGGAGATTTCCAACCAAATGATCCATCTTGAGGTTGTCAACATCTTGAGCCTTCTCAATAGCCGTAACTTTTGGTTGGAACCGATCGAACAAGGACCTCAAAATTTTTCCTACAATCTTGGATTATGGTATTTTGCCACCTAAATTGAAGCTAGAATTTCCAATGTCACTCAACTTCACATAAAATTCATCAAAGGTCTCACTATTTTTCAATGAAAGGTTTTTGAAACTAGACGTGAGCCTTCAAAGTTTTGAGTGTTTAACTGAAGGAGTGCCCTCATGAATAGTTTATAAGATATCCCAAGCCTCTTTTGCGACTTCACAATTGCAAATACGACTAAACTCTTCGGGTGTGACAGCGCAAAAAAGAGAATTGATAGTTTTACTATTCCAGCTAGTATTTTGGTAATCAGTTGTGTCCAACTTATCAAGTGGTTTGAGGAAAGTTATTCCATCAATGGTAATCGCCGGTTCAGTCCACCCACACATGATGGATTGCCAAACTTTTTCATCAATAGATTTTAAAAACGCTCTCATCCGAGCTTTCCAAAAAGAATAATTAGATCCGTCAAGTTGGGGTGGTCGAACCGTAGAATTCCTCTCACGAATTGAATCCATTATCACAAATCAAACAAGATCTTACTCCAATAGTTTTGAAAAAATAAAAATAGAGTGACCTGTTTCTGATACCAATTGAAAAATTTAAAACCCCTGAGATATTGATTTGTGATTATGTGTCAATTTTAAACAGTAAATAACAATTCCAATCAAACAATCAAAGACAAATTGACACAACGATTTAACATGGAAAAACCACAATTGGAGCTCTTCGAATTGTGATAAACACAACCACGAGCCAAACCCACAAAACGATCTAGTAAGAAGACAAAAAGGAATTACACATGTGTACTCTTAATTACCTAACAAATCCATGTCTGAATTGAACCGACCCCAATCTATCTCTTCCACCACCGTCTTCACCTCAGAATTGTTGTGCCCAACGTTGAATCCACAACGCTGATGCTGAATCCACGACGATAAGCCACTCTGGAATCTACCAAAGCTTTAGGCCCATGTTCCCCAGAATCCACCGAAGAACGCTTCTCTCTTTTTGAACAAAAGAATAAGAACAACCCTTAATGTTTGACAACCTGCAGTTCGTTGATCAATCAATCACCTTCTATACACCAAGGAAACTCATATTGTAACGCCCCCAAAATAATAGAATAAATCCAACTGTCATGCGGAAAAATATGAGAAACAACATACTTTCATACATCAGAGTATAGTTATAAAAGCTTAATATACTGCCAAATGCCCTGTAGGCTTACATATTCTCAAGCTGTTGCTTGGTTACACAAAAGAGAGTCTCACTCATTACATCTTAAGCCCTTGGCTTTACAAATAACAAACATAATAAAGAAGCCTTGCTTCACACAAATCCATCCACGCTATTGCCTTAGTGGAAGCATATCACCTGTACTTGAAAATGATATTCCCATATAGGGTGAGCCAACAGCCCAGTAGAAATAGTCTAACACAATATATGAGACTTAGCAAAGATATAAGTACCACGTACATAAACAATGCCGATATTAAAACATCCACCAATTTCTATTCTCATATGATACTAAGATCAACCCTTATTCCATTTTCCTTCAATTCATTCAAGTTCATATGTAATCCCAATTCATGAGTCAAGACCATTATCTTTCAATTCATTTATTCTACTCAATTCATGAGTTAAATCCTCATTCTTTCAACAACCAAACTGAGATTACAACTCAATGGTTTTCAAATTATGCAAAATATACAAATTTATGCAAAATGCACATCAACACTTCAAACTTGCCATTTTATGGAGATTTCGTCCGCGGGAACCGGCACCCATGTATATATATGATTTCGAGTCTTTCACCCTGAACACTTCGGCCAACTTGCTTAAAATGGAGTCCATCCACTTTCTCCTCCCAAACAAATATACATATGCAATGTATTTATAAACAAAATTACATATGGAGTGCATCCCCTTTCTTCTCCCAACAAATATACATATACAATGTATTTATGTCATGGTCATATTTAATGACAACCAACAACGAATTAGCATTAAATCGCCTAATCCTCATGCAATTTCTACAACAATCATGACTATTCTCCTCCGATAGCCTAATACATTTATCTCTAAACAGATATTCAATCACAAGATAAATAGTTTATTCAAAACTTTTAAAGATCTAAGATAATACATATCTATTTCATCATCTGCATCCGCAACCATCCAATTTCACATTTTCAATGTTAATCTCAATTATTTATACAAAATAATGATTTAACCAAAATTAGGGCAAAATCTCACTTTTTTTCAAATATCAACCCAAACACCAAAATCAACTATTTTGGCACAACAATACTTCATACCCAAACCCCAAACCCATTTATCTCATATTCACCAAAAACTCCTCTTTTCATTTCACATCCAAATCTTAGATTTGTCCAAACGACAACCAAATCTCATCATCTATGCGCCATAGCAAATAACTAAGCTAAAAACTATATTAGAGTGTGGAAAATCCCTACCTCAAGTGTAGAAGACGAGCAAAGCAAGGTTGAACTCCCAAATTAACGAAACCCACTTCTACTTGGATCAAAATAAAGCTCTTGAGATACTCTACCTTTTTCTCCAAGACACTAGGATGAAGAACACAATGGATCTAGATGAAATCTTAAAGAGAATGTGTATTCTAGAGAGAAAAGCTCTAGATCTAAAATTCTGGAGAGTTTTAGAGAAACAGAGAACTGAAAAAGTGATATGAAATATCACTTTCACGAACTAATATAACACGGTCCGCTCAAGCGTGGAAAGCCCCGCTCGAGCGTCAGACACAGACTCTCACTCGAGTGTGAAATACGCCTTTCCAGTATTTTTGTAGACCAGATCCCCGCTTGAGCTCCAGAATGCTCGCTCGAGTGTGGAGCAAAATTTCAGAAGCCCGCTCGAGCGGAAGAGCCAAATTTTAGGCAACTAAGGCTTGGAAAAACATGCAACTAACCTGTTCCAAATACACAACTACAACCCAACAGCTAACATAAGGGGAAGACAAGGGAAACAAGACATGAATAACCATTCAAAGGCATACTAACCCGAGTCCGAAACACCACAAATGACGCTCAAAATCGGAGTTACTATAACCTCCCCCCCTTAAAGAATTTTGTCCCCGAAATTGTAATTCAAGTTCAAAACGATACTTAGGTCACTTACAACAATGTTATTTCCACAAGTTCAACACCATGACCCATTCTCCGATCATTCATTTTCATTGACTCGATTCACAAGTCCCATATTAAAATACATTTTACAATTTCCCAAAACATTTACAATGTTTAATCAAAGTCCAAATTTTCAAAAATTTTACATAGCATATACAATGCTTCCAAAAGTGTTACAATACCCACAATATTCCATATTCTCAAAACATATACAATGTTTATATTGAACCAATGTTTTTCCCAAACAACTATAACATATACAATGCTTATACTTTTCATTAACATAATCAAAATCCCAATACATGCTCATGCATCAACAAACAAATCCGAATATTTCTCTTGGACTCCCAATTCACGTTCCCAAGTTGCTTCCTCGACTCCGTGATGTTTCCACAATACCTTTACCAAGGGAATTGTCTTGCCTCGGAAGACCTGGTCCCGTCTGTCCAAGACCTTCACTGGTCTCTCCTCATACGAGGCATCCTCATCTACCTCTAAGTCGGTCCAATCCAACATGTGTGATGGATCCGGCTCATATTTCCGAAACATACAAATATGAAACACGTTATGTACCCCGAAAAGCTATGGCGGTAACGCCAAATGGTAAGCAACCTCCCCCCCAATAAATCGAGGGGACAACTTTTCACTCTTCCCAAACCTCATCAAACCTCGTCTAGGTGATATCTTCAAAAAGATATGATCTCCCACCTCAAAAGATAAAGGTCTCCTCTTACGGTTGGCATAACTTTTATGGCTACTCTAAGTCGTAGCTAGCCTCTTACGGATAAGTATCACTTTCTCCGTTGCTTCCCGAACCAACTCTGGACCTAACAAAGGTGCATCACCCACCTTGGCCCAACATACAGGGGTTCTACACGGTCGACCATACAAGGCTTCAAATAGTGCCATGCCAATACTTGATTGGAAACTATTATTATAAGCAAACTCCACTAAGGGAAAGTGCCCCTCCCACGAACCCGTAAAGTCAAGGACGCAACCTCGAAGCATATCCTCAAGGATCTGAATAGAACGTTCAGACTGCCCGTCAGTCTGAGGATGATACGCCGTACTAAAGGTCAATCTAGTGCCCAAGGCACTCTGCAAACTCTGCCACAACTGAGCAGTGAAACGCGGATCTCTATCTGAAATAATCGTCACAGGGACCCCGTGCAATCTCACTATGTCCCTAATATACAGGTCAGCAAGATATTCTACCGAATCATTTACGCGCATAGGAATAAAATGCCTCGACTTAGTCAATCGGTCCACAACCACCCAAATGGCATCACTACCCCGTTGAATCCTTGGAAGGCCCACAACGAAGTCCATCATAACATGTTCCCACTTCCACTCAGCTATAGGCAAAGGTTGCAACAAACCTGCTGGCCTCTAATGCTCGGCCTTCACTTGTTGACAAGTAAGGCATTTTGATACAAACACAGCTACATCCTTTTTCATACCTCTCTACCAAAACTGGCGTCTAAGATCATTATACATCTTTGTGCCTCCCGGATGCACCGTAAGGCACGAATGGTGAACTTCTCGGAGTACTTCCTTTCGGCAAGCCTCCGGTACAAACAAACGTTTACGGTATCTTATACTTAGGTTAGGATACATAGTCAAGCCTATCTCTACCTTCTCATTGGAAATTTTCTCTCGAAAGGATTCTACCTCAAGGTCACCCTTCTGCGCTTCTAACACTCGGTTCACGAGTGTAGGTTGTGCAACTACTGAAAACAAGGCCGTAGACTCAATAGACTCGTCCAGTTGCAAGTCAAGCTCATTAAGAGTACCTAACATTTCCCATTCTCGAATGGCAATAGAAGTTACACTACTAACCGACTTTCTACTCAAAGCATTGGCCACAACGTTGGCCTTTCTTGGATGATAATGCAACTCAAAATCATTGTCCTCTATAATTCCATCCACCTCCTCTGTCTCAAATTCAAGTCTTTCTGTGTAAACAAATATTTCAGACTTTTATGATCAGAGAACACCTCAAATTTCTCACCATACAGATAGTGCCTCCAAATCTTCAAGGTAAATATCACTGCTGCTAACTCTAAGTCATAGGTAGGATAATTCCTCTCATGTGTTTTCAACTGCCGTGAGTCATAGGCTACCACTTTACCCTCTTGAATCAATACACAACCCAAACCTTCTCATGAAGCATCACAATATACTACATAACTCAAACCCCTTTCCGGTATAATCAATACAGGAGCAGTAGTGAGTTTAACCTTAAGTTCTTGGAATGACTTTTCACAAGTCTCACTCCACACGAATTTGATTTCTTTCCTCGTTAACTTAGTCAAAGGTGAAGCTAAGCTAGAGAAATCATTCACAAATCGACGGTAATACCTAGCCAACCCCAAGAAACTACGAATCTCGAAAGCATTCTTAGGTTGTACCCAATCTTGCACTACCTCTATCTTGGATGAATCTACAGTCACCCCTTCCCTGGATACCATATGGCCTAAGAACTTAACTTTCCTCAGCCAAAATTCACATTTCACAAACTTAGCATACAGCTTGTGGGTTCTAAGTAACTCAAGTACTACTCGCACATGTCTTTGTGTTCCTCCTCGGAGGGTGAATAAATCAAGATGTCATCCACAAAGACGACTATAAAACGTTCTAAGAATTCACGAAAGATCCGATTCATTAAATCCATAAACATTGTTAGAGCATTGGTTAACCCAAAAGGCATCACAAGAAACTCGTAATGGCCATACCGCATATGGAATGCCGTTTTCGGGATATCCTTCTCCCTTACCATTAACTGATGATAACCCGATCTCAGGTCTATCGTAGAGAAACAACAAGACCCCTTCAACTGATCAAACAGATCATCTATATGAGGCATTGGGTACTTATTCTTAACTGTAACCCGGTTTAACTTTCGGTAATCAATACAAAGTCGCAAGGCTCCGTCTTTTTTTTTAGCAAAGAGAGCCGGTGCTCTCCAAAGTGAAGTACTAGGGTGAATAAAACCCTTATCTAGCAATTCTTGGAGTTGAATCTTTAACTCACTTAATTCAGCAGGTGCAAATCTATATAGAGCCATAGAAATCGATGCCGTACCAGGCACTAAATCAATAGAGAATTCAATCTCTCGATGAGGTGATAAACTAGTAAGATCATTAGGAAAGACATCTGGGTATTCACAAACCACTCTTGGCAACTCAATCCAAATTTCATCACACTCACCACCCAAAAAGCTAGCAAGAAGACAACTAAGTTCACTTCGCCCACGCGGATCATACACCGGTGATAAGTCTCTATCTACCTGGTCCCCCAAGAAATAAAAACAATCACCGCTCGAGGTACATACAGTAACCTTCTAACGGTAACAATCTGTAACAGCTCGGTATGATGATAACCAGTCCATACCCAATATGACATCAAAACTAGGCATATCAAGTAATACAAATGCAAAAGGTAATCGATGACCAACAACCTCGATGTCACAACCCCGACATCCCTATTTTAAGATAACCTCACCACCAATAGTTGACTCTATACAAATAGGAGATGTTAACTGTGCCAACTCCAAACCCAAAATCGATGCAAATGTAGACGAAATAAAAGAATGAGATGCACTCGTATCAATCAACACATTAGCAACTGAATTGCAAAAAAAAAAGGTATCTCTCATTACAGAAGGAGCGGGTACAAGATATGGCCCTACAACTATACACATACGTCCAGTAGGCCTCTGCTCAACCTGCTTACCCCTCGGAACATAAGCCTGATACACTGACTGAGCCGATGAGGCTCCCTGATTAGCCCTCGAGGCCTGTGCTGACTGTGCTGGCTGGTGACTCTGTGTCTGCTTCGAACTAGACGCACCGGGTGTGCCACCCAACTGTGGGCAAAACCTCTTCAGATGCCCTGCCTATCCACACTGATAACAAGTGAGTGGCTGGCCTCTTCCCTAACTCTAGCTTTGAAAACGAGCCGATGAAGATGCTGCTCGCTGCCCTCCTCCTCTCTGAGGACAAGTTGGAGACTTGTGGCCCAACTGACCACACTTAAAATAGGTGAAATCTCCCTGGCTACCCTTCCCAGAACCCGAACTCGATACTGAAAAAGTAGACCTTGACTGAACTCCTTGGGACTGTTGAGGGTGAAAACTCCTCTGCCTCTTACTGTCCCCCTGATTATCCTAACTCCTCTTGGAGCCCCTTATTCTCTCATCCTCTTCTTGTATAACAGTCTCAAGATGGGCTGCTGCCTCCACAAGGCGCCTAAAATCTCTAAGCATGGACCTGGCCACTCGAAGCTTGAGTCCGGTCCTCAACAGCTTCTCAAATTCCAAACAACAGTGCTCCTCAGTCGCTACCAACTCTGGTGCAAACCTAGACAAACTAGTAAAGGTTGCCTCAAATTCAGCCACTGGTGTATTCAACTGCACCAATTTAGAGAATTGATCTCTCAACTTCTCTCTAATTGTGGGAGGTAGAAACTTGTCTTGGAAAGCATTGACAAAAGCTTCCCAAGTCACCTCAATGCGTCCAGGCGCATACTTCCACCACTGACCCGTATCCCCCTTCAGCTGGAAAGATGCTAAGGTCACTCTCAATTGGTTATCCTCGATGCCAAGCATCTCGAATGTTTTCAACAATTGCTCTAGCCATTCGTCTGCCTTCAATGGCTCCCTAAGATCACCTAAAAACTCATCTGGTTTCGACCAGAAAAACTCCCTCTTTAAGAAAGATGGCCCTGCTTCAATTACTTGGGCCTGGTCAGCTTGGAGAATATCCATAGACTCCCTCAATGCTCTAGCTATTTCGCGTGCTAAGGTGCCCATAGCCTGCTGACCAACTGGTTCGGCTACATTGGCCTGACCAACCCCTTCTTTTTGTGCTGGAATATCATCCGGTATGGGCACCTCGTGCCTTCTAGGCCCACCACGCCTACCACCACCACGTCCACGTCCTGACATCCTAAGAAAGGTAACAAGTATTAGCACATTTTCAAACATGCCAAGCTAACTCACTAACGTCTTCACACAAAGGACAACAACAAATCATTCCACATAGGCATGTAATCACATAAACACATACGAATTTCCTTCCTAGATAATGACCACCCACGACGTTGCTAGAGTTCCAATTAGAAATAGTAGTGATCAAGTGCTCTTCTAATAGGACATCCACAAACCCGTAGACTTAATCAACATCTCAGGAACTAAATTCCATACCCACATAGTCATGTAAACATGTTAGCATATAAGTATACAAGACATCCTGACATCTCAATCAAGCGAGATGAACCAATTGTGGTACTAACCACTTCCCACATACCCAAAGTATTCAAACTCGGTACTTTCTGATACCAAGTTGTAATGCCCCAAAAATAATAGAATAAATCCAACTGTCATGCGGAAGAATTAAATCGGATTAGCAATAAATCCACAATGTATTTATATCATGGTCATATTTAATGACAACCAACAACGGATTAGCATTAAATCGCCTAATCCTCATGCAATTTCTACAACAATCATGACTATCCTCCTCCGATAGCCCAATACATTTATCTCTAAACAGATATTCAATCACAAGATAAATAGTTTATTCAAAACTTTTAAAGATGTAAGATAATACATATCTATTTCATCATCTACATCCGCAACCATCCAATTTCACATTTTCAATGTTAATCTCAATTATTTATACAAAATAATGTTTTAACCAAAATTAGGGAAAAATCCCCCTTTTTTTCAAATATCAACCCAAACACCAAAATCAACTATTTTTGGCACAACAATACCTCATACTCAAACCCCAAACCCATTTATCTCATATTCATCAAAAACTCCTCTTTTCATTTCACACCCAAATCTTAGATTTGTCCAAACCACAATCAAATCTCATCATCTATATGCCATAGCAAATAACTAAGCTAAAAACCATATTAGAGTGTGGAAAATCCCTACCTCAAGTGTAGAAGACGAGCAAAGCAAGGTTGAACTTGAAAATTGACGAAACCCACTTCTACTTGAATCAAAACGAGGCTCTTGAGATACTCTACCTTTTTCTCCAAGACACTAGGGTAAAGAACACAATGGATCTAGATGAAATCTTAGAGAGAATGTGAATTCCAAAGAGAGAAGCTCTAGATCTGAAATTCTAGAGAGTTTTATAGAGAGAGAAACTGAAAAAGTGACATGAAATATCATTTTCACAAACTGATATAACACGGTCTGCTCGAACGTGGAAAGCCCCGCTCGAGCATTAGACACAAACTTCCACTCAAGCGTGAAAATCTCTGCTCGAGTGTGAAATACGCATTTCTAATATTTTTGTAGACCAAGTCCCCGCTCGAGCGCCAGAATGCCTGCTCGAGCTGAAGAGCCAAATTCTGGGCAACTAAGGTTTGGAAAAACAAGCAACTAACCTGTTCCAAACACACAACTACAACCCAATAGCCAATATACGGGGAAGACAAGGGAAACAAGACATGAATAACCATTCAAAGCCATACTAACCCGAGTCCGGAACACCACAAATGACGGTCAAAACTGGAGTCGCTGTACATATAAAACACCCTCTAATAAAAAACACTTCGTGTATATCATTTATGAAAAAAATTATGTCTATTTAATAATTGCAATCTTTCATTTTATCACATTTGTCTCTGAAAAAATGAACGCTAATTATGTTTTTAAAACTAAATCATCCATTTTTTGAAAACATACGCAATAAAAATGTTATAATTATCAGATCGACTTAACATAACGGTCAAGTTTAAATTCTGAATTTGAGAGAATCCCCAACTTCTATTTAAATATTAAATTGAGATACCTTTGCTTCAATAATTTATGGACGAATTACACTAATAGTCCATGTAGTTTGGGATTTGAGTCACTTTGGTTCATGACTTTTCAATTGTGATATATTAGACTCTAGATTTTGAATCTTGTTCCAAATAAGGACAATCAAAGATATTTCATTTGCAAACGGTCTCAAGGGCAAAGTCATCGTATAACTTATTTTGTGTTAGTTAGCTTGTATGTTGTTTGAAATGTGATGGCCTTTTTTTTTTAAATAAATAATACTAGAACTTTCTTGGTTATAAAATTCTATTCGGTTTGGTTTTCAAATTTTTTTTCTAAGAAACTAAAAATTAAATTGGTGAAAAAAAATTAAAAATACATCATTTTTATATAATTTTATCTTTTGGGAAGGTAGAAATAATTTTTAATTTTTTTAATACTTATTTATGTTAAATCAGTTTTTATTTTTTCAAAAGTCAAATATTGCGACAATTTTTATGTCATTATTAAACCAATACAATAAATCAAAAAAATTCATAACTAAAAATATTTCATATGTTAAACATATTAATTACATATTAAAAGTCTAATAACCATCCATTACATGATAACCATCCAAAAATATCCGTTAACAATAAATACAACAATCTATTACATGATAATAACCATCCAAAAAATCAACAAAAACAACCACCCATTATATGATCATTATCCAAACACATACTAAAAATTAATTTGATTAAAAAAATAAAAATAAATAAAAATCTAAAAGATTTATCGTTTCTATATAATTTTATTTTTGGTACAAAAACAATTTTTTAACATTTATTTTTATCAAACTAATTTGTATTTTATCAAATTGATGACTTTGCCTTTGAAATAGAGCAATATTGTCTTCGATTGTCCTCATTTGAAATGAGATTCAAAATTTAGGGTCCAATATATCACAATTAAAAAATTAAGGACCAACGTAACACAAACTCTAAATTACAGGGACCATTAGTGTAATTTGCCCATAATTTAAATATGGAATAACTAATTAAAATGAGGTGGCAGTGTCCTTCTAAAATTAAAAATCCATTTTAATGAATATTTGGATTTGAAATGATACCACACGAATTAGTTGCATTATTATGTGCAATTTTTTTTTTGTGTACTTGTATGTATTTATCATTGATCATTAGGTAGGTAGTCGGTATTCATTACTCACCAACTCCTATTATTTTAAAATAGACTATTTGAATGTGATTATGATAACACCTAAGTAAGATTTATATTGGGTAATTTCTTGCGTCATTTTGATTGTCAATTAGTTTGATTTTTAATTTTAATTTTAGATTTTGTGTCAATTTAGTCTAATTGATAATGTCAGTTAAGTTTTGAAAGAAAATGATTACTGAGTTGGTTGAGATTAAAGTCATTAAGTTGAAGAATTTTATAATTTTGCTTATAAAAACATAACGCATGTTACTCATGTGCATATTTTTTTATCAAAAAATATTAACAATTGTAATCAATTTGACTAAATTGAGACAAAATCATAAATTTAAAATCAAAATAAAAATTGTTCTAATTAAAATTATAAAGAGCAAAATGATACAAGGACGAAAGTATATAGATTAACAATGTAATTTATCCATTTATATTAGAGTTATATGTAGGGTTGACTCTACACCCAATATAAAGTTCTAGACTGAATTACATATATATATACAATTTTTTCTAAAAAAAATTAGGGTGTTCAATTGAAACACTGTAATCCACTTTCCTGAACACCCACCACAGTTGAACACCTATCTAGCCCAGTTTCTTGAACACCCAACCCAACCTAACCCATAACCCTCACAGTTGAACACCCATCCATCCCACTTTCTTGAACACCCAACCCAACCTAGCCCATAACCCTTTAATCAATATATATGCTTTGTGACATATGACATGTTTTGGAACTTTGCTTTCTCAGCCTGTGCAAAGTACCTCATTGACAAAATTGTGTAATTTTACAATTCCCAACAACTATACCACTTGAATGTTGATGTTGATCAGTAGTTTTTTAGTTTATCTAAATTTGAATTAAAGGAGCTTTTCTCATTTTTTAAAATTTTTTTTTTATCATGCTAGTGATAAAACAAAATATATTTATATAATTTTTTATATCAACATTTTATTTTTTGAAACAATGATATCAATATATTAGAATTTTATTTCATTTATTTATTTGTGTGTGATTTGAAAAGTCTACAATAATTAAATTTTTGAATGCCTACGTGAAAAAATTTCTCGAGTACCCATTGTGAACACCCTGAAAAAAATTTCTCAAGTCGCCGCTTATATGAGCAATTGCAAAGCAAAAATATAAGCCCAGCAGCAGTAGCAATAGCTTCACCCAATCAGTAGTACACAATCAGCATCAACAAAATAAGAGAACCCCTTCCTTCATATATAACAGAAATTCACAAACCAGAGCCACTAGCAATATACAATGGATTCATCACCTATTCAACATCCTTGACGTCATTGCCTACCCAATCTCGCAGCTCCGAAACAACCAATTCCCAAGGTAGTAGTGCACAAAGGCTGAGATTATAGACCATCACAAATTCTACAATTCTTCCAATGACAGCCTAGATGGTAGACTTTTTTACTCACGGAACGTACTGCAGATGCATTTCTGGGAACTACATTTCCATATACAGAGAATTGTTGGGATACTTCTTCACTAGTTGATTGGCAACTCTTCTCTTCTTGCTCCTTGCACATATGATGGACTCCGACCCCTTTCACTTGAAAAATGACATCTTAAACCACTGACATATTCAGTTCATCGCCACCATAGTTCTAAGTCGCGGTATCGGGTAACGTAACGGTATCGATCGTGGAGCATCGGTATCGGTAGTATCGACCGGTACGTATCGGGTATCAGGCGTCGCAGCTGTGAAATTTCAAAAATCATTAGCAATCCCTCTAAAATCCAATTTTATGCAATTTTTTTTTGACTCTTTTAGCCTTAATTTATCGCATTTTAATCAAAATTTTGATATGTAGTGGCACTTTTGACTCATTTTCAACTAAATAATATGTATTTATTTTAGTCTTAAGCTTTTATTTGGCATATATGTTAAACTTTTAATATAAAATTGATGTGGAAATATTTTTTTACTTATTTTCAACAATGAAATACTTCCATATGCACAACAAATTAATAAGAGAAAGAGGGACATGAAAATAAATCATTCGCTTCAGTCATAATCGCATACAAACAATTTACTACAAATCAACAACTCTAAAACTTAGTAATAAAAAGAATTACGTGGTGGTACAGAAGAATCTCCATATCTCACATCACTTTGATCATCACTATGAATTGCTTGGCCTATTTCTCCATATTGATATTCCTGGTAATAGTTATTGAAAGTGCATTGATCATAAGTGGTGTTGTTGCTGCCACTGCTACTTGATTGTTGTTGTGTCATTGCAAGCCCCTATGTACCATAATTAAAACCCTCTATATATGGATATTGATGAGGTTGTTGAGAGTAGTTCCAATTTCCCATATAAGGTGGTGTCTAGCATAACCTTTTTTTATATATTACTACACACTACCAATTCAGCAAACCAACACATTATTCATGAACTAATAACAACAATAGTTATAGAACGGATGGAAGATGGAGTGAGTCAATCTGACTCACCTTGATAAGTTGGTTGGGAAAATAAAAATAAAAATAAAAATATTAAGTTTAATGATAACATTATTTTATGTGATACTATTGATTAATAAAAAGTTATAAATGGATTAGATGAACAAAAATTATCTCCTATCAACCCAATATTATTTGAGTCATTAAATGATAATATTGTCACGTAATATTATTGTTACATTCAATATTTTTAGTGGGTAGTGCTACTCTAATACAAAAGTTAGACTCATTTTTCAAATTTAATCATATGACAGTCTTTTAAAATATTTAAAACAATTTTCTCTCTCATATCACTACAAGAAAAATCACCTTTGGCGACTAAATTTTTAGTCGCCAAAGGTCCATTTTTAGTCGCTAAAAATCAAGTTTTGGGTTTCCCCGACTAAAACTTTTAGTCGCTGCCTTTGTCGCCAATAAATGGTCGCGGGAGGTATTGGCGACTAAACCTGTTTTAGTCGGCAAAAAGGAGCCCTTTTAGCGACCAATAATTTAGTCGCCAATAGTGTTTTACACTTTTGAAAATCATACATTTACCGACTAATAATTTAGTCGCCAATACTCAATCAAACGCCGACTAAACCGTTTAGTCGCCAAAATAAAGACTTTTGGCGACTAACTTTTTAGTCGCCGAAGGTGTTTCCGTCAAAAAAAAAAAATCCCATTTTCTTGCTGTTTCTGAGTTTCAAACCGCAGCCGTCCAACATTCCAAACCTTTAACAACACACTCCATCCACTATGCCACTACACATCACATGAATATATATGAAATATATATTATTTATGTAGTATATTGTCCGATATTAATACAAAATAATATTTATAAATATAATTATTTTTATTCAAATATAATTTATGTAAAAAATAAATGATTTATTAAAAAAAAATTTGGGCCACTTTTGGCGACTAAAATCAATTTTTAGTCGCCAATGCTATAATTATCGGCTACTAATTATTTTTTGTCGCTAAAAAATTAAGTTCCGTTTAAAAATAAAGCAGTTTTGGCAACTAAATCTGTTTTTAGTCGCCAAAAATGTCACCTTTTGGCTACTAAACCTGTTTTAGTCGGCAATTGTCAGTTTTTAGCTACTATTTTTTTTTTGTAGCCAAAAACCTGCACATTCAGCGACTAACATGTTTTTTAGTCGCCAAAACCATCACTTTTGGCTACTAAATTATTTTAGTCGCCAAAAACTGTGGCTTTTGGCTACTAAAAAATCTTTTGTCACTAAAACCCCTATATTCGGCCACTAAACTGCCTTTTAGTCGCTAAAACCCTTATATTTGGCGACTAAACTCTTTTAGTCGGCAAAAGTGATCAGTTTTGGCGACTAATTCAATTTTAGTCGCCAATTGGACTACTTTCAGCGACGAAAACTGCAATTTTAGTCGCGAAAAGTGATTTTTGTTGTAGTGTCCTTGGCATATTGGCCGCCAATGTTGAGTTCCCCTTCCATCTTCTTGTCTAACTCCGAGATGTCCAAATCGATTTCTAAGGTCACGATGACCATAAATATCATCAATATGTCGTGAATGCCCAATTGATGATTCTACATCAGGAGTAGAAATAGAATGTCGTCGTTGCTGTGTAGAATCCCTGTTCCAATCATGATCAATATGATGAATACTGCATCTACAACCATGTACAGAACCTGCAAACTCCCATTGTCCACCATTACAACCACCTATTGGAGGACGACTGCCATTACTATCATCTCCACTACCACTAGGTGGACTCAAACCGTGACCCTCACTAGAGCCACTTCCAACAGACCCTGCTCCTTGATGGTGTTGAGGTACTTGGCTACTAGTGGCATGATCTCCCTCATCATCATCGTCATCAGCAATCAACCAACCTGAGTTATCTTCATCATCCTAGACTGCATGTTCTCTCTCTTGAAGCCATGGAGTTAATAGATCATCTTCTTCAAATATATAGTCAAGATTGATGGGGTTAAAAGATTCCTCTCTGTCATCTTGGCTTTTTCGTGTTGCATGCCTGATCTTTAGCCTCATATTGTAATACACATAAACAAGTTTATTTAATTTTTTATACTTCAACCGATTCCTTGTCTTTGTATGTATCAGGCTAAATGTACTCCAATTGTGCTCACATTTAGAAGAAGATGTGGTTTGGCTCAATACTCTCATAGCCACTTTTTGGAGTACCAGAGCCGATGTACCATAATGGATCCACCATTCAGCCATATACAAATCAATCAAATATTAGTGATTCTGTTATAATTTGATATAGAAGTGTTGACAATGTAATAATAATATGTAATTAAAATAGTTAATAGTCGATTGAGTATATAATAATTACTAGGATTTGTTGCTTTCACTGCTCTTTGTGGTAACACAACACCAAAAGAATCATCTTTATTACAAAATAAAGAGATCTGCAATGAACAAAAGGCAATATGCAGTTTTACAAACACAATTCACAAGTCAAATAATAAGTTATCAATTTAACTAATATTAAATAATAACTAACTTGGTTTATCGCCTGTATTTTCTCGTCTAAATCTGGTAGAAGTCTTGAAATCACATTTCTAACTCCACTCATCACTTCTCGATGATTAGAAAGGGCTCCCCATATTGGAATATGGGATTTAAAAAATAACCTACATTCAAATATAAAATAATAATAAAAGTGAGACAAGGAACACATAATTTATAATTTAAATAAATTAAAAATTACTTACCAGCAGCATGCAAGTCCGTGTGTAGTTGGAAAGTCCATCGATTATCAATAATCTTCCAATAATCTACATAATAGCCACAATTTTGTTTGATGGCCAACTTTGCTCTATCCATGGCTTCATATATAAAACCCATTGTGGGCTTTCCATCCCCATCTACAAGTCTAAGCACCTTTAGAAGTGGTTCTTGAACTTTTAATACATCTGCCGCCTTGGTCCAAAAATCTTTACTTTGTATAATTTTTTTCGCTTTTTTTGCATCATCCTTTTTGGACCATTTGTTATGCTTTCACTCTTGAGAATGAAACATATCCTATAAAGCAGTCTTATGTTTAACAATGCTTTCCAAAGTAATGAAATTAGTGGCAAAGCATGTGATGATAGGACGTAACAACTCTTTATCTCCTGTGAATCTCTTCATGAGATCAACGACCCAATTGGAGTTGTAAATAAAGCGTGTGATTACTTTTGCACAATCCAACACCTTTGCTACACTTTTTTTCTTCCCAATATCCTCTAATATAAGATCAATACAATGAGCTGCATATCCTGTCCAATACAGATTCTCCCTTTTTTGCATGAGTTTGTAACCAGCTGCCTTTATCGCAGCTTTGTTATCAGTTACGATTTGCACAACATATTCTTCTCTAATTTCATCCACTACCTTGTCCATGAGGCCCAAGTAATAATCAGTTGTCCTACTAGGTACATCAGTTACATCCACAGACTTCTGAAAAATTGTTTCACGATTGCTATACACAAGAAAATTAACAATGTGCTTTCTTGTGGGCCCAGACCATCCATCACACATAATTGTAACACCTCTCTCAGCCCAACTAGATTTATGAGATTTTATCCAATTTTGTAAAGCTTCATACTCCATTGGTAAATACACTTCAGTTACCTGTTTAATAATAAATAACAAACAAAAACTATTAACAAGCATCTTAATAATTTATTTATTTTTAAACATAGATAGAGTTTTTTCAAACTTTAAGTTAGAGGCTTACTTCATAAGAAGTAGGTAGCTTTGTTCCTCTTCCAACCTCTTTTGCAGTATCCAACATTGGTTCTAGCCATTTAGAATTAACAACATTAGTAGGCACTGGAGTGAACAATACAAACTGGCTAACTGCTCTTCCTAATTTTTTCTTTGCTTCTTTCAAGAATCTAGAGGAGAGTTTGGATTGTTTGTTGCCTTTGTTCCTATGAAGATCCACATCTATGTCTAATAATTGAACTTTTGGAGAGGATGTATCAATCCATTTCCTACCTGTACTAGCCTCACGAACACTATGACTTCGCCGAGCTAAACCAGGAGGAGGCGCAACCTCAATATCACTAGCCCTATTTTGTCGGGCCATAACCATTTCTAAGTCCTCCTCATCACGCTGACTGGCTCTAATTTGTTCCGTCAATTCCTCATTCATCTTCCTTTTGTCAAGCTTTTTGCCCTTATAATTATTCAAATGATCCATCATTAGTGTTCGAACTTCACCACTGACATTAGCACAAGGTGCGACTTGACCTTTCATATGGGCCAAATGTTGCTTCAACCTAATTATACCACCATTTAGCTCTTTTCCACAAAATTTACACCTAATTTTATGCCTATTATTTTCTAGTGGAATTCCAAATTTCCAACCAATATCATCACTGGGAGGTTTTCCACTAGAACCACCTTCATGCGCCATTATAACTTTCAATTATCTACAATAACAGTTTTCAATTAACAAATATTGTAATTCTAATTTAGTTACTAATAATAATGCATTTAAAATAAAAATAAAAAATCTAAAATATTAAACCTCTTTACTTAACTATTAAACCTCTTTAAAAAAAAAAATTGATATAAAAATAATCTGAAATAAAAAAATTTGACAGATTAAAAAATCTAAAATAAAATCTGAAATAATAAAAAAAAATCTGACAAATTAAACCTCTTTAAATAAAAATAAAAAATCTAAAATATTAAACCTCTTAAAAAAAAAAATTGAAACATACACTACTACTACTTAATTTATTGGTTTTAATAGGTCCATGAACAATGAGTCTAATAAATCAACTTAAAGGAATGAAGAAGTGAAATAAGTATGAAAAATAATAAATATATTTATATATATATATATATATATATTAAAATATCTTCCATCCCATACCATAATATAACCACACAACAATGGCTTAAATCAACTACAAAACAGAAGAAAAAAAATTATATATATATATATATATAAATATTTGAACAATCATAAATATATATTAAAATATATCCCATTCCCATCCCATACCATAATATAAATAATAAATTACCACAGAACAAACAGAAAAAAGAAAAAAAAAAAACAAATTATAACCAAACACAACAACTAGCAAAAGCATGACTTAAACCTTCAACTATATAAAACAGAGCCTGTGTGTGGGTTATTCAGCCAAAAGAAAAAACAGAGCATGACAAATATATAAACAGAGCCTAAGAGAACACACCTTCAACAAAGAAGCTTGAAAGCGGTGATGGTTTAGGTTCGATTGATGCTTCTCCCTGCAACACTTTACAAGATCGATGCCCCTGGGAGATGGATTTGGGTTTGATTGACGATTTGGGTTTGGTCTGATTGAGGGTTTTTCTTTAGAGGTTGTTACAAATTTATGGTGGTCCGTGAGTCTATATGTGTATTGCTTGAAGAAAAAATATTTGAAGTGAAAGATTTGAGTCTGTGAGTCTGTTCCCTTCATTTTCTATATTTTCTTTTGTTTTTGCAGGTACTTTGCTTGATTATTTTTTCTTTTGCAGGTGCTTTGCTTTGCTCAATTATTTTGCAGGTGCTTTGCTCCATTTTTCAACCGTACTAATGATAGAATACATGTATCGGAACTGTGTCGTTCACGTATCGGATTCAGGCCAATACGTATCGAGAATCGGCCGCTACGGACATGAATTTCATTCTCACCGGTATACTGGCCAATATCCGACTCAGTCGTCCAATTTTCCGGTACGAACCGGCCGGTATAGCACGTACTGGCCGATATTTAGAACCTTGATCACCACTTTCCAACTGATTTTCAAACTTTCAATAATTTAACCACATCATATACTTATCAACTTCTAAAATGCCAAAGACAATGACTCCAAATCAAACTCTTGGTCATATTACTGATAATAGTATGTGCATAGTAATTAAAGTCATAATCTTCCTTTTGATTAGTGGATAGTGCATAAATAGAACATACACTCAAGCATCAGATTCTGAAATTAGGATGCAATGGCACAGTAAACGATATTGAAGATCCTACATTATAAAGATTAAACCAATCTGGAACCTTTCTTCTCAACTAGATTGTGACATAAGCCCAAGTTTATATTTTGTATCATGTGCACGATAAATTGATTTCCACATATGTTATTATCTTCTATGGTTAATAGAAGTGATTGACAGGTTACTTTCTCCAACAATGCACATCCTATGAAATGTAATTCTTTCAATTTCTATTGCACTTCAAGTGATCGGAGCTTTGTGCACCTATTTAAAGAATGATCTGGAGTTCAATATCACCTCTGATGCAATTTGAGAGGCTATGTATTGCATTATAACTCAGATTTAAAATTTGCAATGAATATAGGTTGCCAAGATTCGTAGGAAAATCATCTTCTGATAAATTATAGTTCTCAAGACTTAAGTGTACCACGGACTGTGGTAAAAGAGCCCATGAAATTTCCATGTTTTTTCTTGGCTTCAACAAAGAGGGATAGATGAATGAATACCATGATTTGACCTTCTTAATGGTAGAGAGTAATTGACTTATGGCAATTTTATTTGTATGGAGAACTGTTAAAGACTCCATAGTCTCTATTCTTGTTGGCAATTCCTCAATATTTGAGAAAACTGAGATCTCAAGCGCTTCCAAAAGCTTTAGCATACAAATACTTCTCGGAAGTGAAAAACTTAAGTGATTCGTGATTAGATCAAGATTAAATAGTTCCAATTCCCAACCAAATAAAACTCACAATCTAAATCATCAAGCACGTACGAAAGTGATTTAGATTGTTATTTTAGAAAACAATAAATCGACACAAATGATTTTTACGTGGAAAAATCACAATTGAAGCACCTTCAATTGTGATCTAAAACCACGGCGAAACGCCACAAATTAATCCACTACTGAAGAAAGAAAGATTACAAAGATACCAAACAAATTACCCGAACGCTTCTAATTTGTCTTCAAATCTTCTGTATATCTTTCACCGCAACTTTCGTCTCGGAATTGATTAGATTGATGTTGAATCCACAATATCCATTGTCGAATCAACGATTGCACACAACATCAAACTCCTTTGATTACTCTGTGCTTGAATATTCGGATTCCATCGAAGAAGAACACTCTCAAAAGAAGATCAAACAAACTCCTTGATATGTGCTTATAAGAACATGAGTTCAAACTCAATCAAACATGAAGGAAAACTAGAAAAATATCCCCAAAAGAAAACCCTAAAACCCTAAAGAAGATCTAGAAAATGTAACCCTAGATTTGGAGCAACTTGAGATTTTATAGAAGCTGAGATCGCGAGGTCCGCTCGAGCGTAGGAATGGACGCTCGAGCGGGGACTCTATATCGCATGTTCCAAACCAGGGTTCACGCTCAAGCGTAAGATTCCACGCTCGAGCGTAAAAACACACCACTCAGTATATTTTGCAGACAAGACAAAATACTGTGAGGATGGGATCTCCGCTCGAGCGCCACTTTCCCCGCTCAAGCGGAAAGACCAAAAACAAGAAAATTACAACTCAATGAAGCTCAAGTTTGTCCACGGAATTTGATAACAAGTCGGGTCCTAACAATCTCCCCCTTTGTCAAATCCCGGACAAAACTATTCTAACAATGTTGCTAACAAACAAACCTAAAACACACTAACGAACACAATCAACAACCTCAACTTTAACGAAAGAAAAAAAACAAAACCACTACAAAAACCACAAGAACTGAAAGCGAACATGAAACACTTAATTCTTGAACAATCCACCTGTGGAAACAACCATACAAACCAAAACTGTGGAACTGGATAAATAGCCAAATATATATATCTAAACAAAAGTATCCCAATATCCATGAAACACTAATATCTCAATATCCATGCCCAAAAATAATAACCATGCATCAAGTATATCCATGCAACAAAAGTATATCTAATATCCATGCATGCATCAAGTATATCCAATATCCACTCCTCTTTTTTGTCCGGGAGGAAAACACAAGTGAAAAAAAAAACAAAAATCAAGATATAAAACTGTGCAAAAAAATCAAGAGATAACACTGTGCAAAAAGTATATGAGCCCATGTCACTGATATCACTAAGCTGGTGGCTGTGGAGGTGGCTGTATCTGTAGAAGAGACAAAATTTGGGACAGATGTGAAGAGGACTGAGCAACAGACTCCTCAATGCGCCTGGATGAGGCCTCCAATGTTGTGAGCCGAGCATCGGTGGTAGTCTCAAGATCTGTAAGCCTGGCCTCGAAGATATCCATCCGGCTCTCCAGACGATCAAAACGTGAGACCATGGACTGCTCGAACTGATGAAGCTGGCCTCAGATAGTATGAACTGGAGGAAACTGCTCCCCCTCACGGGTAGCCTCACCTGCAGTAGTCGCATCATACTCTACCTCTTTAGCCACAGCAGCATCCCTTGAACCTGCACCAGAACTACCCACTCCAAAAGGGACCCCCCTAATATGAGACTGATTTTGAGAGACAGTCTTTTTGGTAAAAGGCCGGGAAAGAGAAGCAAAATCATCCTCATCAAAAGAGGGAACCTCAAACTTGGCGAGAAGCCGGTTAATAAGGCAACCGTAAGGAAGACCAAGGTTATTCTGCTGAAAGACAGCGACCATGTTTTGAATGATTAAGGTGGCAAGGTCAATAGATCGGCGCTGAGCAATGCAATAAAGGACAAAACCTTGTTCTTGATTTATCTCAGAGCTGTGGATGGTCACAATGATGTCGGCACAAACAATAAGATTGAGTAAATGAAACTGGGGAAGGAGCTCATTTTGTTTGATCAAAGAGCTCAGGAGCCACGAACGAGATATACCATATAAAGCAGTGGCAACCTCGTTGAAATCAAAGGTGGGTCAAATAGGGAACGGATAGTAAAGAGGAAAGACTTTACCAATACCTAATAGCGCATAAATAAGGTCAGGGGTAACTGTGATAGACTTAGACCTGACCCAAGTCTTGAACGAAGGACCAACATCATCAATCCCCTCCATGTTACAGTAAATTTCCCGCACCCAATCAAGATTTTGATAGCCCGAGAAGGAAAGAACCAAATCCCCACCCAAAGGATCAAACGAAAGGCGAATGTCAATGGACTAAAAAGTGTTTGGTTGGACATTGCATTCAAGATGAATAGTCCTAGAGGGGTAGGATTCGCTGAACAACTTGGCTTTTTCAGCCGAGGGAGACCGGTCTGTATTAAAAGAGGGGCGAGAGGTAGTTGACTTCTTACGTTTAGAAGTGGACATGACTAAACCAAGAATTACACAAAGAAAACAACCACAAACCTCCCAACCCAAGACAAAAAATCAAAACCAAAACACATACACAAGCCATTAGTAGCAAAGTCAAATCTATCAAAATTAAATAGCCAAAAGCAGTATGAAAATCAATATGACCAACCCTTAATGAGATCACAATATATCAGAATGCAGAATAAAACAGCCAAGGAGAACATAGTGACAATAAATATCCTAAAAACCATACTAGGATAGAAGGCATTGATCATAACAACTACATAACTCAATAACCTATAACCCATGAGAGCACAAAATCACAGATTCAAGAGAATGAGAAAAGATAATCACATTGCATACAAAAATGCCCAAACCAACAGACCATAAACAAGAGTAATCAAGACACACATTCTAGAACAGTACTCACGAGTATGGGTGATGAAGATGAGAAGGAACAAAGACAACCGAAAACAAATAATGAAAATAAATTAACAAACGAAGATAAAATCATACCTAAGTGACAATGGAGTACGAGAAACAAGGAACTGAGAAGAGCACACCAATCAACAGCCCAAGGGGGGATGATCACAGAGTCACCAAAGGAACCCTAGGAGAGAGACAGATAGAATTTGGGAAAAAAATGGACTGAAGAGTCGAGGAAAGGGTTTTTAAATAAAACCAGTTCGTTTGAGTGTGGGTTTGAATGCTCGAGCGCATGCCAGACCACGCGTGGCTACGCTCGAGCAAGGAATTAAACGCTCCTGCGCCAAAAACAACCGCTCAAAAGTTTAAAAAACTCTGCAAAAATGCTAGAGGGATGAAATCGACGCTTGAGTGGGGACTAAAAACACCAATGACCAAAACACTTTTTCTGAGCAAATAAAACCAACTCGCACTGGGAAGTGTGACCTGAAACAAGGCAGAGGTGAGCATAACAGCAAGAATATGAAACTAAGATGGGATAACCCACAAACCATGAAGCCTGCAAATTTTGAGATTATGAATCACAAACTCATGAGCAAATCAGATAAAATGTAATCAATGATCATAAGCTACATGAAAATGCATAACTCAAAAGCAAACATGAGAGCTCACATAATGAATGTGTGTGTGTGTGTGCAATCCTTGAGAAGCCACAGAGCTAGAGTTAATCCTTGTAGTGATCGGACGACTGGACCTCCAGCAAGAGTAGTGAAACATCACAGAGAAAAGTCAAACCATTACAAATCAAGGGGTATTTGTTGAGTAAATGCAGAGGCTCCCCCTCAATCAATGAGTCCCCCCCCCCCTCCCATTTTCTATATATAATTTGTGACTTTTCTTTTTTGTGGGCACTCAGTGGTGGCTTGCACGCTCAAGAGTATGAAGACCAAACCAGAGAAGCATGAAATCAGAAAGGATGGCCTGGTTGGTGCCTCTGAGGTAGCCTTTTCCTAATGCTCGGACATCAATGAACTGAGAGAGGAACTGTGAAAGTGAAAAAAGGCGGTAGATGGTTAAGAGACTCAACATCACCCATGATATGCCAGTATAGGTCAATTCCTCCAATAATGTAAAAGATACACTGTTAGTGGTCCATAGAGAACTTTGACCACTTGTGCGGAAACCCCTGTAATAGTTTATCTCAAGAATGTGTACAGAATGAGATCATGAAGACAATGAGCATGGGCATTCAAAATGAGCTATGAACAATGAAAAATGAAATCTAGAAAGCAACATGAGAGGTGTTCATATGAGTCTAAATGTAGGGATGACATGAATCAATGAGAATGAGATTATAGCACTCAAGTACACATAAAAGCAATCACTCACACCCCCTCAAGTAACAAGTAACACCCAAGTAACTGAGCCCTCTACCCAAGGTCTTTCTAAGGAATTCAAACCTAAGAAAATTAAGGGGTTTTGTAAAATTATCAACTTTTTGATGCTGAATGGGTACATGTTCAAGAACAACAAGGCATTCTTCCACTAACTCTCGGATAAAATGATGACGAATGTTAATATGTTTGGTGCGAGAGTGTTGGACAGGATTTTTAGAAATGTTAATGGCACTTGTGTTATCACAGAAAAGAGTGAGAGTGTTCTGGTCAATTCCATAATCATGAAGCATTTGCTTCATCCATAGCATTTGTACACAACAACTCCCTGCAGCAATGTACTCTGCCTCAGCTGTCGAAAGAGAAACGGCATTTTGCTTTTTGCTATACTAGGCAACCAAATTATTCCCAAGGTAAAAACACCCCCCAGATGTGCTCTTACAATCATCAGCACACCCTGCCCAGTCGGCATCAGAAAAACCAGTGATTTTAGTTATAGTGTCGGTCGAGAACTAAATCCCATAACCCAATGTTCCATTCACATACTTAATGATGCGTTTGATAGCAATCAGATGAGACTCTTTAGGGCAGGCTTGGTAATGGGCACAAACACCTACACCAAATGCAATGTTAAGACGACTGGCTGTGAGGTACAAGAGACTCCCTATCATACTCTTATAAAGGGTAGGATTAACATCAGTACCAGAGGAATCTTTGGAAAGGTGAAGACTAGTGCTCATGGGAGTACGTGCATGTTTAGCCGACTCAAGACCAAACTTTGACACAAGGTTTTTGGCATACTTAGTTTGAGAAACAAACATACCCCAAGGAGACTGTTTAATCTGAAGACTTAAGAAATAAGACAACTCTTCCATCATGCTCATCTCAAACTCATGTGTTATGCAATCCGAAAAGTATTTAACAAGATGATCAGTAGTGGATTCAAACACAATATCATCAACATAAATCTATGCAACAAGTATATGGGACTTAGTATGTTTCACAAATAAAGTCTTGTCCATACTACCCCTTTGAAAATCATTATCAAGAAGAAAGGTAGTCAGTCTATCATACCAAGCCCGAGAGGCTTGTTTCAACCCATACAAAGCCTTGTCTAACTTGTAGACATGGTTTGGACATTTAGGGTCCTCAAACCCTTTTGGTTGCTCAACATAAGCCTCTTCTTTTAAATACCCATTCAGAAAGGCACTTTTCACATCCATTTGAAATAGTTTGAAACCAAAAAAGCATGCAACACCAAGTAAAATCCAAATAGATTCGAGACGTGCAACTAGGGCAAACGTCTCATCATAGTCAACACCCTCTACTTGTGTATAGTCTTGAGCAACCAACCTAGCTTTATTTCTAACCACAGTACCATTCTCATCAGATTTATTCTTAAAGATCCACTTGGTACCTGTCACATTCATGTCTCTAGGTATGGGAACAAGAGTCCAAACATTGTTACGTTCAAATTGACCTAATTCTTCATGCATAGCATTGACCAAACTATCATCTAGTAAGGACTCTTTTATATTCTTAGGTTTAATTAATGAAACATAACACATATGAGATACCTTCTCTCGAATTTGTCTTCGGGTTTTCATTCGATCTGAGACACTTCCAATTACTTGTTGAGTTGGATGATTCAGTTTCACCCTTGCTGATGGTTTGAACTCTGGACTTGTGGTGATAGAAGCATCAGAAGTGGAGTCTCTTTGTACACTCTTTGGACTCTGACTTACCTGAGAAGTTGGTGCTGTCTCAACTTCTTGTGCTTGGACCTCAGCTTCCCTTTAACTTGTGGTTCAATATCCAAGATTGGAGACTCACCATTTTCTTCCTCATTTATCGTTGAAGTAGGAGAACCTGTGTCATCTATAACCACATTGATCGATTCCATTAAAGGTAAAGTTTGCAGGTTATAAACACGAAAAGCTCTACTAGTGATTGAATACCCTAGAAAAATACCTTCATCACTTCGGGAGTCAAATTTACTCGAAGGTTCTCTATCTTTAAAGATGTAACATTTACTCCCAAAAGTTTTGAAGTATTTTACATTAGGTTTCAATCCCTTTCACAATTCATATGGAGTTTGTAAAGTGCTAGGCCTTAAATACACACGATTTATGACATAAACAACAGTATTTAAGGCTTCAGCCTAAAACTTTGGAGGAACTTTTTTACTAAGGAGCATGACCCTAGCCATCTCTTGAACCACTCTATTCTTCCTCTCAACAACTCCATTTTGTTGTGGAGTAATCGGTGGAGAAAATTCATGCTTAATCCCACGCATATCACAAAAATCCGAGAACGAACTATTTTCAAACTCACGACCATGATCAGTTCGGATTCTTATGATACTCTTAATAGAAACACCTTGTTCATTTTGGATTTTAAGGACTAAGGCCTGGAAAGCATCAAACGTATCAGATTTTTCTCTTAAAAAATTCACCCAGGAGAAACGAGTAAAATCATCAACGATTAAAAAAATATATCTTTTACCTCCAATGCTTTCAGTGCGAGTGGGTCCCATAAGATCCATATTAACCAATTCAAGAGGGCGTTTCGTTGTAAAGCTGCTCACCTTTTTATGAGGGGCACGGGTTTGCTTCCCAAGTTGACATGGTCCACACACATGGTTAATATTCTTACCCAGTTTAGGTACTCCTCTCACAAGCTCTTTGTTGGCTATCTTAGTTAGGTCTTTGAAATTCATGTGACCTAATCTTTGATGCCATAAATCAATATTACTTATGATGGCTGAGTAGCAAATGAGATTATTAGAGGTAACAATCCTATAGTAGTTATCGGATGTGCGAATCCTACACATGATAGTATTGCCTTTTTTTATCTAAAATTTCACATTTATTTTTTGAAAATAATACTTCATGGTGGGAATCACACATTTGACTGATGCTTAAAAGATTTGCTTTGAGGCCATCAACAAGTAATGCATTTTCGAGCTTGGGAAGACCGGCCACACTTATAGTGCCCTTACCAATGACTCTAGAAGTGCCACCATCTTCAAAGGTAACAATTCCTCCTTCAAATTTTTCAAGGGAGGTGAAATAGGATTTGTCACCTGATATGTGACGAGCACCCACTGTCAAGGTACCACATGTGTGAGTCACGTGCTTTTAGAGCAGTGTGAATAACAAAACAAGTCAAGTCATCCTTTCTCACCCATATCTTTTTGGGCTTGACAAAGTTAGGACTGGCGATCTTAGTAAATGTCCTAGCGTTGTGAACACCCTTATGAATCTTGGTGTTCTGCCTAGACATGTAAGGTTGTCTCCTAACCCAAAAAGTATTAGAATTTCTACCCGTTTGAGACACCTTACCAAACAACTCAAAGTAATACGGACAAATGTGACCATACTTACCACAATGATGACAAACAAAAACAGGTTTTACCTCTCTTTTGTTGATCTTACCCCCGTTAGGCAGATGAAGAGAGGGATCACCCTAGTACATCTTCAGCTTTCCTTTCGCTTGAGTCTTCAGGTCATGTGATGTAGAGGCATGTCCCTTGTGAGCTGTCATATTACCATAGCCTAGTCCACTTTTGTCACAACCCATTTGTTGAGACCTAAGGATGTCTTCTAATGACTTGGAACCTTTGTTCCACATAGCAATTGTGGCTCTAGCATCTCTGAGTTCTTCATCTTTTTGACCAACCATCTCTTCTAATGTAGCTTGTGACATCTTAAGGCTTTCAATCTTCTCTTCATATATGGCATATATTTTCAGAAGTTCATTCTTTTCGGTCTCACAAGATAGAAGTTTCCCACAAAGGTCTTGTCTGTCATTAGAGATCTTGATGACATTCTGCTTGGCTGTTACAATTTCTCCTCTTAGCTTGACATTCTCACTTTCACATGCTTTAAGCTTGAGAGTGAGTTTGTCATTAATCTTGGACAGATTTAGAGATTCATCGTAAAGCTTTTCGTAAACTTGTTGTAGATCATCACCATCAATCTCATCATTGTCTTTAGATGTTTCATCATCATGTTTTTGCTCCTCTTTCTCTTGGACTTCATCCAGTCAAGCAACAAAGGCAGGAAAGGAGATATATAGTGGTGAAGAGGACTCTCCTCTCTCATGAAATTGACTCAGGATGTCCCATGCATCTCTGGCCTTTGTGCAGTGAGCAACCTGTTACTGTTCTTCATCAGAAATTGCTCCACGAATGGTAGTCAGAACTCTCTGATTGCTCGGATTGTCAGTGCTTTCAATATCCTCTTCAATGGCTTGCTAGCCCTCAGGGTCGTAAGCTCTCATAAACGCCTTCATTCTGATCTTCCAGTACAAGTAATTACTCCCATCAAAGGTAGGAGCACGGTGTAAATTCTGACCACGAGCAAATTCCACTGGCTTTAGAGGAGGTTGAGTTAAAGTGGACCAGAATGCCATGAAAGCATTATCTCCATCTTCACCGGATTCGGTTTCTTCGGGTTCTTGCTTTGACCCGCTTTCATCATCCCAAGTCACTGTATAGACTTTCTTCTGATTCTTTTTTCGATGGACATTCAAGAGCAATATGTCCAAACACTTGACATTCATAACACTTGACTCCTTGCCCCTTCACAATCTTCTTTTCAATTTTTGGAGCAAGTTTTGGTGGAAAAGTTTTGAGTTTTTCATTACTCTTATCTTTTGAAATAGGGTCCTTGAAATTAGGCTTCTTTTTCTTTAATTTTTTTTTGAATTATTTAGTAAACATAGCCATCATCTCAGACTCTAGATCAAACTCAGTCTCAGGAGTTTTTGCAGTCTTATGAGCACTAGTGAAAGCCACACTATCTTTTTGTTTTTTCTTAGAAATCTAGTGGGCTTCATAAGTCAGTCTGCAAGCTTCCAACCAACTGATCAAGCTTGAAGGTATCAACATTCTGAGCCTCCTCAATAGCTGTCACTTTTGATTGGAACCTCTCGAGTAATGACCTCAAAATTTTTCCAACAACCTTAGCTTAAGGGATTTTTTCATCGAGTATGAAACAGGAATTCACGATGTCACTAAGTTTAGCATAAAAATCATCTAACGTCTCATCATCACGCATAAAAAGAGTTTCAAAGGCAGAGGTGAGATGTTGAAGTTTTGACCTTTTAACAGAAGTAGTACCCTCCTGAATTGTTTCAAGAATGTCCCAAGCCTCTTTTGCTACCTCACACGTGGAAATACGACAAAACTCTTCAGGTGTGATAGAGCAAAAAAGGGAATTGAGAGCTTCATTGTTCCAACTCGAGTTTTGATAGTCGAAAACGTCCCATTTATCAAGGGGTTTGGGAATATCAACACCATCAATGGTGACAATAGGTTCACTCCACCCATAGATCACATAGTGCCAAACTTTCTCATCGATAGATTTTAAAAATGCTCTCATACGAGCTTTCCAATAAGAATAGTTTGTACCATCTAGTAATGGAGGTCTATGGGTCGAGTTACCTTCGCAGATAGAATCCATATCACTAATCACACAAAATCACACTCCTATAGTTTTGATAAAAACAAAGACTGACCTGCTCTGATACCAATTTAAAACCTAAGTGATTCGTGATTAGATCAAGATTTAATTGTTTCAATTCCCAACCAAATAAAACTCACAATCTAAATCATCAAGCACGTACGAAAGTGATTTAGATTGTTGTTTTAGAAAACAATAAATCGACACAAACGATTTTTACATGGAAAAACCACAATTGAAGCACCTTCAATTGTGATCAAAAACCACGGGTGAAACGCCACAAATCAATCCACTATTGAAGAAAGAAAGATTACAAAGATACCAAACAAATTACTCAAACGCTTCCAATTTGTCTTCAAATCTTCTATATATCTTTCACCGCAACCTTTGTCTCGGAATTGATTAGATTGATGTTGAATCCACAACATCCACTGTCGAATCAACAACTGCACACAACATCAAACTCCTTTAATTACTCTGTGCTTGAATCTTCGGATTCCACCGAAGAAGAACACTCTCAAAAGAAGATCAAACAAACTCCTTGATATGTGCTTATAAGAACATGAGTTCAAACTCAATCAAACATCAAGGAAAATTAGAAAAATATCCCCAAAAGAAAACCCTAAAACCCTAAAGAAGATCTAGAAAACGTAACCCTAGATTTGGAGCAACTTGAGGTTTCATAGAGGCTGAAATCGCGAGGTCCGCTCGAGCGTTGGAATCCATGCTTGAGTGGGGACTCTACAGCACATGTTCCAAGCCAGTGTTCACGTTCGAGCGTAAGAACCCACGCTAGAGTGTAAAAACACACCACTCAGTATATTTTGCAGACAAGCCAAAATACTGTGATGATGGAATCTCTGCTCGAGTGCCACGTTCCCCACTCGAGCGGGAAGATCAAAAACAAAGGAAAATTACAACTCAATGAATCCCAAGTTTGTCCACGGAATTAATATATATATATATATATATACATATTTGTAACATACCTTGGCTCCTTCCCAAATTATTTGCAAGCTACTATAACTCATGTCAAGAACAATCAGGCTCTCCAAAGGGAAATCATGGGGTATAGATTTGAAAGGGAATTCATGTTGACATAACCATCGTAATTGTTTAGGAAAATTTTCCAAACTTCCATTTATTTATACATAATTGAGCTGCAAAAGTTTTAGTTTGTGCATCCTTGAAAATGCATCAACTTCCAAAGGCATTTGATTTGAATTTCCTAGAGCAATGCCTACATTCTTCGAGGAAAACATGCCAAAACAGTATCTCTTAAATGAGTTGCCTAAATTTGACAATAATGGCGTGTCTAGAAATTCATCATAATGACATTTTCTATTGACACCAAAGATTGTCCTGTCATATTGTGGGATGCCTTTGGGATTACCAAGTGCGCCCAACAGTTCAGACTTTTAATATCCTGATCTAGTCTCACTAGTGCAATGTGAAACAAAAGATAAGAGTCCAAATATAGTAACTTTTGTAAAAACCCATTTTATTGCAAATATTTGCTGAAAAATAGACTACATCATTAGATTTCAATAATCTTTTGGGAAATTAGGAAACCTGTGACTCGTGCCAAAGGCCACTATCCGTCATAACCGAAGTGTCTTGACTCGGGAACTTAGGTATGAGGGGGAAAGGTCATTAATTGAGCACCCTGGCTCACCCGATCAAAAGATCAACCTCTATCAAGTCATGATGTGATTTTTATGATCAATATATGTTCATATCCTGATTTATTAATAATGCTAATGTTACTATTTGAGACAGTCAAGTATCGATTGTGTCACTAATTTTGGTTATGCTTTGATTTCATGCAATTTTGAAAAGCCTTTTTGTATAAACTCAGAAACATAAGAATCAATTACATTCCAACAAAAGCAACACAACCTCCATTTATTGGCATTCATATAGATATTCCAATTAAGCACTTAGCCTCATTGTATAGCAATGAATATGACAAGTAACACGCACATACATCATGCTAAAACAAATAAATACTCACCTAGTACTCTTGGGTGAACCAAAGGAATAGGTTAGGGTACATGCATGATCTTATATACAAGTAACTAATGCAATACATACATGACATGCATTTACAGGTCCGGATACTAAGATATGACATGAATATCATCTCGAGACATGGGATAGCGCATATATTCAATTTAGAAATGATAAATTCCACAAATGCAAATAAGTCGGACCTAAATGCATGAAAAATGAATGCAATACATAGGCGTGATGAATAAGATATGTTGCTATACAGAAAGCACGTAAGTAATAGGATTAGAAATATATGGGGTTGGAAGATTATTATAACAAAGGAGGAAGAGAGAAAGATTATTAGAACAATTCGAATAAATAATAAAAGAAAGGAAAATAGGGGGTTGGAGAAATTATTACAACATTGAATTGATCCAGGCAAAGTACTGGTGAATCTAACAAATCGTACTAAATAAGGCAAATAATTTCGCTAGCAGCTCCAAAACCACTCGGGAGAGCACTCCTTAGAAACTGTTTGCTCTATTCTTGGGAGGATCATCCGGCCAGACACAAGATGGGCCAGCCAAATATAAAATTGGCTTGCCGAATTCTTGTTTAGGTCAAGATTTAGGTTGGTGCAGAAAGTTTAGAACAAAAGCCAAGAACATCTTCCAAGGAGTGTTCATTCATTCTACCTATTCCACTCACTGAAAACACGTAAGGAGGAGGTAGATGGGCCTCAACCTTTAATAATAACATAAACAGATATATACAATAGATATTTTGTTATAAATTAACAAATTAAAGTGATCAAAACAAGAACAAATGCAAGCCTAAGAAACATATGGGAACCTAAATCATCCATTTGTGAATATGGGCAAATTAATACCAAAATCCATGCAATTAATTGGAGAGAGTAGATTAATGCACATCATTTCTTAGTGGAAACTTTGCTTTAAAAACAAATGATTTGTCAAAAGCCATTGGAAACTCTCATTCTATTCGGGGAACAAGAGTGTTCCCATCTTTTTCCATGTTCACGAATGATTGAGAAAAGAGATCTCAATGCTCTTGACATAAAATCTCTGGTTTTACTTCCAAAATAATCAATAAAAAGAAATAACACAATCTTTTCAACATCAAATCCCGTGGATCATCCAAGTAATCTTGTGAAACAACCCCTATCACTCATTAACAGTGTGCATGTGTTGAGACACATGGACTAAAATGCTTAGATTAAGGGATATGTGAGGAGAAGACGTGTAACAAGGACATAACTCTATTCTACATATCAAACTTGTACCTCTTAAAGAGGATGTGCTTCTTTGTTTTACAAACTCTCTCTTAGTCCCCTCAAGAGCCTTTGAATGTGTCTTAGAATGTCCAAGAACCTTAGCAAGGAACTTAGGATCAAGCTTTAACGGTGTTTGGTTGTTGAAAGTTGGAGGAGGTAGGTAGGAGATGAAGGAGCAAGGGGATGGAGAGTCTCAAGCCTTGTATATGCCTTGGGTCAATTTTCCAACCCTTAGAAATGAGTTGTTAATCTCTATTTATAGAGCCTCAGGTGTAAATATTTGAGATATTTGTGGAAAGTGTGTTGAACAAGCTAAAATTTTTGAAAATGCTTTGTACCTGGACAATTAGACCAGTCGTACCCTTCGGTGTTCGGCCAAATGTATCTTGAGCCGGCCATCATATGTTGTCCGGCTAGTCAGAAGATACATCGTTGGATCAAGGTAAAGTTGGCACAAATTGAAAGGAGAAATAGGTATTTCAAAGGATTTCATCTTTTCCATTCATTCTCGATGTGTCTATTGCTCGGTCTATTTAAAAGAATACAACATGTTGATTTTGAAAATATGAGCCTCAAGACATATTGTCAATGTCTGGAATTACATAACTAAACTCATTTCGAAAAAGGTTTTTCACTGGTCGAAAAGTATTCTAGCCAAAACATGTGCTTGGTTAGTTTCAACACCTGACTTCTGAGTTTTTTGCTAAGGGATTCATAGGACTAGCACATATATTTTTCTGAGCTTCCAAGTCTTAAGGCTGGTCAAAAATGGAGTGTCTGCATATATTTTTCTTCCTTGAACAAATTCATATCAAGCGTGAGGCCTTCTATTTTTCTTGTCCCTTGACAATGAATAGGAGGAGGGTGATATTCATCAAAAAGAGTAATGCTACTGCGAAAATTTAACTACCTCAAGATATTGATTCATGATTATGTTTCACCGTAAAACTGGGAATATCAATTCCAATCAAACAATCAATGACAAATCGACATAACGACTTGACATGAAATAAATCACAATTGGAGCACCTTCAATTGTGATAAAAAAACCACGGGCCAAAGCCACAAAATAATCTACTAAGGCACCGTTTGGGAAGCAAAACTGAGGCTATTTTAGCCACGTCCGGACAAATTAGGCTTATTTAGCCACATCCAGACAAAACAAAAATCAATGTGTTGGGTTCAATCCTTTGTGGGATAAATTTACCAAAATACCTTGAAAAGAGAAGAAGCTATTCTTGGCATTGTTCCCTCAGCGTGACTTTTGGGGTACTGACCCACTGTCACTATTTTTTGACATGGAAGGATTTTGGGTTTTTTTTTCCCCCTAAAATAAACATAAAAGAATAAAAATAAATTTTTTAATTCAATAAAATAAAATATTATATTAAGAGATTGTTTGGGGTGTCCTAAATAAGTATACTTTTTATCTTTTTTGACTACAAAATTGAAAAAAAAAATGAATATTTGAGTTAACTTTTTGATTTTTTATGAAAAAATATGTATTAACAAATTGTATAAATTAGTGGGTAGGGAAAAATTAGGATTGAGAATTGTGCAGCCGCAATATTTTTACTTTTAATGAATAGTGATAACTTTTTAACTTTTTTAGTAACTTTTTGACTTTTTAACTTTTTGGCAACTTGCCAAAATTAACCTTAATCTAATTATTTTGATCCGAATAAATTTTTAATTAAATTTCACCATAGGTTCTAAAAATTACGCTAATCACATTGGTATAGTCAATTTTGGTTTCTGACGCCTCTACGGCCTTTAATTTAAATTTTATAACAGAAAATCAAACAGATTTTCCTACAGTGAACAGATAGAAATCCAAACACACATATAATCATAAAATTAGCATAAAAAATCTTATCAAGCTCATAATTATAAGCACAATTAGGATCAATCACCATAACATAGAGAAGGGTTATCACAAAAGTACTTAGTAAAGTCCCATTAAATTACTCAAGAAATTACTCAGGAAATTCTCAATAATTACTCAATACATTCCCAGTAAATTCTCAATAAATTACTCAATAATTATTCAGTAAATTCCCAGTAAATTGTCAGTAAATTACCAATAAATTCTTAGTAAATTACTCAATAAATTCTAATTAAATTACTTAATAAATTCTCAATAAAGAACACAATAAACTCTCAAAAAATTATTTAGTTTATTCAAATAAATAAAACACATGAAAACCCATTTTTGAAATATAAAAACAAATTAATGTGTACAAATTAAAAAATGACAAAAATGTAAATTAAAAAAAAATAACGAGAAAAATACGCCTCATTCAAAAATATATATAAAAAAAACATAAAAACATAAATTACCATTAGCCACGTAATTTACAAATAAATGAAACACATAAATAAAAAAAATTTATTGTATACCAATAAAAATAAATAAGACAAAAAACGTAAATTAAAAAACAAGAACTAATTAATGTATAAAAAAATAAAAATGACAAAAACATAAATTTAAAAAAAAATAAAGCAAAATACGGCAAATCCAAACCCAAAATAAAAAAATAAATATTTTACCCAAATACGCCAAAATAAAACCCAAAATAAAAAAATTTAAGCAAAATACGCCAAATCCAAACCAGAAATAATAATAATAATAATAATAATAATAATAAAAAACAACAACAACAAGGGCACTTTGGTAAATGAACAGGAAGACACCTCACTAAAAAGCCAAAAAGTCAAAAAAGTCAAAAAGCCCTTCCCAAACCAGGCTTTTTAGCCCCAGGCTAAAATAGCCAAAAAAGTCAAAAAGCCAAAAAGCCAACCCACTTCCCAAACGGAGGCTAAGAAGACAAAAAAGAATCACACATGAGTACCTTCAATTACCTAGTGAATCCACACCTGAATTGAACCAGATTTGATGTGCCTCTTCCACCACTGTCTTCACCTCGAAATTGCTTTGTCCAATGTTGAATCCACAACTCCAATATTGAATCCACGATGATGAGCTACTCTGGAATCCACCAAAGCTTCAGACCCAAGTTCCCCATAATCCACCGATGAACACCTCTCTCTTTATGTGAATAAAAAGAACGAAAACAACCCTTGATGTTTGACTCTATGTAGTTCGTTGATCAATTGATCACATTCTATACATCAAGGAAGCTCATATAAAAACACCCTCTAATGTAGAACACTTCGTATTTTACTCATCTCTGAGAATTTGGACAGGTTAAACTCTAAAACGAGCAAACGATGCACTTTATAACAAACAGAGCCGTGAAGATCGCTCGAGCCACCACTTTACCGCTCAACGGTGTGAGTAAAGGCGGTGCAAAACATATAGCTCAACCGTTCGAGTGCAACTTCTATCGCTCGAGCGATAAAACGAGTTTTCCAGAAGTTCTGAATGCAGGCTGAAATACTGGATGTACCACTTCACTGCTCACTATAACAAAAATAATTTATGGTGACAAAAATTAGTGAAGAAAATAAATTGCATTACTAAATAAGAATAATCTGTGAGGAATTATAAAATTTTGTCACATATAATAAAAATAAATAAATAAATAATGGGTGACTAAATTTATTTTCTTCAATAAATACTCCTTTTTAGGTGAGAAAAAATTAAGTTTCGTCACCAATGGTTTTCCTGCTAAATTTTTTTAGGTGGCGCCAAAATTTTGAGACTTTTGGTGAAAATTTTTTTTGGCACCAATTATAAAATTATTAGTGAGGAATATATTTTCGTCACCAATAATTTTAAATATTTTTTTTTGAAAAACTTGATTTTAAATATTTTGAGATCATTTGGTGAGGAATATATTTTCGTCGGCAATAATTTTTAATATTTTGAGACTTTTTGTAAGAAAATTATTTTGTCACCAATTTTGAAGGGAGAATTTTGAGATATTGGGCGGTAATGAAAAAAATAGGTTACTAATTCCTCCTCCCCCCAATTTTTTTTGTGTTTATCAGTTTTCTTCTCATCCCTCTATGGTAAAACATAGTGCCCCTTCTCCTCTTTCAGCTTGTTCTCCTCCTTCAGTGCCGCCACCAACGTCACCCGCATTCTCCTCCAAGCAATCATAAACGCTGTTGATGTCGCTTCAAGTATTGTTTGATTATTTTTCCATTTTTCTATTTTCAGGCATGAGTCCTCTCTCTCTCTCTCTCTCTCTCTCTCTCGCAATTTCTCTATTTTTCTATCTTTGTTGCTAATTTCCCTTGCTTATTGAACATCTGCACTGATTATGCAAACTTTGAGCATCTTAAAAAAGAAGTAAATACACACTTCATTATAGGTACTATTTGAAACAACAATGGAAGAACCTCATTGGAACCCTACCCTTTGAATTCAATTGAACTGTGCATTGAAGATTTAATTGGTTGGTAGGTAAATCCATTATTATAATTCAAGATTTACTCGGATACTATTACCAAATCCATTATTATAATTCGATTCCAGAGACAACATGCGGAAATTCTATACATTAACAATGATAAATAAATATTCTCTCATTCGAATATATAATGAATGCTACATGGTTACAAATATATAAATCACGCGTAAGCTTACTTCATTACATATAAGAGAAATGGTTCAACTCTTTTACGACAACAACATTCTGCCAACAAGTAAAAGGCCTCGTGGCCAACACATAAAGAAGATCCTCAATCTTGAACCATTTTTCGAAATCACCTAAAAAATGATTAACAATGTGGGATGAACATAAAGTCCAACAGGGATCCTAACATGATCCAAAACAATAACAACATATAGATAGCTATGATCATGAATGCTTCATATCATACGATATAATTAATGTGACAGTTTATAATCAAAGTATACTTATATATTTTTTTCCAAAAATCGTCCAATTTACTCAACAATATATATACATAGGTTTTCTGTTACATTTTCCAATTCATAAAGAACATAAAATAACATCTCCTTTTCGATAGCGTGTTCATAAATTACCTTTCATTCCTGTAACGCCCACAAAACAATACATAAAACCCATCACTTTAGACATGCATTGATATAAAAGAAACCAACCATTTAATTTTATCAGAGTAGTTCTTACAACAGTATTACATGTTAACAACAAAAGCAAATGCCCTATGGGCTTACATCTTTCCAAGTCAACACCTGGTTACACAAAAGAAGAGTACTAACTCTATACAAAATAAGCCCTTGGCTTGATATACATGTAATACAAACAAAATAAACAAAAGAGTCTTCAACTCTCATCATCATCCAAGCTATGTCCTTAGAGGTGGCATGCTACCTGTACCTGAGAATAATGTCTCATATAGGGTGAGCCAACGCCCAATAGAGATATGCTAAACACAGTATGAGCAGTAACTAAGACATTAGCAATTGATAAATGTTCTATTTCCATAAATCAATTCATAACCCATTTCCATTACGTGACCACTATGTCCATATTTCATTTCATTTTCCATTTCTTATCAATTTCACAATTTTCATCAACGGCTCAGAACCTGGCCAACCATTTACATGAGATAGAGACTCATAATAAACTTCTCCCATTTCACATTAGATAAGCATACCAGCTATATCAACATTTCATTCGATAAACATATAAGCTACATCAACATCTCAACAGATAAGCATACAAGCTGTATCAACATTTCAACAGATAAGCATATGAGTTATATCAACACTCCATAGATAAGCATATGAGCTATATTAACACATTAACTGACAAGCATATGAGCTGTATCAGCAGAGTCCATCCCCTATCTCCTCCCAAACAACATCCGGTTTAGAGGTCCATCCCCTATCTTCCCCTAAACCGTGGAGTACATCCCCTATCTCCTCCCCCACACACACAACGTATATACACTTAGGTCATATACACAATCAATTAATACATAACATTAATGTATTCTAGTAACCGTCATACTCTATGACATATCCAATTGATTAGTTTTAGTTTGCCTAATCATCATGCATTGTCTACAACAATCAAAACTACCCTCCACCGGTAGCCCAAGCAATTATTTCTAAACGGATAATAAAAGCTCCAACAGATAAAATATCAATGTTTTCAAAAGTGAGCGATTAATAAATCCAACTCCACCATTCTACTATATAATGAGCCAATTTCATTATTTCCAACTCAATTCCATATAGCCACAATTTTTCCAAATTAATTATACCAATTAATTTATACAACCAATTAGGGTTTTCTACCCCCATTTTCCAATATTGACCCAATGGTCTATATATCAACAACCAACAACAATTTCGTTATTTTGAAACCTAAATTACATATTTTAGAATCAAAATAGCAAAACCCCCTTTCAACATTTTCAAACCCTAACTTTCCAAAATCAACCATTTAACAAAATGCCCAAAAATCTAGGTTAAAACCCATAGTAGTGAGTATGAATCCCTACCTCAAATGATGGAACCCAACGAAGAAGATGAAGGAAACGGAAATGCTCCAAATCCCGAGATTCTTGGATCAAAAGATAGCCCTCGACGATCAACAACCTTTTTGTAAAGGCCAAAGGAAAGGAGAACACCCTAGCTAGATCAAACCCTAGAGAGAAGACAAGGTTCTAGGGAGAGAAGCTCTCAAATGGCGTTTTGGAAAAGTAAGAGAGAGAGTGGAAGTGTAGAAAATGATTCAAAAATGCCCAGTTGCCCTCTGTTATACAACATTCCCGCTCGAGCGGAAAACATAATGCTCGAGCCTTAAGAACAAAAAACTAAGTCCGCTCGAGCTCAAGAAGGCCCGCTCGAGTGCCAAGACACAAGAATAAAGTACATCCGCTCGAGTGCGAAAACCAGTCCGCTCGAGCGTAGATTTTCATCTCCCAGAACTTTTCAGAAAAAGAACTACCCGCTCGAGCTCCAACAAGCCCGCTCGAGCGCGACCCGCTCGAGCGCAGTAAACCCGCTCGAACGTAGAAAACACACCTGCAAAAGTTTTGCAGGGACACGAAATACTGGAAGGGTGTAAACCACGCTCGAGCGCAGAATGACCCGCTCGAACGGACCATAAAAAAAACTGGGCAACAACAATGGGAGCCAAAGCTCTACCAACTTGTAACAACCAAGCCTAACACAACCTATAACTCAAACAAATGGAATCAAAGGACGACAACAAGGTAGATACAACTACCAACTCCACGGAACCAAAGTCCGGAATACAACAGATACAGAAAGGGAAAATCGGGATCGCTATAACCTTCACACTCTCAACCCATCACATACATCCATTACTAATACATGAACCATATTTCCTAGCCCTAAGCCAAGGGTAAAGGAACATTTCTACAACTCGTTCGATACACAAATGTACGTACAATTACCTTTAACACAAAAAAGAAAATAGCGTGAATGCCAGGACTACTACACAATCATATAAGACAACCCAACCTCATCAACTAAACCACCACCATATATGTTACACACTGATAAACCGGTTCAACATCGAAACACCAAATCCATATTTTACCCGCCTTAAGCACGATAAGCCTAGGATACACCTTTTACAACGAAATGTCAATTTACCAGGCACAAGCTGGAAGGTAATGATACATCTACTAATTTACTAGACACTAGCTAGAAGGTAATGGTACCTCTACCAAGTTCTCTAGGCGCTAGCTGGAAGGTACTGGTACCACTCATGCTTAGTGCGTATGCCTTACCAACCATCACAACAAGCTAAAAACATAAATAACACAAGTGTAATATATACACATAATCTATTCAACACATCAATGTCATCATCCACTGATGACCAAGGACAAAACCTCTAAACACATGTATTTAATACTCATATATACTATAATCCAAATCTCATCGGACACTAAGCCCAACAACAACAATAACATATCACATGTTCAAAGTTCAACCTCCCGTTTATTCTCAATTTACAAAAGAGTTATAATTTCATTTCTTTCCAAAAATTTAAATCCGTTATTTTTACAATTCATAATGCTACAATCATTTTCCAAAATCCATTTCCTTCATTTAACCAAAAACCAATTCATGGACATAAAAGCCACAACCACTCAACTCAACTCAATAAATGTGTAATCAAAATAAACCTAATATCTAGGTTAACTCCCTCTTCCTCCCGTTTATTCTCAATTTACAAAAGAGTTATAATTTCATTTCTTTCCAAAAATTTAAATCCGTTATTTTTACAATTCATAATGCTACAATCATTTTCCAAAATCCATTTCCTTCATTTAACCAAAAACCAATTCATGGACATAAAAGCCACAACCCACTCAACTCAACTCAATAAATGTGTAATCAAAATAAACCTAATATCTAGGTTAACTCCCTCTTTAGCAATTAACATATTAACATAGCCCACATAATACAAAACATAACCATTATTCAACTTTACCCATTTTTTCATTCATTTGAGCCCATAAAATAAAATTAGGGCTTTTTCTCCCTCTCAACACAAACATGCTCAACTACCTCCCAATTAACCAAAACAACCACCAATTTTATAATTTCAACTCCCTAAAGTTAAACCCTAAATCCCCATTTATATGATTTTGGAAAATCCATCACAAACATGATTTTAATGTAATAAAATCTACCACATGTCTATCTATAGACAAAGTATTAGAAGGGAGCAAAGAAATCCCTATCTCTTGAACCGACAAAGAGAAAGCCAAAAATCCACAGCAATGAAAACACGATCTGCTCAGATTAAAATAAAACTTTCATCACCCTCTATGTTTTGGTATATAAAAGTAGGGGTAGAAAGTGAGTGGAAATAGATGAAAACCAAGCTAGAAAGCTTAAAACCTAAAAAATGTCTGAAAAGAGGAAAATGAGAGAGAAATGATCTAAATTTTATCAAAAAGTGACTTCTTAAAGTGTTGATCCCGAATAGACCACTCGAGCTATGAAACTTGAACTCGAGCATCAAAGACACAATACTGTTCGAGTGATGAAACCTTCACTCAAGTGCATAACGCACACTCGCAGAAATTCAGACCAACAAAGAGCAGACCGCTTGAGCAACTAATCATGTGCTCAAACAAACTTCAACATGTCCCAGAATCACAGACCTGCAAAAATATTAGCTGACTTGCAAGACCGCTCCAACGAACAACCCATCGCTCGAGCGACGAAGAAGAAATTTTTTCAAATTGTTACACATTTGAGGGCTACTATTAGCAACTACTTAATTTCTTTGGATCCCCAATTCTCACTTTTTTTTTTATTTTTTTTTATTTTTATTTATTACAATTATACCCTGAAATAAAATTACATTAAAGGACAACCTTTAATGGAATATCCACCCACCAAATAAAGACAATTAGAATGACACTCTACAATATTGTACACCCATTTCCACCCCTACCTAAACGTATTCCTCACCAACCTAAATCGTAAATGTATTCCTCTTTATGACAATCCTAAACTCTAAACTTATTCCTTTTTATCACCATTTTTGTAACAAAGCAGTAATCACCATTTTTATGTCCAAATCAGTTAACATTTTAAACAATCCTATTATAGACTCCGAGTTTCTCCAATCAAATTTTCATCTACATTTGTGGTCATTTTTACCATTCAATGGTACTTATAGAGCAATGGAGGACGATAACAACAACTTTGAGGAGGTTGATGTTGCATTGGTAAGTTTATCTATCTTGCATTAATGATTCTTGGTCGTTTTCGATAGTTGCTATTTTGTTTGTTCAGTACCGATTTGCCAACTGTTAGGGTTTTGTTCGGTAATATAATGCTAAACAGAAACATTTAGTTCAGTAGATGCGCTGCGAATAGTAATATTTTGTTCGGCATTTGCATGCTGAATGGTTTCATTTTATAGGATTTTTTTTCCCTGGTTGTGTTTTTTTTGAGGATTTTTTCCTCTAAAACCCTTTGTATCGAGGGTTTTACCCTGAAATAAACCAAAATAAAATGTGATGCAAAGCTGGAGGGTACCTGAGAGAAGGAGAAAGAGATCGTTGAAGAGATTTCCAAAGAGATTTCCGACTTATAGGAGAAGAAGAAAGAAAAGGATCGTCGTTCACTAAGAGAAGGGGAAAGAGACAGTCGATTCGTCATTCTTCAACATGAGAGGGTGTGCAAAATTAGGCTTGATTGTTGGACAAGCTTCATAGTATTACGAATAAATTATGTTTGCGTACTTAACAACAAACAGAAGAAATAAAGAAAAGGAGAGAGATTGTTTGATTACAAAAATCAAACCAGAATATAAAATAAATAAATAAAATAGATTTTTATTTTATTACAAAAACAAAATCAAAATCAAAATCTGAAACAGAAAAAATAATAAAAATAAAAAGTAAATTAATTACTTACCAAATTGATTTATTAAACAAAATTCTGATCAAGTCTAGTGTTTAACACTATGTCCTTAAGACAGTTTCGTCCTCTCCACGGTGTTTTTAGATTGTGGACGTCTATGTCCTAGGATAAAATGATCAACTGCGAATAATAGTAGCACTACAAATTATTCGTACAACGAACACACTTTGTGTTTACACTCTTTCTTTATCACAAGGAAAATAATGCAGCAAAATGCAGAGAGAGCAAACATAATTTGGGATGAAAATTGAATGAAAAAACCAAATAAGAGACTGCCTATTTATAGATGGAATGGTGGCTTTTCTGTTTGAATTCACCAGGTATGGTACCTATTCAGACAGATCTGGTTTGATTTTTAAACAGATAAAAAACTGTTTTGGGTTTGAATAGATTCGGATTTGTTGAATAGATATAGAACTGTACAGAAATTCTAAAGAGGTGCAAACAGATTTGAATTTACCAAAAAATAAAATAAAATTCAAATGTTTTTGGCCCAAAAAGATAGGTATTGGACTGGACAAGCCTAACCCAACCTCACACCATGCACTCGCGCCCAAGCCCATCTTGTCCGGACGGACGGGTGGCGGCTACGACGCGCGTGTTTATTTTTGGGTCCAATGGGTCTTACCCAATTTGCCTATAACCTCTCCCTTCTACAAACTTGGGGTGCCACTTGGGGCCCTTCCTAAGTTACAAACTCAAGCCTTATAAATCCATAAAAGTTTTCCTACCAAACCAATGTGGGACAAGCATTTATTCAAACCTTAAGGAATTTCCACCAAACACTCCATTTTCATGGAGCTCACTTTGGCTTCAATTTTCCATTTACCCGCTAACGGTTTTGAGCAACCAAATATACTACGTGAATCACAACGCAACATAGAACGCGTTACCACTTAGACCTGCAAAATTTGGTGCATAGGTCCCACCTAAAAATTAGAACAAGGTTGAGGAATTTTTTTTTTTTTTCCCCCAAAACCATTTCTAACAATGATATTATGAATAGGTGTAATGCCCCCAAAATAATACAATAAACACAACCCAAACATATATTAAAGATAGCATAGATCAGAGTAAATAGTCCTTTCATTACATGAAGTTAATAAAACAAAAGAGTTTAACATAATTTAATGCCCTATTGGCTTACATCTTTCCATGCCTTGACTTGGTTACACAAAAAGAGACTAGCTCATACACATTTAGCCCTAGGCTTTATAAAAGTATACAATTCAAATTAAAGAAGCTCTTATCCCTCCAAAATATCCCTCCAAGCTATTGCCTTGGTGGATGTAACGCCCTCAAAATAATAACATTAATTCCATCAATTTAGACATGCATTGATATAAGAGATAAACATCATTCTATTCATCATAGTAATTCTTTACAAAAGCATTATATGTTAACAACGAAAGCAAATGCCCTACGGGCTTATAGTTTTCCAAGTTAACACTTTGTTACAAAGAGAGAAGAGTACTAACTCAATACATCTTAAGCCCTTGACTTGAATTTACATATAATACATCAAAGAAATCAAAACAACAAAAGCAGTCTGTCTGCCTCTTGCCTCCCAAACTACGCCCTTGGAAGTGGCATGCTTCCTGTACCTGGAAATGGTGTCCCATATAGGGTGAGCCACAGCCCAGTAGAAATACACTAAACCAACTATAAACAATGACTAAGATAATAGCGTTCAATGGGTGGTTCACACTTATATTCCAATTTACATTGTGTTACAGTTTCACGACAATCATGTCCATGTTACATTCACTTTCCGTTTCTTAACCAATTCTCAATTCATAACTATGACTCAGAGCCTGGTCAAACAAACTATATGAGACAAACACTCATATTAAGCATTTACATTTCGCAATAGATAAGCATACTAGCTATATCAATACATCAACAGATAACCATACAAGCTGTATCAATACATCAACAAATAAGCATATTAGCTGTATCTGCACTTCAATAGATAAGCATATGAGCTGTATCTGCACTTCAATAGATAAGCATATGAGCTGTATCTGCACTTTAATAGATAAGCATATGAGCTGTATCTGCATAACACAATTTCCGGTTTAGAGGTCCAGCCACTTTCTTCCAATAAACCTTCCGGTTTAGAGGTACAGCCCCTTTCTTCCAATAAACCATGGAGTACAGCCTCTTTCTCCTCCCACACAAATAATGTATATAAACAGTTATCATATACGATCAATCAATACATAAAGTTAATGCATCATTCCAATCGCTATATTCAACAGTACACTTAATCGATTAGTTTAGTTTGCCTAATCATCATGCATTGTCTACAACAATCGAGACTATCCTCCACCGATAGCCCAAAGCAGTTATTTCTAAACAGAAAATAAATGCACCAAATGGGTAAAATGTTGACATTTCAATTTGATGAGTGATAAATAATCCAACTACACCCTTTAATCCCATACATTTCCAATTCCAACATTTTCAATTCCATTTCTCACATTTATTTCACAAATTAATTTAACAATGCAATTAGGGCATTTCCCATAATTAACAAAACAACCCTAAGGTTTCATTTCTATCAACAATCCAACATTCATCTCATTTCTCTATGCCCAACATGCATATAGGTAATAATAAATAAAACCCCAACCTTGTAAAATTACACAAAGACCCAAACTTTCTCAAAATTACCCAACGACTCCAAACATATCGAAATGCCAAAATTCAAAGACAAAGCTCATAAGATGGAGTAGGATATCCCTACCTCGAAGTTAGAGCTCAAACGGAGGAGAGGACCAAACTCAAAGTACTCCAAACTCCAAACTTTCAGAACAAAACATAGCCCTCGACGATCAACACATTTTTTGTAAAGGCCAAAGGGTAAAAGAACACTCTAACTAGATCAATACTTAGAGAGAAGTTGAGTTTTAGTGAGAGAAGCTCTCAAATGGCTTTTTCGGAAAAGTAAGAGAGAGAAGGGATGTTGAAATGTGATTAAAAAATGCACAGCTGCCAACTGATATACGCATGATCCGCTCGAGCGGAGAATAGAACGCTCGAGCGTAACACCAAAAACCTGGGCAATGACACTAGAGACCAAAACTCATCCTACCAGTTCGAAACACGCCCAACACATCCTAAAACTCAAACATAGAGAATTAAAGGATGTCAATAAGATGTAACTATTAACCCCACGGAACCTAAGTCCGGAACTCTGTAAATAAAGAGAGGAAAACCGGAATCGCTATAACCTTCCCCCCTTAAAGAATTTCGTCCCCGAAATAAAGGATACACCAGGATTACAAGGCCAACCGATCACAAAGCACTTAACATCCAAGCACTTAGGAAATAAACCATTCTCACAAGGAACCTCCGGTTAACTCACCCAAAGGAAAGGACTAACTAAGGAAACACGTTCCAACGACAATACTCAGGCACAAAAGACCACAACAAAACCAAACTCTTCCTGAGATAGATCACCAAAACACCCGACTAGCGCTCCCAGCTAAGTCACATCTCAACAATTATAGTTCCAAATAAAACAACCAACGCAAATCCTTTGTATAAATATAAGGGAAACCATTCTCTTGCTCATGAGGCATATCTCAAAGAAAATCAAATTTTCAACGTTGGCATTCCAAAACAAACTTTGCATTTTCCATGCGAAACTTAAAAGTTTTGTAAACATTTTTCATAAACACGGCGTCATTCATAACACATGACCATCCACAATTCACTTGCCAAATACCTCTTATTGAAATGTTTCATAACGTTTAAGTTAAATCAATTTCTCAACAATATCACAATTTAATATTTAACAACTTGACCCATTACTGGTCACTTCACCCCTATTCAAGGGGCCATTTACAATATATGCTACAACATGCATTCCTTTAAATCTAACAATTTCCAATATTCATGGTTCACAATTTCATACATATCATAGTCAGTGTTCATGATATATTTCCAGCTCTGCAATACATTCAACATACGCAATGTTACACAACTTAAGATGTAACGCCCTCAAGATAACAACATTAAACCCATCCATATAGGGACATGCATTGATACATAAAAGTCCACATTCATCTATTCATCAGAGTATTTCATTACAAAAGTATTACATGGTTACAACAGAAGCAAATGCCTTACGGGCTTACAGCTTTCCAAGTTAACACTTGGTTACAAAAGAGAGTGCTAGCTTAAATACACATTAAGTCCTAGACTCAAATCTATATGAAATACAATCAAGAAAGAATAAGGCGACAAAGGTATGTCTGCCTCTAGCCTCCCAAGCTATGTCCTCAAAGGTGGCATGCTACCTGTACCTGAAAATGATGTTCCCATATAGGGTGAGCCACAGCCCAATAGAAATATACTAAACCGACTATGAACAATGCCTAAAAGATTAGCAACTGATAGATGGTCAAAACTTACACTTCCATTTACATCTTATAAAAATTTCATGACAACCAAGTCTATGTTACAATTCACTTTCCTTTTCTTATTCAACTTTGAGTTTGAAAACAAGGCTCAGTACTCTGGCCAAAACATTTGATGAGATTATAGTTCATCACTAGAACACTTTCAAAATTCAAGGTGGATACACATTTTGGTGTTGTATCAATAACACATAAACTACTTCCATATTTCGCAAACAATGATGATATACATTTTAGTGCTATATCAAATCAAACAAACTTTTCAATAGATAAGCATATGAGCTATATCACTACTACAACAGATAAGCATATGAGCTATATCAATACTTCAACAGATAAGCATATGAGCTATATCAATACTTCAACAGATAAGCATATGAGCTATATCAATACTTCAACAGATAAGCATATGAGCTATATCAATACTTCAACAGATAAGCATATGAGCTATATCAATACTTCAACAGATAAGCATATGAGCTATATCAATACTTCAACAGATAAGCATATGAGCTATATCAATACTTCAACAGATAAGCATATGAGCTATATCAATACTTCAACAGATAAGCATATGAGCTATATCAATACTTCAACAGATAAGCATATGAGCTATATCAATACTTCAACAGATTAGTTTCCGTTTGCCTAATCATCATGCATTGTCTACAACAATCAACACTACCGTCCACCGGTAGCCCAAAGCAATTATTTCTAAGCAGGAAATAAATGCACAAGTGGATAATATACCAGCATTTCAACTAGATGAGTAATAAAGGATTCAACTACACTCTGTAGTCTCATACATTCCCAATTTCAACATTTTCAATTCAATTCCTCGTTTTCTTCAATTAATTAAATGCATTAATTAATTAAACCAATTAGGGCAAATTACCATAATTCCCAAAACAACCCTAAGGTTCCATTTCCATCAATGTCCCAACATTAATCTCATTTCTCCATGCCTAACATGCATATAGGTTTATATATCTAAAACCCTAACTTTTGTAAAATTGCACAAAGGCCCAAGCTTTCTCAAAATTACCCTACAACCCCCAACATATCAAAATGCTAAAATTCAAAGACAAAGTTCATAAGATGGAGTAGGTTATCCCTACCTCGAATGATAGGACGCAACGAAGGAGATGAAGAAACGGAAATGCTCCAAATCCCGAAATTTTCATATTAAAAGATAGCCCTCGACGATCAACACAACTTTTGTAAAGACCAAAAGTGAGAAAACAACTCCTACTAGATCAAATCTAAGAGAGAAGGGCCGGTTTTAGAGTGAGAAGCTCTGAAAATGACCTTTTGGAAAAGTAAGAGAGAGAAAAGATCTTGAAAAAGTGATCCAAAAGTCGGATATCAGATTTATATAAAAGTCGCCCCGCTCGAGCGTCAAACTCCCCGCTCGAGCGTCACTCACAGACTCCCGCTCGAGCGTCAATAATCCCGCTCGAGCGGCGGATACACACTCCCAGAACTTTTGCAGACAGGTCTCCTGCTCGAGCTTCCAACTCCCCGCTCGAGCGGCACTCACACAATCCTGCTCGAGCGGCCAATCCCACGCTCGAGCGTCGAACACTGCACAGGAAATACTGGATGGGTGAAACTCCCGCTCGAGCGCCAAAACCTCCGCTCGAGCGGACAGGTCAAAATCTGGGCAACTAGCTTTGGTTTCTAATCTCAACCAACCTGTAACAAATCTGCCCAACACGTCCTATAACTCAAATACAAAGAGTAAGGGATAGAAAGAGGATAAGACAACAGCACTCTTACGAAACCGAATCCAGATTACAGTTAAACACGAAAGGGAAAACCGGAATCGCTATATAAGACATGTTCAATGCTCTTAAATTTTAACAACACAACAAAGATACAACAAGTGCTCAACAATCAGAGATAGATCCGGATTTTTCTCGCGGACCTGAAATTCACTCACCCAAGTGGTTTCCTCAACCCCCATTACGTTTTCATAATATCTTATGAATGGAAAAGGCCGGCTTAGCCAGACTCGATAACAATGATAATAGTAAGACACATTCAATCACTACAGTGTTCTGAGACATCCACCACATCTCGACTACTCACAACACTCAAACCAGTATTTGGTACTAAATATCCCAACAAAGGAAACACGGAAACGTTTGTACACAAGGCTTCCAGTCAACTCTCACAAATCACGTATGTAAGACGAAGCACGGGTAGGGAACAACATTACGGCACATTACTACCCCACTACTTCAAGGTCTCGCCAAAATCACACAGCATATAACCAGCAACTCAGGCTAGGTCAAGTCTAACTTCCCGTAAAATATTCAGGTTCGTAAGGCTACCACTAAACACTTCATTTACATCTGGCCACAGTGGAACTCAAAGATTTCTCTCAAATTATTTTCCCGAAAATAAGGGTAGCAAAACTCACGTTTCGATTCAAAAATCATTTTAGTTTACGAAGAGTACTCAATGACCCCTGAGTGAATCTCAACACAGCCAGCCCACAAAACCCGCCATATTCACAGTGACGACGCAATACCCAAAAACAGAACTTTCAAGAGGGATTCCTAAACATTTGAAGTTCCCAACAATGCAACGACCTAAAGGATAACATTTCCCACCCTCGTGCCTTACAACGCATGAACAAGGCCCTAACGAATAAAAATGATTCTAGCAGAGTGCCTCACTCACTCTTCACAACCTTACCACCTCGCTTGTGTTACCACTATCCAAACTGGACGACGGACATTTATGTCAAAGTGACCTGACTTAACCAAACATCCAACCTCTCGACTTCAATAAGAAACCACACCATTGCCTTATCAAGGTATTCACCTGGGATTTTCTAGGACTGATCCCCTTCTACACATCATCTAATAACACCCTACGAACCACACACTAACACGTACCGCACTAGGCAAAACCTCCTTATTTTGCAAGCTATCTTAGTCCCATACTGAGTCCCTCCATGACCCATAGGGTCCACTCTTTACCCCGCATCTTAGTTGTCACTCATCCCGAGAGTACCATCAAGAGGCCCAGCCTCCATGCCAAACCACCAGCCAATGCTACCGCTAGACAACCACCATGAACCAAACCCTGACATCATCGCCTGTCGCCGACAAGGCTTTCACAGATTCACCATTCTAAATTTCTGGAGGAGTAAAAGTCCTCAACCTTCTCATTACCATCCCAAACCTTTCTTCGCAAAGACCAAACCACAGTGACTCTACTCACGGTTCACACCCAAACCATGTGTTATACACCCAACCAATCCTACCGCCGGTATCGCCTGGTCTACCCGGTATTAAGTTACAAACCTATCATATTCTACTATCATAAAGGAGCCTGGAAACTTGAGAAGCACCAATTATACCACTACTCAGGACATAACACTAGCTGCTCACCACACACCACTCCCGATGCCAATAACCACTATCTTATATAGGGTCTCACACTTCCTCTAATAAAACTACCAATCAGTACACATACAAATTTGGCGACGTTACCTAACATGAAGGGATAAGTCTAGTCTTAACGAAATTATGCACTATGACTCCGCAAAGCATCATGTTAAATATATACTACATCTAGTATTAATCACACACTTCACATCCTCTCGAGGAGTTCTCCCGACAAGAGACCGAAATTCCTTACCAAACACATGAGATTAAATGAGTAGCGCCAAGAAGTTCCGTACACCCGGTAAGTATAACTACTCTCGCCCCATAATAGTCCTGATTAGGATGCGCATCCCTCAAAATTCTTCCAAATCTGAACGCATGGCTTCTCAGCCCTCATTTTTCCAAACCAAGTCACACGCATATAACTACATTATTACCAAGAATTTTATGGTCACATAACAACTTATTACATTAATAAGACTTTAGTGCTACAACAAGCTCCAAACTACCCAATCCATGGAAGTTAACAAACAAAGCATATATATATATATAAATAAACAGATAGTTCAGATGTTTCAACATTCCCAAAACACATTGGTTACACAACAGAACCCAATGATTACAAAACAATAAACCACCGATTACAAAATGGATTAGTCGAAACAAAACCATCCCATCGGTACTACCACTACTGCCGTTCCTCGCTGGACCGTCAAAGTTGGTCATCCCCAAACATAAGATAACCTACGAGCTTACAAGCCATGGACAAGAACTACTGTTGTGCCCCAACTGGCCACACCTGGAACAACTGCGGACTTCCCCAAGTGGGACTTGGAAACTCGACTCTCCTGAGGCCCTTGAAGTCTGGCCTGCTTGTCCCCCAAAACGGTATTGCCCCTGTCCAGTTGAATAAGGCTGGACCCGACTAGGTTGTAAAACCCTCAAAGAAGCCCCTCGCTGAGTACAGAAACGACTGATATGACCTGGTTGATTACATACCCAACAAGTAAACAGCTCCTTAGCACAAGACTGGTTCAAAGTCTGGGCTGATGAAGACCCCAACGACTGCTTCCCTACCGAACATTCGATCGGCCCAAAACCCGGCTGATTAGATGATTCTGATGGTACAACTACTGGTCGGACTGCCAACCCTGCTCTCTTTTTCTGTGGGCAAGCTAGGAACTTGTGACCAAGCTGACCACATTCGAAACAAGTGACAATATTACGTTCACCCTTTCCCAAACCTAGACTCGGCACTGGAAAAGTAGAGCTGGGCTGAGCTCTCTGAAATTGTTGTGGATTAAAACCCTTCTGCCTCTTAAAAGGCCTACCAACACTCTGAATCACAGGAGTCATCGAAGTAGCCTCCTCCCTAACCCGACCAACACTCAAAACCGTGGCCTCTCCCCTATTTTGCCCCATAGCTAGCACCGCTGCCTCCACATGAGTTGCAGCCCGGACAAGCACACTATAACTCCTATGCCATGACCCCACAATCCTTTCACGGATGTCGTCACACAGCCTACTCTCAAATTCCGAACAACGTAATTCTTCCGTCTCCACCAATTCTGGAGCAAACTTCGACAGGTTAGCAAACCATGTTTCAAACTGCACCAAGGGTGTAGTACCTTGGCGTAACTCCACAAACTGACTCCTCAACTCTTCCCGTGCGGAAGGAGGAAAATCACAACTCCCTCGTCTAGGCATCCCAGTAAAAAAATAACAAGGTATTAGCACAATAATCAGGGTGCCGAAACTATTTCACTAGCGTCCTAACACGATGGACAGCTGTAATTCATTCCACATAAGCACATAAACACCTAAGCACTTACGAATTTCATTTCCGAATAATGATAATCCCGAGGCGTTACTAGAGTTCCGGTTAGAAACAGCATTGATCAGGTGCCTTTCCAACAGGACTCCCAGAAACCCAAGGATCCAATCAACATCCAAGAAACTACATTCCATACCCACATAGTCGCATAAACATGTTATCGTATAAGCACATAACATTACATCTAAGTCTCTAACAAGCGAGACAAACCCATTGTGATAATAATCACTTCCCACGTACCCAAAGTATTCGAACCCGGTACGCTCTGATACCAAGTTGTAACGCCCTCAAAATAATAACATTAATTCCATCAATTTAGACATGCATTGATATAAGAGATAAACATCATTCTATTCATCATAGTAATTCTTTACAAAAGCATTATATGTTAACAACGAAAGCAAATGCCCTACGGGCTTACAGTTTTCTAAGTTAACACTTGGTTACAAAGAGAGAAGAGTACTAACTCAATACATCTTAAGCCCTTGGCTTGAATTTACATATAATACATCAAAGAAATCAAAATAACAAAAGCAGTCTGTCTGCCTCTTGCCTCCCAAACTACGCCTTTGGAAGTGGCATGCTTCTTGTACCTGGAAATGGTGTCCCATATAGGGTGAGCCACAGCCCAGTAGAAATACACTAAACCAACTATAAACAATGACTAAGATAATAACGTTCTATGGGTGGTCCACACTTATATTCCAATTTACACCGTGTTACAGTTTCACGACAATCATGTCCATGTTACATTCACTTTTCGTTTCTTAACCAATTCTCAATTCATAACTATGACTCCGAGCCTGGTTAAACAACCTATATGAGACAAACACTCATATTAAGCATTTACATTTCGCAATAGATAAGCATACTAGCTATATCAATACATCAACAGACAACCATACAAGCTGTATCAATACATCAACAAATAAGCATATGAGCTGTATCTGCACTTCAATAGATAAGCATATGAGCTGTATCTGCATAACACAATTTCCGGTTTAGAGGTCCAGCCCCTTTCTTCCAATAAACCTTCCGGTTTAGAGGTACAGCCCCTTTCTTCCAATAAACCGTGGAGTACAGCCCCTTTCTCCTCCCACACAAATAATGTATATAAACAATTATCATATACAATCAATCAATACATAAAGTTAATGCATCATTCCAATCGTTATATTCAACAGTACACTTAATCGATTAGTTTAGTTTGCCTAATCATCATGCATTGTCTACAACAATCGAGACTATCCTCCACCGATAGCCCAAAGCAGTTATTTCTAAACAGAAAATAAATGCGCCAAATGGGTAAAATGTTGACATTTCAATTTGATGAGTGATAAATAATCCAACTACACCCTTTAATCCCATACATTCCCAATTCCAACATTTTCAATTCCATTTCTCATTTCTCACATTTATTTCACAAATTAATTTAACAATGCAATTAGGGCATTTCCCATAATTAACAAAACAACCCTAAGGTTTCATTTCTATCAACAATCCAACATTCATCTCATTTCTCTATGCCCAACATGCATATAGGTAATAATAAATAAAACCCCAACCTTGTAAAATTACACAAAGACCCAAACTTTCTCAAAATTACCCAACGACTCCAAACATATCGAAATGTCAAAATTCAAAGACAAAGCTCATAAGATGGAGTAGGATATCCCTATCTCGAAGTTAGAGCTCAAACGGAGGAGAGGACCAAACTCAAAGTACTCCAAACTCCAAACTTTCGGAACAAAACGTAGCCCTCGACGATCAACACACTTTTTGTAAAGGCCAAAGGGTAGAAGAACACTCCAACTAGATCAATACTTAAAGAGAAGTTGAGTTTTAGTGAGAGAAGCTCTCAAATGGCTTTTTCAGAAAAGTAAGAGAGAGAAGGGATGTTGAAATGTGATTAAAAAATGTACAGCTGCCAACTGATATACGCATGATCCGCTCGAGCGGAGAATAGAACGCTCGAGCGTAACACCAAAAACCTGGGCAACGACACTAGAGACCAAAACTCATCCTACCAGTTCGAAACACGCCCAACACATCCTAAAACTCAAACATAGAGAATTAAAGGATGTCAACAAGATGTAACTATCAACCCCATGGAACCTAAGTCCGGAACACTATAAATAAAGAGAGGAAAACCGGAATCGCTATAGTGGAGGTAAGTCACCAACACCTAAAAATGTTATTTTCAAAATAGGGTGAGCCACAGTTCAGTAGAAATCATCTAGCACAATTTATGAAACTTACCAAAGGTATAAGTACACTACACATACACAACGCCAGTGATAGAGACATCCATAGTTATACAGTCATAAAGTACCGATTTCCATTCATTTCATTTCATGGACCAGTTTCATCACCTTTTGACAATCTAATTGAGACTTCACCTCATTAATTCCACAATCACATCAATAATGCATGAACACTTCAAACTTTTCTTTCATGGAAATTTAGTCCGCAGGCAACTGTCAACCGGGACCCATGTAAACGTAGGCTATACAAGCACTACAATTGTCATTTTACGGATATTTCACCCGCGGGCTAGGCATCCATATATAATTTCGAGACTTTCAACCAGGACACTTTGGCCAACTTAATTATAATGAAGTCCTACCCCTTTCTCCTCCCAAACAATCATTCATACATATGCAATGTATTTAAACACAACATCAAACAATGGAACACATCCCCTTTCCACTCCCACATAGTCATACATATACAATGTATATAAACATAGTCATATTCAATGACAAACAACAAGAGATTAGTTTCAATTCACCTAATCCTCATGCAATTACAACAATCATAGCTATCCTCAACCGATAGCCTAATACAGTTATTTCTAAACAAATATTCAATCTCACGACATATAATTTTTTCAAATTTTCAAAGAATGAGTTAACACATAACTTAACCCATCATTCATATCAATACTCTCTCAATTTCACATTTTCAAAGGTAATTCCAATTATTTGTACAAAATAATAGTTGATCCAATTAAGGAAACTTCACATTTTTTTCCCAAATATTAGCCAAGTGCCAAAATCATCAAATTAGACATAACACCATATCATTTTCAAACCCCCACAAACATCTATTTCACCTACACCCAAAACCCCTCTTTTCATCTTAGGCCCAAACCCTAGGTTTGTTTAAAACATCCCCAAATCACACCATTGTTACACAAGTGACAAATAACTAAGCTAAATATCATATGAAGGTGTAGAAAGATCCCTACCTCAAAAGAGAAGATGAGCCAAGCAAGAGTGAAACCCCAAGAACGCCGAAAGCCACTTCTAATCGGTTCAAAATGAAGATCTTGACGAGCTCTACCTTTTTCTCAAAGGCACTAGGGTGGAAATCTCAATGGATTTAGATGGAATCTAAGAGAGAAGGTGAATTATAGAGAGGGAAGCTCAAGAACAAGCTTTTTGGAAAGTTTTAGAGAGAGAAAAGAAAAAGTGATTCAAAATGTCATCTTCTCGGACTGAAATACACACAGTCTGCTCGAGCGTGGAAAGCCTCGCTAGAGCGTGGAAAGCCCCACTCGAGCGTTAGACACAAGGTTCCGCTCGAGCGTGAAAAGTGGCGTTCGAGCGTGGAATACACAATTCTAGAAGTTTTGAAGGCGAAGGTCCCGCTCGAGCGTGAGACTGGATGCTCGAGCATCTGATGCACTCTCTCCGCATTTTCAAAATTGCAAAATATACTGAAGGTTGACAAATCCAGCTCGAGTGCGAGAATGGCCGCTCGAGCCGAGGAGCTAAAATCCAAGCAACAAAGGCTTGGAAAAACAAGCAACCAACCTGCTCCAAATACACAACTACAGCTCGTTAACCAAAATAAAAGGGAAGACAAGGAAAAGTGATAAGGATAACTATTTAAACTATACCAACCCGAGTCCAAAATGCAATAGGTAACGGGTCAAAACCAGAATCGCTATAATAGGGATAAAATTGGTATTAAGTGAGGTGCTCATAGAAATCTTATTAAAATTTAGGATTTACGGTGGGGATTCAAAGAAATGGGGGTCCAAAGAAATTCGGTAGATGCTAATAGCAACACTCCTTACATTTTTATGCACCAATAAGTCTTGTTGTAATTGTTTTTCTCATTGTCACCCCTGTTTGGTTTTTGTGTTTTTGTTTTTCCAGTATTCCGTTCTTTGAACTCCAAATTGCAAACCGATTTGGCCACCAACTACCACTTCTAATAGCTGGCGACCACCATCGACCTCCAGTGACCATTACCAACCTCTGGCAACTACCTCTAACAATTGTTTTTGCCATTTTTCATCTCCAACACATCACTACCGCCTCCACTTCCTCAAATCTAGTAGCGACAAGAGAAAAAAAATAAGAAAAAGGATGAAGAGATTGAGTGAGAGAGATGAGGAGCCATTACCAAAGAATAATTCTCATTATTTTTCACATTTACAAATCAAGACAAAGAATCAAAAGTCAGAATCAATGATAAATTTATTATGCAACAAATTTCAACCTGTATTGAAGTGATAAATTTATCACAGTTGAATTTGTTAAAGTATACAAATGGCAGATTTGATTTTTGAGAGAGAGAGAGAGAGGGGGGGTCTAGTTGTGCACATGATTTTTTTTTTGTTTTTTTTCATTCAAAATGTTAACTACACATGACAGAGGGCTACATTGCAACAAAATTGAAAATGCAAAGACTGATAAATTATTCAAATTGGAACAATAAGGCCCAAAGTGACGTTTCATCCAAATTAGAGGACCAATGGTGTATTTTAATCCTTTTTTGTTTTAAAAATTTATTAGACTTTATTATTCCAATTTGAATGGTTTGTATGTATTCTCTGCTTCAAAGACTTTTAGCCAACGAAGTCAAGTCTTCAACTAGAGCCAATGACCCGGTGAATGTGATGCCCAAGTTTTCAATGATTTTCTTCTGAGAAAATGCTATGAAAGAATGATGAAGCCTGTGATGTAAAACTCACCCGCTGACCCAAATGGGGGACATTTTTAAAACCTACAGTAATATAAATAGAAAATTTATATATATAAATAATATAGAATAATGTGATAAATTTTAATTTGATCATTTTAAAGCAAGTAGTGGTGCTAGAAACTTATAAATTTACCCAGAAACATAAATTAATTCATGAAGCATTCATAAATTTATTCATTTTGTATGTGTTGTGTCATCTCATTGTTTGATAAAATACCCACACTTAAACCAACAAACCTATAATCTGATAAATTTATCACTGAATTCAGTAATAAATTTATCCGATCACTTACACAGGTTTTACAAACGCAGATCTTCACCAACACATTATATAAAGAGAGTCTCAATCTCACCGGTGACCATGTACAGTATCAGATTGGTGTCGAAGATAGTAGATCTTCATTGAAAACACCTAGAATTGAAACCATTGGTGATGTTTGGCGTTGAAAACAATAGATCAGTGGTGGAGAAGGATGGTGATAGCGGCGATATCGAAGATGGTACATCGATGATGGAGGATTGCAGTGTTGAAGACTGCAGATGAATGATGGAAGAGGAGTGGCGGTGACAGCAACGATAGAGGAATACAGTGGTGTTGGGTGAGCGACGACAATGGAGGAAGATGATGTCGACGGTGGTTGAAGCGAGTATTGTCCACGATGAATAAGGAGAACGGTGATTGAGCTCAGCGACAAAGAAGGCAAGGGAGAAGGAGGCGGTGGTGTGCCGGCGAGAGAAATAGTAGAGAGAAAGAAGAGAGAAATAGAGACGGCGCTGTGTTTACAGTTTAGAGTAAAATCACTCAAATGAATATAAGGGTTAAATTGTCATTCCCAAAATATATATATATATACATATATATAAGGGGTAAATGGGAAGATGGACAAAATTATTTTGGGGTAAGGCCAAATGAGAGTTAAGTCTGGTCCAAAGGATCGCCCGTAACTCCTTTTTTATTTTTGTCTCCTTACGAGAGTTGTTTATAGTTGTTTATGTATTCTCAAGTTTGGGTTAGATAGTTGGGCTTGATGACTATATTGACTTTTTATTTATTATTGAACTAGTAGTTCATTTAATGTAATACTTCTCATATTTGTAATAATTTTATTACCAATTAACCAAAAAAATGGAGTGGGCAAAAGGTGATGATGAGTTATTGTTTATTGAAACTTTGTTTTCTATTGTTAAATATACCAATTAGATGCCCACTGAGAGTATCTTTAAAGAGTTATTTAAATGAGTCATGTTAGTTATTATAGTTAATATTATCACATTTTAGTTATTCTAACAGGTTAACTATTATAATAGTTATTTTAATATTATTCAAGGCTAGCTATATTTGAAGAACCTTGAGAGGTTCTTTAAACAATTTGTGTACAAATAGGTAAAATAAAGAGTAGCATTGGTGTACATAAATAGAAAAAGAATTAGGCAAAATAAATAATTATCTTTTTATATTTTAGCTAGTATTTTTAGTGATTTTTTTTTTTTTACTTTTAATTTTTTTTATGAGACAAAAAAAATTGGGACAATTACCGGAAAAAAAAAAAAAACCCCCAAGATTTAAGCCTTGTAATAAAACAAATCTTGACTTTTTAATTTACAATTGAAACTCTAAATTTTTGAATTACTTTCAATCTAAATTATTTGTCTATTTTTGTTAAGTAAAATCAATAGAAAAAGTATTGAGTTTAATTACTAAAATATTATTTTTTTTATCAGTTTTACAAACGAAAATAAGTGAATGGTTTATATTAAAAATAAATGAAAATATTAGAGTTTAAATTGACAAAATAAAAAACTCATAATTTATTTTGTTACAAGGCTAAAACATTGGAATTTATTTTATTTTATTTTTTTTGTAATTTTTTCAAAAGAATTAATGTGTTTGGAATAATTTTTTTTAATTGAATATATAATTTTGAGAAAAAAATAGATATTTTGTTGTGACTTTTAAATTTTTTTTTTTAAAATGAAAAAATCTCTTGCCAAATGGAGCTACGCGTGGTGTGCCATAGTAAAATGCCTCATTATTCACGCATAAGCATTAGCATGTGACGTGTGGGTCGGTTTGATTTTTAAATTTTATTTTAAAATTTTTTATTAAATTTTTTTGCACATTTTAATTAGGAAAAATTATTAGAAAATCGCATTTGGAAGAGTTTTAGTCCAAGGAGTTCTCTCTTCTTCTTTTTTTTTTTTTTAATACACTGGTAAGTCTTTTTTTTTTTTTTTGAAATATGATCCGCAGGATCCCATTTGTGGAACGAATTTCGTGACATTTTTACCCCTTTCTTCATAGGTGAATTGGTTTGGAAGGGATATTTTGGATTCCATTGATTACATTAGGATGGTGGTCACGTTTTGAAAAGTTAAAATATGGGTAGATTGTGGTGACATTTTGGAAAGTTAAAATATGAGCAGATTTGGCAAGGTGTTCACATTTGGGTTGGAATCTTTGGGCGTTGGATTCAAAAGTTTTATTTTTGCATGTGGAGCATTGGTTGGATTTCGGCGACGGTAAGGGTTAGTTATGTGACACCTTTTGTTTTCTGATTATGATTCTTTTTTGGGTTGGGGTGTGAATGTTGGCGTGTGGTTTGTGCAATTGACACATTGTGTGTGTTGTTATGTGGCACTGTCATGTCATGGTCACGGTTGGAGAAGTGGCGGACCTAACACAGATTTCACAATGCATAGCTCACACCCCACAACAAACAAATGTGTTGAACTTAACACACGTCACATTGCACATTTTTCTGGCGGTCACAATTTTTTCCGTGGTGCTCTTTATGATTCCAATTGCTAAATAATTGTCACGGTCGTACATTTGTAACAGATTGTCCACACATCGAACTAAAAAAATGGATCAATTATTTTTCACGTCTGGTTGGTGGTGTGCAATGCCTGAGAATGTATGGTCTGTGGAGTAGTTGTTGGATTTCATTGACAGTAATGTGTTGGTTGTGTTTAAAATATGGGTAGATTGTGGTGACATTTTGGAAAGTTAAAATATGAGCAGATTTTGGCAAGGTGTTCACATTTGGGTTGGAATCTTTGGGCGTTGGATTCAAAAGTTTTATTTTTGCATGTGGAGCATTGGTTGGATTTCGGCGACGGTAAGGGTTAGTTATGTTATACCTTTTGTTTTCTGATTATGATTCTTTTTTGGGTTGGGGTGTGAATGTTGGCGTGTGGTTTGTGCAATTAGCACATTGTGTGTGTTGTTATGTGGCACTGTCATGTCATTGTGTTGGTTGTGTTCTTTTTTTCTTTTTCTTTTTTGTGATTGTGTTTTGGTTGTTGGGGTTGGGATGTGAATGTTGGCATGTGATCCGTGTAATCGGCCGTTGTGTTCTGTGTGAGTGGCACTGTAATGCCGGTGTGTCACATTTGAAGTTCACACCCCATATCCGGGTAAATTTGATGTTGTATTCTGTTGGATTTCAACGTCAACCGTAATTGGTACATTCGCTCGGAACATATACTGCCACATAGCAGTAACACATTGTTCAGTTAGGTACATCCAATGCGGACTCAGCGTAGGTATATTTCATGTTCAATTAAATTATGTTCTGTTTCGCTGTAGGAATGGGGGGTTGTTATTGTGTTCGTGCGGGGATAACAACGCTGTCATGGTTGATGCTGAGTTCACATAGCTTGCATCAACGTCGCAGTCAAATGTGATGCCCAAATCTTCGTAAGGAACCCAATTTGTCAACCACACTAATCATGACAACCCATTCCAGCAAATTTGGGTATTTTTTGCTGTTGCGGATTTTCTAGGACATGGAGAGGGGATTGTGTGTATTTCGTTGATGTGCTTTCAATTTATTTCCTTAACTACGTTGCACAATGTGGGATCCGATGATGACAAAATTGCGGTACAAATTTATTACACAAACACGCGAAGCTGATTTCAGAATGTTAATGCCTACAGATGTGGTTGCCACATTAGGACGAACTTTCGCAAAATGGAATCCACAATCGGAGTTGGTGAAACGGAGACCCAAGTGATTGTGGAATACCAAAATGAGAACAATGATTCGTTGCTCCAACGAAACCTTAGCCTACAGACCCACCAAATCTGGGATGTTGGTAGGATTCCTCAACTTTGGAGTTTAAAAACTATATTTATGGTCTGAGTTTTCTATTTGATACTTATTTTTTTTATTTAAGCATAATTTTTAATATACTTATTAAGTAATTACGAAATCGCAATTCAATATAAAGAGTTAAATTAATAATCCATATCGATTCGACCACTTATCTGATTTGTTCATGAGTCCAATTTTTAAAATCTTGATTTTTTACACTATGCTAGAAGCGAGTGTATGCACATGTAAGTCGGAAATTTCAAAGTTCTATTGGCCCCAGTGGGGTAGTTGATCATGACCCTCAAAGTCTACTAGGATTGAACAATGCATATTATGCCTTCCCCGGAAGAAAATAAACTCAATGAAATAAAATAAGGGCAAGGCTTTTCTCTAATTCGAGATTGGATTAGAACGTATTGTTGAAATTGTGGAGGCCCACTATAGGTTTTATTTCGATAATCCGAATCATTCAATGTGTTCCTGTAAAACATTACATTGATCAGATATCGATAGCTACTTGATCGGATAAAATTTTTGTCAACGGTAAGTACAATTTCAAAATAAATTGTTGACAAAAAGTGATCCGATCAAGTAGCTATCGATATCCGATATCAATGTAATTTTTTACAGAGATAAAATACTTGTCGAATTTTACACATTGAACGATTCGGATTATCAAAACAAAACTCATGAGAGACGTTACAAGCCTAACAGTACAGTTCAGTCCACTTTGTGGACTGGAGACAAGTCTCCCCATAAAATAATATAAAAGGAAGTGATATGCTTTTTTGACAATTGTTCTTTCGTTTGTTTTTCTTTGTTGTTATTTAAACCATTAGGTTACAGTCTTATCAGGTTTTAGTAAATGATTTGTTGGGGGATTTTCAGAAGTTAAGATTTAGTGTTTTTTCACAATCTTCCTTGATTCTTATTTGGAAAGTGACCCAATAACATGATTTAAAACAAGGGAAAATTGTTGTAAAATCCAATTTGGGACAGTTTTGAACTGAGTAGTCCTGTATATTTTTTAATACTCTTAGAAGTCCTGTTTTTTTGGTAATGATATAAGGAAGATCTTGATTGTGTGTTTTGGGATTGATTTTGTGATGCTTTTACCCTTTATTGTAGTGTGTAACGTTTTGACAAGGGGAGTGGTAAATCCCGTTGATTACGTTGTTCTGTTGTCTACCTTTGGGAAGGATGTGCATGGGTGGTGTCTTTGTCTATATTTGAATTTTGGGGTGGGGGTGCTGAAGGTAATAACATTCGGTAGAGTGTTGATTGCGGTTGACGGCTGGGAGGTTGTGAAGAAAGGAAGTAGTGTTTTTGGTTTCGTTGCAACTACATTTTTCTGAAATGTGCTCTGTTTTTGTGTATGGATTTTGTTTGATTTGTGTGGGGGAATGGGATGCATATTTGTTGTATGGTTACATTTTTTCCCACATCACACGGGTGTCATGTAGCATACTTAACACGGAGTCAATGTAGGTCATGTTTGTTTGGGAGGACATGTGCTTGGGATTGGACTAATAGTCCAACAAAATTATTAATCCGATGTTTGGTTAAAAAATTAAAGTACGGACTAACAATCCATTCAGATATGACATCCCACATATGATGGACTGTTCAATCCCATATAAAGGGTGGGATATAAGTTAGGGGACTAAGTCAAGGTCTGGACTAACTTATCAAATGAATATAATATGTTCAATATATTGGATGTCTCATGTCCTATCCATTCCAATTCCCTTAAACAAACATTCGATTGGATAATATTTTATTAATCCCTCCTTATAATTCTAACTCAATCCAAACATAGGATAGGATATACAATTCAAAGGGATTCGTAGTATTAGGTGTGACAACCCAGATTTTTAATTATTCTGTAGAATTTATACTAATATTATTTAATCTGAGTTCGGAAAATATATGATTTATTATATATTATTATGCGTGATTTTGTAAAATAATATAATTATTAAAAGTTTAAGGGTCAAAATATAAATAATAATAATATAGATAATAATAATAATAATAATAATAATAATATGTGATAATGTGTAATTTAATTAAGAATTAATTTACTTATATAATTATATTAAAATATTGGGTCAAATGTAATTATCTTAATTATTTCTTAAGATAAGTATGAATCTCGGAGTGAATCAGAAACAATCTGGGGAGGGATTTGAATCGGCCACGTGTTGGCTGATGGGTGGTCTCATCTCACTATTTATAGGGAGAAGTTGCTCAATCTGTGGAAGAGAGAAAAGAAGAAAGGAAAAGAAAGAGAGAAGGAAAGGAATGAAAGAAAAGAGAGAAGGAAGAAAAAAATAATGGAAGTGGAAATGGTCTTTAATAGTGGAAAGGAAGAGTGAGATATTAAAGTTAAGGTGAGTTATATTATACCTTGAGTTACCAAAATGTATTTTACGTATGTTTTGACTTACCAAAATCTGTTTTATACAAGTTATGTTTTTAATAAAAGTTATGTTTTATAAAGGTTTCAATTACGTGGTTTATCTTCTGAACCCTATTTGTTTAAAAGGAAACCCATGGTTATGTCTTTTTATATTTTAAAGAATATTTGATTATGACCTTATATAAAATTATGTTTTGTAAGTACCACCACGGAAGTCCTACGCCTTGGGGAACTTAAATAACCATTGGCATCTGTTTGGTTACCTTGTGGCCCTCTGATCCATTGACCTCTGTTCTGTGCGGACCAAAGTGCTGTGCGGAGCTAAGTGCTACACTATTGTGGGAGCCACCTCTAGAATCCGTACGAGCCACCTCTTGAATCCGTACCTCTGTTCTGTGCGGACCAAAGTGTTGTGCGGAACTAAGTGCTACACTATTGTGGGAGCCACCTCTTGAATCCGTACCTCTGTTCTGACTGTCACTTCTATGACCTCTGTTCTGTTCTGTTCTGTACCGTGGTTATGGTCATTTACTTACATAATTTTTGTATTTCAGTTTTTGCTACTTAAATGATTTCTGCTACTCAAATAATTTGCTTATGTAAATGTTTTGGCCTAACTAACTATCCATGGTTATTTCGTACCCTTATACTCTTGGTATAATATTTCTCACTCTGCCATGTGCTTAAAGTTGTTTACCAATTTTCAGGAATCAATGCACTTCAGAAATAGCTTTTTGGAAAGTCGGGTTGCGGAATAGACACACACAGTATTTTTATGATATTATTTATATGTAAATATCAGCCTTTTTGGTCAATAAATTTTGTAATAAAAATAGAAACTCCAATGATTATATTGGTACCCTTATTTGAATATTACTTCTGCTCGCGTTATTTGATTTGTTTATGAATTGGCCGTAGGTAACCTTAGTTACTGGCCATCACGATACTTAACCCTTGGGTACGAGGAGCGGGTCGTGACATTAGGACTATGAATCATGGGAATGTTAATCCAACCTAATCTAGTCCGCCTAAACAAACATGGCCGTATGGTTTTTTTTACTAAATTTAATCACATGTTTGTTCTATTTCATTGTAGGGATGGGGGACAACACTATGTTATTGTATTCTTGTGGTGCTAATAATGCCGCTGTCATGGTGGATGGTGCGTTCACATTCGTGCTGTTCATTCCGTTTCAAATTTAAACATTAGGATGTTTTGTCCTTAGTTTCGCCAAACAATTGGTTACCTCATTTAATATAAATAATGTTGTCTCGTTTCGGTACATGAGTCGGAGGCACTTTACCCCAATTTGCAATTGTCTAGATATGAAAACACATTTGAATGCTTTGTTTGTGGTATAATTTAAATCTTCACCATGACTTCGGAAAACAGCCTAACAAACACTTTTCGACTTGTGTTTTGATTAACAATTCGCATCAACATGACATGCTTCAATAAGCAAATCCACCACCCCATAAGACATCCATTCCTGTAGGAGGAACACTTCAGAATTGTTTAACACACTTAGCACACAAATTTTCACACCAATCCCATTTCAAAATACTTCTCTCTTACCCTACATGAACTTCAAACATGGTTTACATAGTAACATACAAAGCACAGTTACGCGACATGTTCCGATTGGGCTGTTACGTTCCAGGCGCTCACAAAATCCAAAAACCACAAAAGTCCTTCCTAACTTCGCAAGCAAGTGAAAAATCACGCACAAACACAAGTGGCTAGTATCATTTTTATCGCGGCGAACAGTGCTCCGAAAACTACAATTTTAGTCAAATACTTGAAGTTTGGGCACCAAACAACTTTTGCTCCAACGTCATACCAAGAATGCCACCACAAACAGCTTATCACGATCAGCATGACTAAAGGTAACCACACCACCACGTAGGTCACGCATCAACAGGAACCGTCAAAAAATAGTACACAACATGCATTCTACGGGATACAAGTATACACCAAAAACAACATGTCTCAAACGTTACAAAACAACACGTCAATACAAACGAGTGTGTATTACAAACTGATATCGGTGGCCGAAACGAGTGTGTATTACAAACTGAGATTAGTGAAATGCTGGGCGCAAAACCCTAGACGACCGTCGAACCAAAGTGCTAATGTGTGGGGTCGGTTGTCTAATGTTTGTGCCAATGTATATGTCCGGGTCGAATTTGAATGTGGGCGGCAAGGTTTTAAAAACTTGACCAGACCGATCGGTTTGAGCAGTTGGGGTTTCGGTCTGGATATATCCACTAAACCATTCAAAGTGAAAAATCGACTTATTTTGAGAGAACCGGGAAAATCGGCGGTCAAACCGTTGAATCGGTGCCAGTTCACCGAGTCAATAAAATCAAGTATTAGGAGAAATATTTAAGATTATTTAATTTATAATTTTATTACTTATATTTTTATTTAAATATAATTTTAATATATTTATGACGTCAAGGTTTGATTTCTGTTTAACTCGACGGTTGAGTCGGTGACCCGTTCACCCAATCTTTTTTTCGATTCACTTACCAATCTGATTTTTAAAACATTGGTGGGCGGGCATGTCCAAATTGGGAAACCATAGTATATTTTAGAACATTTTCCAAATGCCTCACGGGGCAGGTACAAATGTGGGTGGGTCAACCTAACGTGGAAGACCATAAAAGACTGTACACTTTTTTTCAAATGTGCTAGGGCATAGAATACAAAACAATCATAAATTACCATTACTAATTAAGTGCCATTTTGGGAACATAGTAAAAAGTCATGTTTTTGGACAAAATGTCCAAAAACGTGGCTGCCAAAAACGCAACAAAATCCCTTTGGGAAGTGCCAAAAACGCAGCCCTAAAATTACAAATTATGGCCTATGAAAAAAAAATAAAAAAATAAATCTCTTATGTTGGGTAAGGATATTTTGGTCATTTTAATTTGATTTGACACCATAAATAAATATTAAACTAAAAAGCAAAAAGTCAGCTTTTTACCAACTTTCCAAATCACTTCCAAAAAAGCCAAAAAGCTTGGTAAAAAGCCCAAAACCAGCTTTTTACCAACTTCCCAAAACAATCCTAACTACAATGGGCAAAAACGAAAATTAGCACATAATCGGACTTCCAAGAGTATTAAATAAAAGTTGAGACTAATTAATTCACAAGTCATTCATTTGGGATTTGTAGGTCAATTATCCTTAAAACAATTTTCATTAGAAATTGTCGACAACAACAGAATTGAAGGTTTTGGGCCTATGTTAAAATATTTAAATGAGATTTTTTTTTATATATTTTTATATCATGATTTTTCTACAAATACTATTTTGTCAATTTAAATAATACATGCATTTGGAAAATAATTTAATCATTTTATATAATTCAATAGGAAATTTTGTAATACACCCTCTATTTTGGGGAGTTTTTTTGTGAATATTCTAAAAAATTAAACTATTTATATAAATAACTAACTTTTCAAATTATTCATCAAACTAACCTATTTTTTAAAATCACAAGTTCAAGATACGGTTTCACAGTGAAATCGCTTTTTGAACATGTAATTTCATATTAACATGGCCCACATAGATAACAAGAAGTTAATAATAATGAATGTTTGATAATGCAAATCAATATTTAAAATAACCAAATATATTAAGTAAAAATTATTTAAATATTTTTAATAATTGTAATTTATATGATTTAAAATTTTAAATGACACTTATAGTGTAAGTTAAAATTTGAAAATTTTGAAGTAATATAATATTTATTTAATTTTAACTAAATTTACTACAACCACTACCACCCTCCCATTACTACAACACTATCGCTATAACCACTGTCATCGCAACACCTCCACCATCACCACTGCAATATGACAATGAAAAAATAAAATTCCAAATTTTTTATTTTGTTCATATTAAACAACTCATCCGAGTTTATCATTTAAATCTGTTTTACTTTTCAAACCCAATAATATGACAATCAAATTAAATATCTAAGACAACTCTTTATCATATCTTTTTTAATCATTAACTAATCATCTCACTTATACATCATTGAGTCTAAAAAATTAATCTACAAATTTCTTTGAAATTTTATCAAATATTTTTTGAGTTAGAAAATTCAACACTCAGTATTATCAAACACCGGCTAATTAACTAAGGAGAAAATTTTATGAAAAAAGGCACACCTCAATTAGATTGTTACATACCATAAACCAATTGTGAGCAAACACCTTAACCACAAAGAAAGACAAGTGAAAATGGACATGATTGGAAAAAGGAGGGAAACAAAGCATAAGCACTTCTATCAAAACAATTTACAGAACGCCTTCTCGAACTAACTAATCAACTACAAAGTCTTCTGTCCAGAGACTAATTAAGCAATAAAATCCAACCAGAATAACAACAAAACCAAGATAAATAGCAAGTCATTTGCAAACTGTCTTCTCCAATGAATGATTAGACTCCCCAGAGAGCACATCCATCTCCAAACCTTAAATAAAGCAGAATACCTCCTCTACCATGCTTCAAGTTGACACTGGTTAGCAAAGCACATGTCAGAAATTCCAAAGTAAAATAAATAACCCAGTAACAACTTCAACAAAAGCAGAGAAAAGATTGAAAATTCCTAGTAGTTATTCAAAATCCTTAACATCATGAAGAATATCCAGCATATATATATAATTAACATATTAACATCACACAACATATCATAATTATAAGAAGAAAGAGCAAGAATTATTGCCTACCGAATCTCTCACTGGTCCCGAAGCAGCCAATTGCCGAGTTATAACAACGTTGCCGATGCCGTCATGGTTGATGCTGAGTTCACATCGCTTGCGTCAACGTTGCAGTCAAATGTGACGCCCAAATCTTCGTAAGGAACCCAATTTGTCAAGCACACTAATCATGACAACCCATTCCAGCAAATTTGGATATTTTTTGCTGTTGCGGATTTTCTAGGACATGGAGAGGGGATTGTGTGTATTTTGTTGATGTGCTTTCAATTTATTTCCTTAACTACGTTGCACAATGTGGGATCCGATGATGACAAAACTGCGGTACAAATCGATTACACAAAACCCTACAAACACGCGAAGCTAATTTCAGAATGTTAATGCCTACAGATGTGGTTGCCACTTTAGGATGAACTTTCGCAAAATGGAATCCGCAATCAAAGTTGGTGAAACGGAGACCCAAGCCATTGTGGAGTACCAAAATGAGAACTATGATTCGTTGCTCCGACGAAACCTTAGCCAACAGACCCACCAAATTTGGGATGTTGGTAGGATTCCTCAACATTGGAGTTTGCAACATATTGCCTAAATGTGAACAGCGCAATGTTGCTCCGGCGAAACCCTAGAGGACAGACGCACAAACTCAGGGAAATTGGTCGGAGTTCTCAAATTTGGGAGAATAAAACGTTTGGGTCGGATCCAAATGTGGGCCACCCAACTTAATATAGTAAACCAAAAAAATCCTATGGTACACTTTTCCAAATATGGGTTTGGACGAAACGGTAGAAAAGTACAAAGGCCTGTTTGATTTTGGAATATAAAGAGTGGGATTGGATATTATACACTGTGAGATTTATATATTTTATATTTGTAATTTTTTTTTTAAAGAGGATATAATATATTATGAGATTGTATATCTCTGAAAATTGGAGGATATATAATACCACCATCCCCCCATTATATCATATTCCATAGGTTGGGATATATGATTTAAAAAGTTCAATTTACCCTCTTATCTATCTAATATAATATAATATAATTTTTGAATTTAATATAATATAATTATCGAATTTAATAATTATTGAATTGAATTTAATATTATTGAATTTAATATAATATAATATAATATAATATAATATAAATTTTGAATTTAATTTAATATAATATAACATAATTTAATATAAATTTTGAATTTAATATAATATTTGAATTTCACATAATATAATTTTTTTTTATCATTATGAGGTTGACATTAATATAATATAATTTATTTTTTGTTTGGAAAATTATTGAATTTAATATGAATCTTTAATTTGTTCCAATAAAAAATAATATGAATTTTTAATTTGTTTATTTGCATTAGTTCTTAATTTTTAATTTGTTTATTTGCATTAGTTCTTAATTTTTAATTTGTTTATTTGCATTAGTTCTAATATGGGTATTTAAAATATATTATGAGGGTAATTTTGAAAATTATTTGTTTATATCCCACAATATATTTTGTAATACAAAAATGAATAATACATATTCAATTTTATATATTAAGTCAACAAACATGAATTGAGAGATATATTATCTAATACATATATCTTATTTATTATATATCCTGATTAAATTTCAAATCATATTATATACTTCATTTTATATCCAGTAAAATAAAGAGGCCAAAAATTCTATAATAAACTTTTTTCAAATGTGACGGATGAAAACATTGAAAATTACGGTGGTATATTCCTTGGTCAACATTTGGTGGAATGTTTCCATTTCAAGATTCATTAAATAGTGGCAAATATATCTATTAACATAAAGTACGACTTATGCATTAATTAAAAAAAGGCTGGGACTAATAGGACTACCATTTCATGTTTTGGGATTTATGGGTCATTGCCCCTTTCAATTATTTATTTATTTATACTTTTAAATACGCTTAATTTAGATGATTTTTTTTTTTAAAAAAAAACTACTAAAATATAACCAAAAAAAATTATTGAAGATAAAAAAAATTATAATAATCTATGTCATTTTTGCATTCTTTTGCACCAAATGTGAATGGGACCATGGATTATTATTATTATTAATTTTTTTGGAACTAAAATGGGACCATGGATTGGATGGACGAAGTTGGTGAGAAGGCGAGACCTTTATAATAAATTTTCCAAATGTATTTTTATTGGGATTCATTTACTCATATGGGACATTTAGGTACACCACAGCAATAAGGCCAACAAAAAAATAGGAAAAAAAAGATGGCTTAGTTCACATATAAAAATGATTTTTTTTTTGAATTTTTATTTATTGGACATAAAAATGGATATCTAGATAGACAGAGTAATATTCATTGTAAGTAAGAAAATATTTACAAGACATAATTACTCATTTGGAATGATACTCACCTTGGCAGGTTTCAACCACTATGGCCGTGGAGAGATTATAAATAATGGTAAGAGTTGGAGATGTTTTTTGTTTTAGTGGGCCCATCACATGAATCACTTTGATAATTGAAACCGTTTATATTAAAGAATTCATAAAAAAAAATCATTCTTGTAAAAATTAAATTATTTAAATAACTTTAACCAAATGCTTAGATCACGTTTGTCATAAAATAAAATAAAAAAAAGAGTAAATTAATAAGCACCAATTATAATTGTGATTATGAACCATTTATTATTTTGAAGACAAATGTAATTTAATAATATATTTATAGTATTGCGATCAATCCGATTTTTTTTAAAGAATAATTTTCTCAACAGGTCTTTGAATATGAGTAATTTGAATCATCGAAATAAGTTTTGCGATGAGCCCACATAGGTCCAACAACACCTCTAGTAAGCTCCCATAAATAATCCAAGTGGGCTACAAATTTAGGTGTGCTAAATAGTAATATAGCGATTCTGGTTTGGACTCGAACCATTTGATGTTTCAAATCTGGGTTTCATTGCTTTGTAGTCATTCATGTCTTATTTCCCATATATCCCTTTGAGTTTGGCTTTTGGGTTTTGTTGGTTGTATTTGGAACAGGTTGGTACATTGTTTTTCAAAAACCTTGTTGCCCAGAATTTTGCTTCTACGCTCGAGCGTCACTTCTTACGCTCGAGCGGTCTTTGCGAACTCTCAGTACTTTTGCAGGCTTTAAAACTATTGGGAATTAGTACTCTTCGCTCGAGCAGTCTTGCCTCGAGCGGCCCTTATTGCACTCGATCGTTGGCCTTTTGCCTGTAAAACTACTGGGGGTTTGTATCACTTGCTCGAGTGACAACTTCTTGTGTTTGAGCGGTCACATCTTTTGTGTCTTACGCTCGAGCGTCACTTCTTGTGCTCGCGCGTACATCAGTCCGTAAAGGTCACTTTTTACATCACTTTTTCATTTCTCTCTCTCTTTAAACTTTCTAAAAACCCTATATCTACACACGTACTCTCTGTGAAACTTACATTTTCTCTTCTAAAACACCTAGATCCATTGATTTCTCTATCCTATTCCCTTTGAGAAGAAGGTAGAGCTCACTTAGAGCTTCTTTTTCATTCGAACAAAGTTGGGTTTCGGCATTGTTGAGGTTTCCTCACTCCCCCTCTCGTCTTTTAAGCTTGAGGTAGGGATTCTTCACACTCTTGTATGAGTTTTACCTTAGTTATTTGCTATTTCAAAAGATTATAGTAGTTTGGGATTTTTTGGTAAAACCTAGGGTTTGAAATCAAAATGAAAAAAGAGGGGTTTTCAAATGGTTTCTTGGAATAGCTTGTGGGTACAAAATTGGAGTTCATATATGTAGAAATGAGGTATTTCCTACATTGAAATTGAAATTGATTTTCAAAAAGAAAGGGATTTTGCCCTAAAATATGAATGTTTGAGATTGTATAGAGAAAATGGAATTGATGTTGAGAATTATGACATTGAAATAATGTTGATGATGATGGCTGAGTTGGATATGTATGTAGACGTCCCCGAACGCCCCGGGGGGATGAGTCTCGTTCTGTTCATTTGGGTTCACTACAATTCGGACTCTCAAATTTTCACGGTTCTAAATCTGAACCAAAGAGACCAAATCCGGCAAATTGTTTTGAGAAAACCAAATTTTTTAGAAAGAAGTGCCAAACATGGACTACTTTGCCAGATACAGAGTCGCCACCTAAATATTTATTTTTGGGGAATTTAGGAAACCCTGACTCGTTGCCTAAGGCCATGTGTCTGTCATCACCAAAGTTGCCTCGGCTCGGGAACTTGGGTACGATTGGGGAAGGTCAACTATGAGCACCCCCGCTCGCCTGATCCGAAGATCGGCTTCTATTAACCATGATATCTAGTTTTGAAAACGTTATGTGTTCTTAAACCGGTTATTAGCCTAATCTTACTTTGTGATGCGCACAACACAAAAGTATAGACTAGATCGCCTAATTTGGAATAAAACATTGCATATCCGTTTGTTCGGAAAATGATTTGACATTTGCTACTCGCAAGTAGGCTAAAATACAGATTTCAACGAGTTGTTCCAACTTGAGCAATCCAACCCTCACCCACAGGCATTCAGGCAGTAATATCACATAAGAACATAGCCACATTGTAATAACCCTCACGCTATCCTAACCATACTCATATGCATTCGTGTGATTCTATCTTGTAAACTTGCATTTCGAGTCTTGTCCTTGTTCGTTTAAGTGTTACAGTGAGTTTTGTACCTTGCTTGGTTTGGGTTTAGCCGAAGTCATTTCAGCCTAGAATTGTCTTGGAACCACTTTGTTTGACCTCCACCTTCGCCCTGACATATTGGTTGAGATGTCATTATCTAGGCCGAGGTGTTCATCACCAAGGCTGAGGTGTGAATCATCTAGGCCGAGATGTTACCTTTGCACCTAAGTGATCTTATCCCGGAGAGGTATGACCTAGACCGAGGTGTGGCACATCAAGGCCAAGGTGTGGCACAGCTTAGTCAAGTGTTGTCCTTCCTAGCCGAGGTCATTATTCCCTACTTGCCGATGTCTTGTTCTTGGCCGAGATCATTACTCGCCAGAGTGCCTATGCCGTCTTGCTTGCTGAACACACTTTGTCATGGTTTTGTCTTGTCACTCAGCCATCTTTCTATGTAGCACCAACCAGCCGCTGCCAGATGTTACCTTTGCGCCTAAGTGATCTTGTTCTTGGATTGGTGCAACCTAGACCGAGGTGTGACACATCTAGGCCGAGGTATGGCATAGCTCGGCCAAGTGTTGTCCTTCTTAGCCGAGATCATTACCTGCCGGAGTGCCCATGCCGTCTTGCTTGCTGAACACACTTTGTCATGGTTTTGTCTTGTCACTCAGCCATCTTTCTATGTAGCACCAACTAGCCGCTGCCACGTGCCTCTGTAGAGGGTTAAGTCAGCCAGCAGACTTAGAAATGTATCATTTTGCTATATGTCTTTGTTTGTGAGGAGAGAGAAGCTCTAGAAGAAGAAGAAGAAGTTTAGAGTGAGAGAGTGGGTTTTCGAGCTTGATCCCTAGAGATCAGACCATTAGATTCGCGTATTAAGGTTAGATTCTTGATTTAGTCTTGTCATTCTTATCGATCATCTAGCTGCATTGCATGATCGAACCCGTTTTGCATGCCATGTATCGATTTAAAGCTGGTTTTAGAAAGAGAAAATGGTGTTCATGTGTTCTTGAAAGAAAAGTCTTGTTTGATCTAAAAGTTTGCATTAAATTTCATGTTTTTGTGTTTGTTCTCACTAGATCCTTGAATATGGGTGCCCATGTCCATGTTTTTGAACTCATAGCATGAAATCTCAGATTTCGTAATAGCAAATCACGATCTTTGCATTCATCTCCCTCATGTTCATGTTCTTCATATTCATCATGTTCTTCAAGAAAGAGAAACCCAGATTTTTCCCGACTTCATTCCGTTGAATGTGGCCATCGAGGCAACACCTCCGCAAGGAGGTGTGGGACCTCGGCCTAGACCTGGCAGTTGCCCAGCATAATTTCCCTGAGATAAAGAACTGTGTTTGTTTTTATTTGACTTAGTCTTGAGGAATGCCGAGATCATCTGCATGCATGTGAAACTTGCTTGAAAGTGCATTCAATAGACTTTGCCACGTATTTGTAGGGTTTGGACTTGCCTCGACCCCGACGTTTGAAAAACTAAGTGAGTGGTATTTTTAATAAAGCTATGTTATAATGCTTTGATAAAGTCTTGTTTTGCTTCGTTTTGGAAAGTACTTATAAGCATGAATGGTTATTCCAAATTGGGAAAATATATTTATATTATCTTGTTTTGATGACATTCTTGGAAAGTCCGTACGTGCTAAGGGACTATAAGCATTGGTAGCACAAAGTTTGGAAGTCCGTACGTGCTAGGGGACTCTAAGCATTAGTAGCACAAGTCCTTAGTGTCCGGGGACTATAATGCAACGACACCATTGAATTGAGATATCTCCCTTGTCTTGCCTTGTCTTGTCTTGTTTGCCACTGACAGTTTATCGCGTGGGTTTTGTTTTCCGAGATGTCATCACTTGTATTATAATGATGTTAGTAAGCATCCTTTGAAACTTGACAGATTTGGAAGATGGACTTGGTTCATCCCTTGACTTGTACCAACTATGTTATGTATTGTTTGATAAAGATCTTGAATACCAGTCATGCGAACCCCTTTATTTCTTATACCATCCACTGAGTATCCAAGCTCACCCTCTCTCTATATATATGTAGGTGATGAGCAGGAAGGCGGTGACGCCTAGGTGTGCCTCGCAAGCTTGTTTTGCGTTTTTGGTTATGTCGGCCTAACTTGTATTCATGTCGGCAGTCTTGAAAATTACGCTTCTCGGCTTATAATGCTTGTAATTTACACATGTCGGCTGAATAAGCCTTTTGATCAAGATGTAAAATGTATTTTGTACTTTATTGTATTTGTATCCAAGTTGTAATATTATGTAAAGTTGTATGCCATTCCATGTAACTTACGCACTGCTCTTATGGACCACTTGTATTTTAAGATTTATTGCTTCCGCACTTATGAGCCCCATATATAATTATACTCTGTTTGTGTGTGAATTTTTGGAAGTTGGCCTTCGGTAATCTCGGATTACTGGCCATCACGACACTATAGGGGTGGTTTGGGGTCGTGACAGATTGGTATCAGAGCCCGCATTCCTTATAGTGCGTTATTCACACACTTTGAGTCCTAAAGAGCATAGGATGTCCCTTAGAATGATTTTAGGATTGCATCATGTTGCTTGTTACTTGACAAGGTGTGCATCATCTCGGCATAACCATTTGTTATTTGCATACATGGTTCTTGGCTCAGTTTGTTTTAAGGTTGTATTTTGCCTACTCATATCATCATGAGGAGAGGTAGACCATCAGTTGGCCGAGATCAATCAGAGGATAGATTGGACAGACTAGAAAGACTAGTTGAAGGTTTAACCCATGAATTGAGGCAAATGAGGCAACAGAATGCAAGCGCTACATCTACCCCGGCCTAACAGACGGATGGCCGACATGCAGCTCCACTTCTTCTAGTGCCCCAAGTGCCTCCACAGCCAGCCTTGTATGGAGAAGGGACAATGACTTTGATTAAAGAGTTCAAGAAGATGAATCCACCAAGATTCGCAGGGGGCATAGAGCCGATGAAAGCCGAGGCGTGGGTTTTGGAGATGGAAAAGCTGTTCGAGATCTTTCCTAGCACCGACACTCAGAAGGTGACATTAGCAGCATTCACATTAGACGACGACGCTCGAAGGTGGTGGATGATGATCCGGAGGCTAATACTGGTTTAACTTGGGCCAGATTTTTAGAACTGTTTTACAACAAGCATTTTCCACTTAGCGTTCGAGATCGCAAGACCACAGAGTTCCAGACTCTGACACAAGGCAACAGAACATGTTCTACAACAAGCATTTTCCGCTTAGCGTTCGAGATCGCAAGACCACAGAGTTCCAGACTCTGACACAAGGCAGCAGAACAGTGGCAGAGTACGACCGTGCCTTCACCGAATTGGCGAGATACGTGCCTCATATGGTCAGTGATGAGTATAGGAAAGCCATGAAGTTTGAAAGTGGACTACGTGGACCAATCCAGGATCGGGTCAACATGCTCAATATGCCAACTTACGCCGAGGTGTTAGACAAGGCCATCTTGGCGGAAGCTAACTTAAACCGATATCAAAGTTCAGGAGAGTGTCAGAGGAAGAGACAGAACTATGAAGGTCGTCGGATGCCGTTTAATGACAAGAGGAAGGCGAATGTGGACAGTTCTAGCAACTCAGATCGGGATGGAAATGCTAAGCCGACGTGTGCGAGTTGTGGGAAGCCTCATCTCGGGGTTTGTCGCTGGGCGACAGGAGCCTGCTTTGAATGTGGCGAGATAGGCCACAGCGTGGAAGACTGTCCAAAGGCAAGAACTAATGATGGTAAGAAAAATGGGAGCACCTCGGGCTCTACACAAGGAAGCAACGTCGGAAGGACACAAATGAGATAGGGCAGAGTTTTTGCTTTAGTGCCAGGAGACACCCAGAATGCTGAAACGGTAGTGTCAGGTACACTCTCAATTTGCTCTCAAGTTGCATACGTCTTGATTGATTCGGGCTCTACACATTCTTTTGTATCTGTTAAATTTGCCGGGAAATTGAACAGACCGTTAGAACCCCTTGATTATATGCTATCTGTATCTACTCCATCTGGGGGAACTATAATTATTGCATCCATATATAGGGCGTGTGTTGTGGTGATTGAGGATGTAGAATTATTAGCTGATTTGATGCCATTAAGCATGACTCACTTCGATGTCATATTGGGAATGGATTGGTTAGTAGCGCATCATGCATCCATTAATTGTGTTACTAAGAGCATTACATTAAAGACCCCAAACAAAGCTGAAGTCTTTTTCCAAGGTAAGGGAGTGATACCCCCACCCTACTTGATCTCATCCATGAAAACCTATAAGTTAATCCAAAATGGGTGTCAAGGTTATTTGTGCAGTATACTAAGTGATTTGAATGGAAGTGTTGAATTAGCCGGCATACCAGTTGTTAAGGAATTTCCAGACGTTTTTCCAAATGAGCTGCCTGGCCACTTAGTCGATAGATAGAGTTTACTGTGGACCTCGTGTCGGGAATGCAACCTATCTCCAAAACACCCTATAGGATGGCCCCAGCTGAACTTAGAGAACTGAAACTACAGTTACAAGAATTGTTGGATAAGGGATTCATTAGGCCGAGCACTTCACCGTGGGGAGCACCCGTTTTATTTGTTAAGAAAAAGGATGGCACCCTTCGCCTTTGCATTGATTACAGAGAACTTAACAAGGTAACCATCAAGAACAAGTACCCATTACCTAGGATTGACGATTTGCTTGATCAATTACAAGGGGCACGAGTCTTTTGCAAAATTGACCTTAGGTCGGGCTACCACCAGCTGAAGGTTAAAGTCGAGGACATTGAGAAGACTGCTTTTCAGACAAGGTATGGCCACTACGAATTTTTGGTAATGCCTTTCGGAATGACCAATGCCCCTGCAGCGTTCATGGACTTGATGAATAGAGTCTTTAAGCCGTATCTAGATGAGTTCGTAGTTATTTTTATTGACGACGTATTAATCTATTCCAAGAGTACAATTGAGCACGAGAATCATCTGAGGCTTGCCCTGCAAATCTTGAGAGACAAGAAGCTGTAAGCTAAGTTGAGTAAGTGCGAGTTTTGGCTTTCCAGCATCTCATTTTTAGGACATGTGATTAATGAAGAGGGTATATCAGTTGATCCGAGTAAGATTGAAGCCATTGTGAATTGGCCGACGCTGACCAACGTGTCCAAGGTTCGTAGTTTTCTGGGCTTGGCAGGTTATTACAGAAAGTTTGTGAAGGACTTCTCAAGGATAGCAGTACCATTGACACAACTAACTAAGAAGGGAACAACATATGAATGGACCGATGATAGAGAATCAACCTTCCAAGAGTTGAAGACGAGGTTAGTTACGACACCAGTTCTTGTAGTCCCAACTGGTAATGAGGAATTTCAGATTTTCAGCGATGCTTCACATAAGGGTTTGGGTTGTGTACTAATACAAGGGGGCAGAGTCATAGCATATGCATCTCGTCAGTTGAAACTTCATGAAAAGAACTATCCAACCCATGATCTAGAGCTAGCAGCCGTGGTGTTTGCTTTGAAGATTTGGCGCCACTACTTGTATGGAGCCTCTTGCTAAGTTTTTACGGATGACAAGAGTTTGAAGTACTTGTTCACCCAAAAGGAACTAAATTTGAGGCAGAGAAGATGGCTTGAATTATTGAAGGATTACGACATGCAGATTCAGTATCACCCAGGTAAAGCAAACTCGGTAGCCGACGCATTGAGTAGGAAGTCAGTGGGAAGTTTGGCATGCCTAGCCATGATTTCAGTGGAGCCGACTACTATTGGGGAAGTAAAGGCAAGGCAAATGGAGGATGGATCCCTGAAGAAGGTGGCCGACGAGATTACCGCCAGGCCGAGGTCGGGTTACACCCTTGAGAATGGAGTGCTTAAGTTTGAAGGAAGACTATGCGTGGCCGACGTCCCAGAATTGAAAAGAAGGATTTTGCAAGACTCTCATGGATCCAGATTTGCAGTTTGTCCAGGGAACACCAAGATGTATCAAGATGTAAAGCAAACCTTTTGGTGGCCGAATATGAAAAGAGAGATAGCCGAGTTCGTGTCTTAGTGTTTGTATTGTCAGCAGGTGAAAGTGGAACATCAGAGGCCGGCAGGACTTCTCCAACCTTTGCTGATTCCTGAGTGGAAATGGGAGGACATCTCCATGGACTTTGTGACTGGTTTGCCGAAGACACAGAAAGGAGTGGATTCGATCTGGGCTATAATCGACAGGTTAACTAAGTCGGCGCATTTCTTGCCAGTTAGGACTTTGTTCAGTGCTGATCGACTTGTTGTGTTATATATGAATGGGATCGTTAGACTCCATGGTGTACCGATGTCCATCGTGTCGGACCGAGATCCGAAATTTGTTTCCAGATTCTGGCAGAGTTTATAAAGGGCTTTGGGAACCGAGTTGAGGTTTAGTACAGCTTTTCATCCCCAGACCGATGGCCAAACAGAGAGAACAATTCAAACACTTGAAGCCAGACCGATGGCCAAACAGAGAGAACCATTCAGACACTTGAAGATATGCTTAGACTGTGTGTATTAGACTTCAAGGGAAGCTGGGAAGTGCATTTGCCATTAGTAGAGTTCGCTTACAACAACAGCTACCAAGCCAGCGTTGGCACCGAAGTAGGAGATAAAGCTTTGATCGGCCCCGATTTAGTTCAAAAGACAACCGAAAAGATTAAGCTTATCCAGTAGAGAATCAGAACCGCCCAGAGCCGACAAAGGAGCTACGCTGACCAGAGAAGAAGGGAGTTAGAATTCGAAGTAGGGGATCATGTGTTCCTGAAAACCTCGCTGATGAAAGGAGTTTCAAGATTTGGGAAGAAGGGTAAATTGGCACCCCGTTATATTGGACCGTTTGAAATTCTTGAGAAAGTTAACCCGGTTGCCTACAGACTTGTTTTACCACTGAGATTAAGTCAAGTTCATAACGTGTTTTATATCTCGATGTTGAGGAAGTATATACGGGATCCACTACACGTGATCGATCATTTCGGGATTGTGGTTGATGAAGGCCTAAGCTATGAAGAAGAGTCGATACGTATCATCGATAGGCAAGTGAGGCGATTGAGAAATAAGGTAATACCGATGGTGAAGATTGAATGGAAAGAGCATTACGGCAAGGATGCTACGTGGGAAATG
>NW_021024508.1:2830321-2926576 GCF_004153795.1 Camellia sinensis
GTTATAAGCTATGATTATGTATTGTTTGGTTAAAGATCTCGGATGTCATACATGCAAACCCTTTATTACTTGTACCATTCACTGAGTATCCAAGCTCACCCTCTATATATATATGTAGGTGATGAGCAGGAAGGCGGTGACGCCTAGGTGTGCCTCGCAAGCTTGTTTTGGGTTTTTGGTTATGTCGGCCTAACTTGTATTCATGTCGGCAGTCTTGAAAATTACGCTTCTCGGCTTATAATGCTTGTAATTTACACATGTCGGCTGAAGAAGCCTTTTGATCAAGATGTAAAATGTATTTTGTACTTTATTGTATTTGTATCCAAGTTGTAATATTATGTAAAGTTGTATGCCATTCCATGTAACTTACGCACTGCTCTTATGGACCACTTGTATTTTAAGATTTATTGCTTCCGCACTTGTGAGCCCCATATATAATTATACTCTATTTGTGTGTGAATTTTTGGAAGTTGGCCTTCGGTAATCTCAGATTACTGGCCATCACGGCACTAAACTACTAGGGGCGGTTTGGGGTCGTGACACACATGGTAAGCATGCTGTCATGTTAACATTCACACTTATGCGAAATGCTAAAGCATAAATACTTACAGCGTACTCCGAGCCAAAACAAAGAACATGTTAGCAATCAAATGCTTGATCCAAGTCCATGTTATGTGGCTAATGCATCGCATACAAAATGTAACTAGAATAGGCTCGGCTAATCCTAGGATGGCATGTGGAATGCAACAAGTAACATGTATTCAAGTTAGATTTGAAATACTATGCAGTTAGCATGATGCGCCGAGCCTAGTGCATGCAATACTGATGAATGAATGCACGCATGCATAGCATAAGGTATGCTAATTTAAATATGCCCTAATACTAACCATCAAAGCAGGTAAGTAAAAGGGAGAAATAAGTGGAAGTTGGGAGACATGCACACACGCACCCTCACTTATTACACAGTTATGCTCTCTCTCGGAGAGACCGAATAAATAATACAAATTAATTAACCTGTAAGCTAATTGACTATTACAACACTTAACTAATTAATGAATCAATTAAGCTACTAAAAGCAGTAAAAGGCCTCGGGAAGAGGGATGCACGCATGCACGGATTGGCTTCGCCTGGAAATCCACCACCATGCACAAGTTGCCTCTGTTGGCATTGTTTTGCATCTCTGAAGACTGCATAGGTTCCAAGGTACCCTCTCTGAACACTGTGGGATGCCACCGGCCATGAGGAATGGTCACCGGCCACAGGGAAGTGGTCATCGACCATCTATTGAGCTCTCGGCCACCAATTCATGGCCAGTCGGCACTGAATGTGGTCGATCGGCCATCTATGCCTCCAGAATCCTGTTTTGACAGCAGTAGAGGACAAGACAAGGCATGGCAATGCATTTCAAGAAAATGTTGCACAAACACCCTCCTTATCATGTTCATGACTCAAAGGAGGATGGTCCTCGACCCTCGGGCCACCAATCGCGCATTTTCCAAAAAACCAAGTGTGCCATTTCAATATCAAATGTAATGCAAACCAATCAAATAACGGACCCAACCTCTATCACTTGATCAAGAGGCAAGGCATGCATGCCAAATGCAATGCAACCTACGCATGTGAGCTAGGTATGCAACATGAACATGAGGGCAAGCACATAAGCATGTGACAACATATTAATGACAAAACATACGACAACATGTTAGGCAACCAAAAGAGAGCATGCATGCCAAATGCATTACAACCTAAGCATGCAACATGTCCTATATCTCAAGCAATGCAACACAATGCAATATGGCTAAGCATGTGTCAACAATGCAAGCAAAGAGCATGCAAAATACTTATGCAACCAAAGCATGCAAACATGGAGTAATGTAACAACATTCGAGCAACATGCGAAAGATGGACTTAGACTAATTTGGGAAGCTCTCAAACAAGTCCAAAATAGTGGCCAAATGCTAAGGAAATGAAGACCAAAACACATACAAACATGCATGCACACATGCTTCAAGACTTAAGCATAAAGAAGCAACTTTTAAGCACACTTAAAAGGGATAAACAAGGGCAAATAGCATGCATATAAAACTCTAAAAATCATGTTAGAAAAGGGTGCCAAACCAACTTAACAAGACAAGCGTAGCATGCAACAATGTCCAAAACTCAAGGCAAGCCAAGGGGCTTAAACCATGGCCATGCCAACCAAGCCTCAAAGGGCCAAGGGGACTCAAAACCACCCCAAGGCAGACCACAACAAGGTCAAGGGCACACCTAGATGGCATCAAAATGGCCTAAATCTAAAGGCATGCAAAATGAACCAAACATGGAACATAACACACAAACCTTTTGAAGCATTAAAGGGGCATCAAATGCAAGCATACAAGCATGCCACAAGGACTGAAATGACATGGTAAGTGGTTCCAAACCCCTGAAACAAAGCAAGTAAGGCATGCTAGAGGGGTCAACACTCAAGGCTCACAAGGGGGATTGCATGGTAGCTATACAAAGCAAAGCATAGATGACCCGAGCAACCAAAAATAGACCTCAAGCATACTAAAACATGTATAAAAGCTTCACAAAGCTAAGCCAAAACAAGTAAGCATGATAGTCTAAATGCTAGGCACATGTTAAGGCAATTCATGGCATTACAAGACAAGTATGCAAGGAAAGCATGGTGTGTCTAAAAACAGTGTTATACCATGGAAAAATAAGCACAGATAACACTTAAGACATGGCTAACATCATCTTAAAAATGGTGCTCACACATGAAGCAAAAATGGCCAACATTGAGGCCAACACTGAAGACAACAAGGAGAGGGGATGGCCCTCTCCTTCTTAGGACCTTAAAACACCATCCCCACCACTGAAATCCCTCAAGATTTCAATGGTGAGGAGGCCTAAACAAGGTGGTCCCGAAGCTCATCAAAATAGCACAAAATGGGGGCCAAACAAGGCCTAAAAGGGGTCAAACAACCCTAAAGCTCAAAGCAACCTTAAACAACTATTTTAAGAAAGTAAAAACAAGACTTTTATATGTAATACACTAAGCTCAAAAACAGATGCAAGGTAGGCAAAAAGACTATGTGAAAATGGGGTATTTAAAGGTAAAGTTCTTACCCTTGTAGACCCCTTCAAGAACAGCACTCCAGCTGCTTTCCTTAGCTCAAAACCAGCTCAAAACTTCAAGAACAACCTAATGGCTCCTCAACAACCAAGGTAAGGTGTAAAACTAGGTGTTTGTGCACAAAAGTAAGACACAAACGCACTTATACATACACAAAAGCAAAAGAGAGGGAGATATAGAGATAGATAGATACACTATGCAAACCCTAATCTCAGAGATCTCTGGAACTTTTTTCTAACCCTAGAGGAGGGGGGAGAAGCCTCCTCTTTATAGAGCTTCACTCTTGCAAAGCTTACAAAACAAGCTAAGCAAGAGTGAAATCCCTCCATACACGTGTATGGAGGGGGTGCAAAGTAGGTGCCAGCTAGCACAGCTGGCACAAAATATCTGCCAAAAGCAGATGAACAGTGGTCGGCCAGCCAAAAATGCCAAATTGACCAAAACAATGGTCGGCTGGCCACAAAGATTGCCGGCCGGCCATCACCAATGGCCGGTAGCAACAAAACATGGCCGGTGGACTCAAGCCATGGCCGGTGAGGTGTGAAGATGGCCAACAAGCCATTCCCTGCCCCTCAAAAGCAAAACACAAGTGTTTAGTGCAAAACCAAACACAAAACAGTCAAGTCGAGAGGTCTTGAGGCAAGGCGTGTGGCCGAGACCTCCGGGAACTCAAGACGAACACAAACAAGGATGATCACCGAGTGTTCAAACGGTGACGTCCAAGTCTTGAGGACGGTCAAAAATGGGGTGTCTACAGTTGCCCCTCTTTGATAGAACTCGAAAGTCATAACAATGACGGGAGTGAGTGTCAAAGCCCAGAGACGACCCATTTTTGACAAGGCCGAAGACTTAGACAAACATGCAAGACAATAAAGATCTGCGCCCGAAGGCGGGGGCAAAATGCAACTGACAATGCAAGAAGCCGAACATAACTTATGATCATGCAAAGAAAGCTGTAACGGAGCATAACATGCAACAATTTTAAGCAAGAACCAAGCGACATTACAATGCAGAAAAGATGTAAGAGAATTATTCAATTCTCGCTATGTCTCACACGGAGAATACAATAGTTGTGCGGCTCGTCTGGTTGCACCAGCTTCAAATGAACCGTACATACAATATCGTGCCTGAAAGAGAAAGAAAACGTAATAGGTACGATATCGTTAGCAACATGTATAACAATGCAATCTAAGTTGCGTAACAACGCAAGTGAAGGAGTGCATGACGATGCAACCTATGCGCAAAATGATATGCAATATTTACAAAACTATGCATAAACAATGAAAATGATATGCAATGCAATTGAATCATGATTAAATCATGAGCGGAAAACCACACAAATGTCAAAGAGATGATGGAGATGCAAAGTCCGTCTACCGTAGAAAAGGTGCCACAACCCTCAAACCACAATACCAGCAGTGGAATAGGCGTGTACACATGCAGAACTATGAGTGATGTAGACGGAACACAAGGACAAGTAATTGGGTGGCGGAATGACATAAGTGAGGCATGCTCTGCTCAGAAAAGCTCATGATCCTAAATGCTGGATGCAATCGAACTACACTACAATGCAGTATATACAGTGGATATGGCGCGACCAAAACATATCTTGCCTAGGAAAAGCATGGTCATATACAAACCATGTTTAACACAGAAACGGTGCCGTCACCCACAAACCTAGCTGCGTACACATAATATCATAACTGTGCTTCAACACGAGAAGTATGGGCACATACCAGACCAAGCTCAACATGGAAAGACGCAAGCCATTGATGGATGATGCAGCAAATGCATGCAAACTACGATGCAATATATACAATATGTATGTAAACTACGATGCGATATATACAATATACATGTAAACTACGATGCGATATATACAATATGCATGTAAACTACGATGCGATATATGCAATATGCATGTAAACTACGATGCGATATATACAATATGCATGTAATGGATATTTACAATGGATAAGGCCTGCGGTCGAACCGTGCCTTGCCAAGGAAAGACATGGACACATACAAACCGCGTCTAACACAGAAACGGTGCCGTCACCCTCAAACCACAATACCAGCAGTGGAATAGGCGCGTACACATAATATCATAACTGTGCTTCGACGTGAAAAGTATGGGGACATACCAGACCAAGCTCAACATGGAAAGGCGCAAGCCGTGGATGGAGGTGATGCAATGAATGCATGCAAGCTACAATGTAATATTTACAATATGCAATGGATGCAGCGGATAAGGCTTATGGCCAAACCGTATCTTGCCTAGGAAAGACATGGACACATACAAACCGCGTCTAACACAGAAACGGTGCCGTCACCCTCAAACCACAATACCAACAGTGGAATAAGCGCGTACACATAATATCATAACTGTGCTTCGACGTGAAAAATATGGGCACATACCAGACCAAGTTCAACATGGAAAGGCGCAAGCTGTGGATGGAGGTGATGCAATGAATGCATGCAAGCTACAATGCAATATATACAATATGCAATGGAATGTATGTAAATGCAATATTTACAGTGAATGCATGCAATGTGCACTATATACAAGGGATGCATGACATATGCACTATTTACAATGATGCACGACAATGCAATATATACAATGATGCATGACATATGCAAAATATACAATGATGCATGACATATGCAATATATACAATGATGCATGACATATGCAAAGTATACAATGATACATGACATATGCAAAGTATATAATGATGCATGACATATGCAATATATACAATGATGCATGACATATGCAAAAATTTTTTTTTTTGGTTTTGTTTTGCTGTCTTTTTTTGAAAATGTATGAAAAGTGCATGATGATGCATGTGATCTTGAATGCACGACAACGCGTGTCTTTTGAAAGGCATGACAATGCACATGACCTTGAATGCGCGACAACGCGCGTCTCTTGAAATGCATGACAATGCATGTGAACTTGAATGTGTGATGACACGAGTCGCTCGAAATGCATGACAATGCATGTGAACTCGAATGTGTGATGACACGAGTCGCTTGAAATGCATGGCAATGCATGTGAAGTGCGCATGGCAATGCACCATAAAGAAGATGCATACTAATGCAAGTATGGCATGCGCATGACAATGCGAGTGGAATAACGTATAACTCAACGCGCGTTTACGATAAAGCGTTGTAACGTATGCACGTGGGGAAACTTTCGAATCTCTTAGGAGACAAAAGGATACAAAAAGGATACGCCGCGCACGCATTCGAGTGCTACGCACAGAAAACACGGTCCGGGGTCAAAACGGATTCCGGTGGAGCTTTAGAAATGCACTCTCTTGCACTGTGTTGAGCAATGGAGGCCTCAAATCACATCAGAGACCCAAACAAAGGTGTAGGAGGTTCACTGGCCATCCATCGGCCACCAAAAAAATTATATCGGCCAAATATTTGGCCGATCGGCCAACAGTGTGGCCGACCGGCCAAATATGCCTGAATCGGGGCAGTTTGGTCAAATCGGCACGGGTCTTTAAATATAGGGCTTCTAGCCCTATATTTCTCACTTCCTCTTGCTCGAAAATTCTTTCCCTCTCTCCCTAGGTCATTTTCCTCCTTCCTATCTTTCGTTTTCCTCGGTTTTAGGGCCCATTTTGTTGTTCGATTGGCGAATACCTTCGTGTTTCGAACATTTTGAACCGAACAAATCTTTGTTTCGGTGTCCTTTTCTCGATTTCCACCACTTGGGGTTTGTTTCCCCCAAGTTTTCCTTGGTCTTCGTGCCTTTTCCATACCCCAGCTTTTTCGGCCATTTTTCACCCTCCCGGGGTTGACTTTTCAGTTGACTTTTCGTATTTTTGCCCGATTTTCACTTTTCGACCATTTTTGCACCATTCTTGAGATGGCGGACGACATTCGAAGCAGTGGGGCTCCCCCGGAGATAGATATGGACCCAGAGGCCAAGCTCTTGCCACTTCACATTTGGCCGTTTGATCCGGCGGCCTACAGACAGGCGATTCATGTGCTGCCTCCTGACGGACTTCGCCAGTTCTGGAGTTTTGACAGGAGGGTGCCACCAGAGCTGCTTCTGTGCGAGCCAAAGACGTACCTTTTATACGGCGCTTCCGAGGTATATTCTTCCCCGTTTCATTTTCTGCAAAGTAGAATACCTAACTGCCATAGTCGATTCTGCCTTTAACTGTTTGATCCGGATACACTGATATACTATATGCTGTAGTTGACTGTGAACACACCTGTATTCGGTATCTGTTTGAATTGGAACACGCGCACACACACACTGTATTTGCCCTGAACCACTCAAACACCCTGACACATCATACACTGTAGTTCACTGCGAGCACACCGACACCCAATGTCTGTTTGAATCTGAACACGTGCGCACATGCTATATCTGTACTGAACCACTCAAATACACTGACACATCATATGCTGTAGTTCACTGTGAGCACACCGACACTCGATGTCTGTTCGAATCTGAACACATGCACACACGCTATATCTGCATCAATTTTGATTGTTTTTCAAAACTGTATATTGAGTATTGCTTCGCAACTGTTTGTTTTTAAATACAGGGGGATTCCCATGCCTTCCGGGGGTATGGGAATGTTGCTGCCCGCGGATGGTACATGGAGCTACCGGACGCAGTCCGTCACATTGTTGACCAGGCCAGCTTCGGCGCCTTCTGCAGGGGACTCTCATGCCTTACCGCGAGTAGGCCTCTTCTTGCCGCTCTAGTGGAGAGGTGGTGGGACACCACCTACTCCTTCCACTTCTCTGCGACGGGAGACATGACGATGACTCCCTATGACTTCTCGATGCTCACCGGCATCGGGGTAGGGGGTGATCCGATCCCCTTTGACACAGACATGGATGAGTGGGAGGCCGCTCAGATATATTTGCTCGGCGAGCTGCCGCCTCTAGCTCGTCCAGGCTTTGTCAGATACTTGTGGTTCGAGGACCAGCTCCGGATTCAGCCAGCTTTAGTTGAGGAGGCACCGATGGCTCAGGAGGAGGCGGAGCGGTATGCACGCGGCTTCCTCATGTTCTTATTGGGGACGACCATTTTCGCCGAGTGGGCGAACACCGTGCCTCTTTGTCTGCTGAGCGCTTTAGTGGACGTCACACGGATCCTGTGCTACGACTGGGGTGGGGCAACCTTGGCCACACTCTATGGATACATGAGCTCATCCTCCCGGTGCAGCGGGCAGTTGCTCGGAGGCTACTAGCGGGCTTGGGAGGTACATTTTCTTCTTCTTTTACATTTTTGCTTTACATTCCCTGTACTCTGTACACTGCACACACTACGGTCTGCTTCACGTTGATTGTATACTGCACCCACGGTACATATATAATCTGCTTTACACTGACTGTACGCTACACAGACTGTACATTCTGCACAATATACTGCACGATACACGGTTCTGCGATTTCTGCTTCATTCTGCATTCTGCTTTATCTGATAAGCATACTAATATTTGCTCTGTAGTTGTGGGTCTACGCCTACTTCCCGAGACTTGCGCTGGTGCCCGACGAGGAGACTCCCCTTGGCGTTCCATTCTCTCAACGCTTAGATGTGAGATGCGTGCGGAGACCCTGGGAGACGTTCATATTCTTCCGCCGCTACTTCAATACCATTACCGCCGCAGAGGTATTTTCAACTTTAGAGTTTATTTCAAGCTTCGCATTGCACTGTATTTTCAATAACAGTAGATAACTGACTGCATATCATTTTCAGATCACTTGGCAGCCCTGGGCTCCATTGCCAGCTACGGTTCGGGAGCGGTTCGCCGGTACTGAGGAGATCGCCCGGTTCAGGATCTTGCTGGAGGGCCCGGTCTGTTGGGCTTGGTACCTGGGTGAGCGCTTCCTGTGCTAGACCCTGGGTTTACCAGAGTAGATAGTTCCAAGTCTGCCCCTTATCCATATGAGGGACACCGAGAGGTACACCCTGGAGGAGATGGCCGATTACACGATCGGCTGGGATGCTGAGGGCTTCAGGGGCGAGGGCGACTACACAGAGTACGTCTAAACCTACATCATGCGGCCTTTGAGCAGTGGTAGTCGAGCTGAGAAAGAGAGGCCAGTGGCGCCGGCGGCTAGGGCAGGAGCGGGAGCAGGAACGCCGAGGGTGGCTCGAGTCCGTGGCAGGAGTGGGGCCCGGAGAGGACGGGGGGCTAGTTGGCCAGCACTGCCCACGACGATGACATGCAGGGGGCAGGGTGAGGAGACTTACCAGATCCCCTTCGATCCCCCTCTGGCTGATCACGAGCTAGTCGGTTTCTACGACTTGCCTCCGGTATGTACTACTACATTTTGTACAGTCATTTCATTTCATTTCTCTTGATATTCTGTAGAATACCGATACTTCTAACACTTTTGCAGGCTTCATCCAAGTATACTCGCCAGTCCCTGGAGTTGAACGCCTCCATGATGGGTATGCTACAGTGGAGCTTCGACCTGCTGGCCATTAACAGTATCCCAGTACGTTCTTTCGACCATCATCTCAAACTTTGCATAATTTGTTTCACATAATCTGATGCATCACACCATCAACACAGTACTTGATATACGGCCCTCACGGCATTCGATACACTGTAAGCCACAGACTGTCCACAGCATTACTCACGGCATTCATACACTGCACTCACACATTGCATTCTGTATTCATATACCGCTCATGGTATTCATACACTGTACTAACACACTATATTCTGTACTGATACACTGCTCACAGTATTCATACACTGTACTCACACACTACATTCTGTACTGATACACTGCTCATAGTATTCATACTCTATTTTGTGTAGCATACTGATGCGTTTGCCATTTGTGCTTTTCAGCCTCCATTCCAGATGTCGGTCGCAGGAGGTGCTCCAGCTGGACCTTCTGTTCCTGCTCGAGGAGGAGGGTGAGGAGGCACAGTATATCCCCGTACCAAGGCAGGGCGCACTCATGTCAGGAGTAGCTCTCAAGCACCGATCCCAGAAGATGGCGAGTCCGAGGCAGAGACGGAGGCGGAGGCATCTGAGGAGGAGACCGGAGATGGCTCGGACTCAGGCTCAGACTATGGAGGTGGCGATGACGCTCCCGGACCTTCGTCCAGGAAGAGGACGAGGACAGACTCTCAGGCCTGAGATGACTTGGCATTGATCTAGACTTTTACTGCTCTATTTTTTTGTCTTTTGTTGTACTTTTTTCTTCTTCTTTTTTTACTGGTAGCTTGAGTACCTTGAACTGCCGCAGGTAGGTTTTATTTTCTTCGAAACTTTGTACTTGAAAAGATGATGAAATGAAACAAACTTTTTGCCTGAAAAAATGTTACATTGGTACATTTCGTACATTGCATCGCATTGCATCATATTACACCTCAATGTAAATGAGATTGATCTTCTGTCTAAAAATCAAACACTTGTATTGTAATAACCAGGTAATGAACCGGCCAACAGCAAAACAACTCAAACGACTCACTGCTCATTCTGAACACTCGGCTTGTAACACAGTGCTTGGTTTAATCTGCGTACAGCCCATACACACAGCTCATACAACGCACTGCTTATTCTAAAAACTGCTCATTATGAACCCATAGCCCATAACACAGTATTCTTAGTTCATTCTGCACGCGGTGAGAACAGTCCAAATCTGAAAAGAAGGAATACAAAGGTAGAATCGACAGAAGCTGAAACACACTCAGATGCAATCCGGAACCCACATGTTCACTGTTTCCAAGTGACCCGGGTTGAACCCCTGCGGTTTTACAAAAGAACCAAACCTGTTTTGCAGAAATGTGGAGAATGGCACAGCACTCTGAGCACAAAATGATTTGAGAAAAAGGGTTTTCAACCGGGTATTGAGCCTACGACTGAACATAGTGAAAAAGACTCAATAACGAAAAACAAAAGGTAAACAACCTAAACACAACGAGACACGCTCGGAATCGACTCAAAGCAAGAGTTAAGGTAAACAAAACAAAAGACACGACACACAGACGCGTTATTAAAACGAGAGACTTCTCAAATCATGAGAATCCAGTTTCTCCGGGTATTATTTCCCACCCTCTTCCCATTTGTGATTCTCGCATCACTCGGCCCTCAGGCTCAGTTTTTCTCTCAAAACCCTTTTTGCTCACTTTTTTTTCTTAGCGCATATCTCTCTATTCTTTACTCTCTCATTTTTTTTATCCCTCCCCAGATATGGTCGGTGAATAAACAGGAGGTTGTGGGCTCATGCCCAACACTGTTAGCTCACAGCTATTTCCTTTGGTGACATTTAGTCGATGCCTTGGATGAGGGAGTGGAGAGTCTTGATCCATTTTGGTTCGTGCTTCGCACTTGGCTCGATACCTCGTCGCTTGGAGGTTAAGAGAGCTTCCAGCCCTTTAATGACAGCTTCAACTGTGCCCTTTCGGCAAGTATGCTGACGACGGGGGAAAGACAGGAAGCCTGACTCAACTGTGTCCCTAGTTCATCATTTTGACCATTTTTTGTTTTAGTTTTCTACTAAAACAAATTTTAACCAAAATGAGAGTTAGATTAACATACTTGTTCGATTTTCTGATTTAAAATCATGCAAGTCAGGCTATGAGCACTGAAAATTTTCCTTTTTTGGGTCCAAGAAAATGGTCCAATTTTGGAAAAGATGGAATAATTTTCGAGAGAATAGTCAACCCCAGTAAAAATTCTCAAAAACCATTTTTGCAAAGGGCCACTGCTTAACAAGCACGAAACCTACTCTCGAGATGCACAATCTCGGATCGGAGGCAATGGAAAATTGCCCCTTGCTCCAAAGGGCATAGCACGACAATAGAAAATTGCCCCTGGTTTGGATGGCGACTCACGGCAACGGAAAGTTGCCCCTTGTGTGGATAACGCCGCAGCATACTGTAGTCAGTCCTTATTAGTGATAATCGCAGCCAAATTCTCAAATACAGAGAAGACAAAGATGGTCAAAACAAATATATGGACACAGTCACTTTGAAAGTGTGTGGGGCTGGACTTCAGGATGAAGTTGCCTACGTATCCTAAACGTGGGAATCAAGCCTTACGTAGTTCCGGGTTAAGGTACACTCGTGTATTAACCCTCACCTTTTTTATGCTCTAACTTTTGCCAAGGCCGCCCTTCTGGGTTTTCAACCTTGCGAGCTTTGTTTTTCTTTTCTTTTCAACTCTTCTCTCTTTTTTGTATCTTTTTTTTTTTTTTTTTTTTCTTTTTTTGTATTTTTGTCATCTTTTCTCTTCTCTTTTCTTTTGCATTTTTTTTACCTTTTTTTTTTTATATATTTTTCTCTTGCTCTAACTTTTGCCTGGGTCGCCCTTCCAGGTTTTTGGCCCAACGAGCCTCTCAAAGGGTAAAAGTGTAACAAGTCCATGCCAAATGGTTTTAAGATTTTGAAGCCATCCATATCCAGGAGAGTGACTGTTGTATTGATTTACAGAAAGATCCATCTTCAACTCTTCGAGCACATCGGACATTTTTTGCCCCTAGTTCGAGGGGCACTTCTGATTTAGCTTTGCAAGCTTCTTCTGATGAGGTCTGACCTTCTTGATCTGACTTTCTTGGCCTCTTGTTCGAGGGTTGCTTCAAATTTGGCCACGCAGGCCTCATGTTGTAGTTGACCGTTGAACATTCTGAACTAAGGTCCAAGGTTTGAAAGCAAGGGCTCAAGTCTTGAGGCTGAGAGCGATCCTAAGCTGCACAATCTCAAGAGCGATTCCACACAGGTGTTCGCAGGACTGCGCAAAACATTTTGTTTTTGAAAGTTTTTAAGAAAGCGACAAATCGCTTGCGCTGAAGATAGTGCGGAACCAATCTGGATCAAGCTAGGGTCCTTCTCAGTAGTCATGTTGACAAACATGATTTCAATCATTAAGGGCTTAGCACGCCTCTCTTTCTCTCAAATGATCAAAGTTTTGCAAATCTCGAGGAATTCCTTCCTCTTTGTTTTCATCGCCACAGTGTTAAAAAAGTTTTGAAAAACTTAGGTCAATGTAATGAATTCGAGGTGCAGAAGAGTAAGTGAGATGCTCCGCCGTTTCATTCAAATGCTCTCGCACAACTAGCTTAAAGTAGCAATAAGCATGGAAACATGATAGCCGCAGCCGTTTCATTCAGATTTCCTGGTTGCAACTGGCTCCACAGCAGAGACAGACTCAAAAGAAAGCAAAAGGATAATTACAAAACAAAATAATGATATCCGAGGCAACAACCTTGGAATCACCTGATTTCTATGCATTGGGACTGACTCGATACAACAAGACAGACCCATAAGCAAAAAGACTAACTCAAGACAATGAGACAGACCCAAAATAAAACAAAGAACTGACTCGACACCTAAGCCAGAAGTTACAAAACTGCATTCGTAAATGCTCCCAACAGTGTGTGCCAAGCACCACATCTGAAATACACCGAGCGCCGCCCGCAGGTGGTCCAACCCTTGATCACATACTTGCAGTATCCTCGAAGTCCAATAGCTCAGTGGTAACATACTTTGCTGAGGTAGGTGGGAGGATGACCTCATTGTCGATCAAATCTTGCACTTCGTGGCGAAGGCGGAAACAACCGTCGGTGCTGTGACCGGTTTGCTGGTGGTATGCGCAGTACAAGGCAACATCATGTGTAAGAGGGAGATTCTTCGGGAGAGGTCGAGGGGTTTAAGATGCCCCTTTTTAGCCAAAATTTGAAATGCCCTAGACAAAGGCATGTAGAGGGCGTGAAAGACTGTGTGCCCTCGAGGCAGGTACTTCGAAGTCTGAGGGTTCTTGCTAGACGCACTAGCGAAAAGGTCGGCAGGCACTGCCTTGGCTTTCTGATCTTTTCCTGGTGCAGGGTTGGGAACGGAAGGAACTGTTCTGGCATGACGGAGCCTATCCCGATTTTCTGCCTGGCTTGAACTGCCCTCGGCTAGAGTGGGGAAACCATCATCCACAGCGTTAGTCATGACTGCGAATACTTGTTGCTTATTCATCCCCCTAGCTTTCAAAGCCTCGACTGCCCACAACAGTTGTTCAACGGGATCAGCATCTATTCCCACTTTATTCTTACCTCTAGCCTCAGCCTAATCGAGGGTTTGGGTTGCTATATCAGAGCGGAACCCAGTTGTTGTTGACATGTCATTGCCATAGCTTGGGACAGCTTCAGGTTGGCTGAGCTCGATCACAATTCGTCCCAGTAGCGGGGGCTCTTGTGGTATGAAATTCCCGGCATATGGTGCAGCTGGTGGCGAAGCTGACATTCCATAGGCCAGATCAGCCACGGATCTCTGGAGGTCGCCGATCATTCCCATTAACTCAAACGTGGTGGGTTCACGAACTTGAAACATCTGGGGTTCCCAGATCGGGCGCGCAGCAGGCGACCTGGGCGGATGTGGTACTTCAACATTGGTCTCACTTTGCAGGGTGATTCCTTGGTCTAATGTGGCTGTCATAACCACGATTTCCTCTGAACTTTGGGTCATCATAAGTTTACTGAACTTGAACGGTGACTGACGAATTAGATATCTGCCTTGCCTCAGCAAAGAAGAACACTGGCTATTCTGTACTAAATCTCTGAACTGAAAGAGAAAACACGCAGCATTTCAGTCCAAACGGAACAGACACAAACATAGCTGAATAACTGTACTCTACTACTGATCACTATTCCCCAAAATCACTGCCTCAAAAAACTGAATCTGATGCCCGAAGATATAACCGATTTCCCAAAACACTGATATTGATGCCCTCAGGCCTGGTACTAAACTTGCAAACTGACATGTGCGTTCCTGTAGAGATACACTCTAAAAGCACATAGCAAGTAAATTAGAACGAAAACACCCCTATGTTGGGGTAGGGTTTCCCTGTCCTATTTTGTCAGGAGCTAGGGTTTCACTACGCACGCAGCGGTTTCAAACAACCTATCGGGTAAGCAACCTGTCCTAGCTTGGAATGGTCACTACGGATTGCGAATATGCACTAGGTCGAATGGTCGAAAAGGGTGCCCCGATGAAAACCGGGGTTTGTGTTCCTATCGTGGCAGAGCTCGTAACCGGTCAGCCTTATGGCACGCTTAACAAAGCGAGCCTCCGGCAAACCGTTCAGGAATAGCAGGTGGCAAACACGGTGTCCTAGCGCACCAATGCACATGCAATGCAAAGAAACACATAAGTGTGAACAAAACAAGATATCATGAGTTCGAGTCAAGTTCTCTAACTCCCCAGCAGAGTCGCCAGAAACTATAGACGTCCCCGAACGCCCCGGGAGGATGAGTCCCGTTCTGTTCATTTGGGCTCACTACAATTCAGACTCTCAAATTGTCACGGTTCTAAATCTGAACCAAAGAGTCCAAATCTGGAAAATTGTCTTGAGAAAACCAGATTTTTTAGAAAGAAGTGCCAAACATGGACTGCTTTGCCAGATACAGAGTCGCCACCTAAATATTTATTTTGAGGGAATTTAGGAAACCCTGACTCGTTGCCTAAGGCCACGTGTCTGTCATTGCCTCGGCTCGGAAACTTGGGTACGATTGGGGAAGGTCAGCTATGAGCACCCCCGCTCGCCCGATCCGAAGATCGGCCTCTACTAACCATGATATCTAGTTTTGAGAACGTTATGTGTTCTTAAACCGGTTATTAGCCTAATCTTACTATGTGATGCGCACAACACAAAAGTATAGACTAGATCGCCTAATTTGGAACAAAACATTGCATATCCGTTTGTTCAGAAAATGATTTGACATTTGCTACTCGCAAGTAGGCTAAAATACGGATTTCAACGAGTTGTTCCAACTTGAGCAATCTAACTTTCACACACAGGCATTCAGGCAGTAATATCACATAAGCACATAGCCACATGGTAAGCATGCTGTCATGTTAACATTCACACTCATGCGAAATTCTAAAGCATAAATACTTACAGCGTACTCCGAGCCAAAACAAAGAACATGTTAGCAATCAAATGCATGATCCAAGTCCATGTTAAGTGGCTAATGCATCGCATACAAAATGTAACTAGAATAGGCTCGGCTAATCCTAGGATGGCATGTGGAATGCAACAAGTAACATGTATTCAAGTTAGATTTGAAATACTATGCAGTTAGCATGATGCGCCGAGCCAGTGCATGCAATACTGATGAATGAATGCACACATGCATAGCATAAGGTATGCTAATTTAAATATGCCCTAATACTAACCATCAAAGCAGGTAAGTAAAAGGGAGAAATAAGTGGAGGTTGGGAGACATGCACACACGCACCCTCACTTATTACACAGTTATGCTCTCTCTCAGAGAGACCGAATAAATAATACAAATTAATTAACCTGTAAGCTAATTGAATATTACAACACTTAACTAATTAATGAATCAATTAAGCTACTGAAAGCAGTAAAGGGCCTCGGGAAGAGGGATGCACGCATGCTCAGATTGGCTTCGCCCGGAAATCCACCACCATGCACAAGTTGCCTTTGTTGGCATTGTTTTGGATCTCTGAAGACTGCACAGGTCCCAAGGTACCCTCTCTGAACACTGTAGGATGCCACCGGCCATGAGGAATGGTCACCGACCACAGGGAAGTGGTCATCGACCATCTATTGAGCTCTCGGCCACCAATTCATGGCCGGTTGGCACTGAATATGGTCGGTCGGCCATGTATGCCCGCAGAATCCTATTTTGCCAGCAGCAGAGGACAAGACAAGGCATGGCAATGCATTTTAAGCAAATGTTGCACCAACACCCTCCTTATCATGTTCATGACTCAAAGGAGGATGGTCCTTGATTCTCGGACCACCAATCGCGCATTTCAATGCGTGATGGGCCAAAAAACCAAGTGTGCCATTTCAATATCAAATGTAATGCAAACCAATCAAATAACGGACCCAACCTCTATCACTTGATCAAGAGGCAAGGCATGCATGCCAAATGCAATGCAACCTACGCATGTGAGCTGGGTATGCAACATGAACATGAGGGCAAGCACATAAGCATGCAAGCATGTGACAACATATTAATGACAAAACATGCGACAACATGTTAGGCAACCAAAAGAGAGCATGCATGCCAAATGCATTACAACCTAAGCATGCAACATGTCCTATATCTCAAGCAATGCAACACAATGCAATATGGCTAAGCATGTGTCAACAATGCAAGCAAAGAGCATGCAAAATACTTATGCAACCAAAGCATGCAAACATGGAGTAATGTAACAACATTCGAGCAACATGCGAAAGATGGACTTAGACTAATTTGGGAAGCTCTCAAACAAGTCCAAAATAGTGGCCAAATGCTAAGGAAATGAAGACCAAAACACATACAAACATGCATGCACACATGCTTCAAGACTTAAGCATAAAGAAGCAACTTTTAAGCACACTTAAAAGGGATAAACAAGGGTAAATAGCATGCATATAAAGCTCTAAAAATCATGTTAGAAAAGGGTGCCAAACCAACTTAACAAGACAAGCGTAGCATGCAACAATGTCCAAAACTCAAGGCAAGCCAAGGGGCTTAAACCATGGACATGCCAACCAAGCCTCAAAGGGCCAAGGGGACTCAAAACCACCCCAAGGCAGACCACAACAAGGTCAAGGGCACACCTAGATGGCATCAAAATGGCCTAAATCTAAAGGCATGCAAAATGAACCAAACATGGAACATAACACACAAACCTCTTGAAGCATTAAAGGGGCATCAAATGCAAGCATACAAGCATGCCACAAGGACTGAAATGACATGGTAAGTGGTTCCTAACCACTGAAACAAAGCAAGTAAGGCATGCTAGAGGGGTCAACACTCAAGGCTCACAAGGGGAATTGCATGGTAGCTATACAAAGCAAAGCATGGATGACCCGAGCAACCAAAAAAAGACCTCAAGCATACTAAAAAATGCATAAAAGCTTCACAAAGCTAAGCCAAAACAAGTAAGCATGATAGTCTAAATGCTAGGCACATGTTAAGGTAATTCATGGCATTACAGGACAAGTATGCAAGGCAAGCGTGGTGTGTCTAAACCAAGTAAAAATAGTGCTATATGGTGGAAAAATAAGCACAAATAACACTTAAGACATGGCCAACATCATCTTAAAAATGGTGCTCACACATGAAGCAAAAATGGCCAACATTGAAGACAACAAGGAGAGGGGATGGCCCTCTCCTTCTTAGGACCTTAAAACACCATCCCCACCACTGAAATCCCTCAATATTTCAGTGGTGAGGAGGCCCAAACAAGGTGGTCCCGAAGCTCACCAAAATAGCACAAAATGGGGGCCAAACAAGGCCTCAGAGGGGTCAAACAATCCCAAAGCTCAAAGAAACCTTAAACAACTATTTTAAGAAAGTAAAAACAAGACTTTTATATGTTATACACTAAGCTCAAAAATAGATGCAAGGTAGGCAAAAAGACTATGTGAAAATGGGGTATTTAAAGGTAAAGTTCTTACCCTTGTAGACCCCTTCAAGAACAGCACTCCAATTGCTTTCCTTAGCTCAAAACCAGCCCAAAACTTCAAGAACAACCTAATGGCTCCTCAGCAACCAAGGTAAGGTGTAAAACTAGGTGTTTGTGCACAAAAGTAAGACACAAACACACTTATACACACAAAAGAGAGGGAGATATAGAGATAGATAGATACACTATGCAAACCCTAATCTCAGAGCTCTCTGGAACTTTTTTGTAACCCTAGAGGAGGGGGGAGAAGCCTCCTCTTTATAGAGCTTCACTCTTGCAAAGCTTACAAAACAAGCTAAGCAAGAGTGAAATCCCTCCATACACGTGTATGGAGGGGGTGCAAAGTGGGTGCCAGCTAACACAGCTGGCACAAAATATTTGCCAAAAGTAGATGATTAGTGGTCGGCCAGCCAAAAATGCCAAATTAACCAAAACAATGGTCGGCCGGCGACAAAGATTGCCGGCCGGCCATCACCAATGGCCGGTAGCAACAAAACATGGCCGGTGGCCTTAAGCCATGGCCGGTGAGGTGTGGGGATGGCCAACAAGCCATTCCCTGCCCCTCAAAAGCAAAACACAAGTGTTTAGTGCAAAAGGAAACACAAAACAGTCAAGTCGAGAGGTCTTGAGGCAAGGCGTGTGGCCGAGACCTCCGGGAACTCAAGACGAACACAAACAAGGATGATCACTGAGTGTTCAAACGGTGACGTCCAAGTCTTGAGGACGGTCAAAAATGGGGTGTCTACAGTTGCCCCTTTTTGACAGAACTCGAAAGTCATAACAATGACGGGAGTGGGTGTCAAAGCCCAGAGACGACCCATTTTTGACAAGGCCGAAGACTTAGACAAACATGCAAGACAATAAAGATATGCGCTCGAAGGCGGGGGCAAAATGCAAATGACAATGCAAGAAGCCGAACATAACTTATGATCATGCAAAGAAAACTGTAACAAAACATAACATGCAACAGTTTTAAGCAAGAACCAAGCTACATTACAATGCAGAAAGGATGTAAGAGAATTATTCAATTCTCGCTATGTCTCACACGGAGAATACAATACCTGTGCGGCTCGTCTGGTTGCACCAGCTTCAAATGAACCGTACATACAATATCGTGCCTGAAAGAGAAAGAAAACTTAATAGGTATGATATCGTTAGCAACATGCATAACAATGCAATCTAAGCTACGTAACAACGCAAGTGAAGGAGTGCATGACAATGCAACCTATGCGCAAAATGATATGCAATATTTACAAAACTATGCATAAACAATGCACAAGCTCAACATGGAAAGGCGCAAGCCGTGGATGGAGGTGATGCAATGAATGCATGCAAGCTACAATGCAATATTTACAATATGCAATGGATGCAGCGGATAAGGCCTATGGCCAAACCGTATCTTGCCTAGGAAAGGCATGGACACATACAAACCGCGTCTAATACAGAAACGGTGCCGTCACCCTCAAACCACAATACCAGCAGTGGAATAGGCGCGTACACATGCAGAACTATGAGTGATGTAGACGGAACACAAGGACAAGTAATTGGGTGGTGGAATGACATAAGTAAGGCATGCTCTGCTCAGAAAAGCTCATGATCCTAAATGCTGGATGCAATCAAACAACACTACAATGCAGTATATACAGTGGATATGGCGCACGACCAAAACATATCTTGCCTAGGAAAAGCATGGACATATACAAACCATGTTTAACACAGAAACGGTGCCGTCACCCACAACCCTAGGTGCGTACACATAATATCATCATTGTGCTTCAACACGAGAAGTATGGGCACATACCAGACCAAGCTCAACATGGAAAGGCGCAAGCCATTGATGGATGATGCAGCAAATGCATGCAAACTACGATGCAATATATACAATATGTATGTAAACTACGATGCGATATATACAATATGCATGTAAACTACGATGCGATATATACAAAATGCATGTAAACTACGATACGATATATACGATATGCATGTAATGGATATTTACAATGGATAAGGCTTGCGGCCGAACCGTGCCTTGCCTAGGGAAGACATGGACACATACAAACCGCGTCTAACACAGAAACGGTGCCGTCACCCTCAAACCACAATACCAGCAGTGGAATAGGCGCGTACACATAATATCATAACTGTGCTTCGACGTGAAAAGTATGGGCACATACCAGACCAAGCTCAACATGGAAAGACGCAAGCCGTGGATGGAGGTGATGCAATGAATGCATGCAAGCTACAATGCAATATATACAATATGCAATGGAATGTATGTAAATGCAATATTTACAGTGAATGCATGCAATATGCACTATATACAAGGGATATATGACATATGCACTATTTACAATGATGCACGACAATGCAATATATACAATGATGCATGACATATGCAAAGTATACAATGATGCATGACATACGCAATATATACAATGATGCATGACATATGCAAAAAAAATTTTTTTGGTTTTGTTTTGTTGTCTTTTTTCGAAAATGTATGAAAAGTGCATGATGATGCATGTGATCTTGAATGCACGACAACGTGTGTCTTTTGAAAGGCATGACAATGCACATGACCTTGAATGCGCGACAACGCGTGTCTCTTGAAATGCATGACAATGCATGGGAACTTCAATGTGTGACGACATGAGTCGCTTGAAATGCATGACAATGCATGTGAACTCGAATGTGTGACGACACGAGTTGCTCGAAATGCATGACAATGCATGTGAAGTGCGCATGACAATGCGACATAAAGAAGATGCATACTAATGCAAGTATGGTATGCGCATGACAATGCGAGTGGAATGACGTACAACTCAACGCACGTTTACAACAAAGCGTTGTAACGTATGCCCGTGGGGCAACTTTTGAATCTCTCAGGAGACAAAAGGATACAAAAAGGATACGCCGCGCACGCATTCGAGTGCTACGCACAGAAAACACGGTCCGGGGTCAAAACAGAGTCCGGTGGAGCTTCAGAAATGCACTCTCTTGCACTTTGTTGAGCAATGGAGGCCCCAAATCACATCAGAGACCCAAACAAAGGTGTAGGAGGTTCACCGGCCATTAGAGGAGGTCACCAGCCATCCATTGGCCACCAAAAAAATTATATCGGCCAAATATTTGGCCGACCGGCCAACAGTGTGGCCGACCGGCCAAATATGCCTGAATCAGGGCAGTTGGGTCAAATTGGCACGGGTCTTTAAATATAGGGCTTCTAGCCATATATTTCTCACTTCCTATTGCTCGAAAATTCTTCCCCTCTCTCCCTAGGTCATTTTCCTCCTTCCTATATTCCGTTTTCCTCGGTTTTAGGGCCCATTTCGTTGTTCGATTCGCGAATACCTTCGTGTTTCGAACATTTTGAACCGAACAAATCTTTGTTTCGGTGTCCTTTTCTCAATTTCCACCACTTGGGGTTTGTTTTCCCCAAGTTTTCCTTGGTCTTCATTCGTTTTCCTTACCCCGTCTTTTCCAACCATTTGTCACCCTCCCGAGGTTGATTTTTCAGTTGACTTTTCGTATTTTTGCCCGGTTTTCACTTTATGGTATGCGCATGACAATGCGAGTGGAATGACGTACAACTCAACGCACGTTTACAACAAAGCGTTGTAACGTATGCCCGTGGGGCAACTTTCGAATCTCTCAGGAGACAAAAGGATACAAAAAGGATACGCCGCGCACGCATTCGAGTGCTACGCACAGAAAACACGGTCCGGGGTCAAAACAGAGTCCGGTGGAGCTTCAGAAATGCACTCTCTTGCACTTTGTTGAGCAATGGAGGCCCCAAATCACATCAGAGACCCAAACAAAGGTGTAGGAGGTTCACCGGCCATTAGAGGAGGTCACCAGCCATCCATTGGCCACCAAAAAAATTATATCGGCCAAATATTTGGCCGACCGGCCAACAGTGTGGCCGACCGGCCAAATATGCCTGAATCAGGGCAGTTGGGTCAAATTGGCACGGGTCTTTAAATATAGGGCTTCTAGCCATATATTTCTCACTTCCTATTGCTCGAAAATTCTTCCCCTCTCTCCCTAGGTCATTTTCCTCCTTCCTATCTTCCGTTTTCCTCAGTTTTAGGGCCCATTTCGTTGTTCGATTCGCGAATACCTTCGTGTTTCGAACATTTTGAACCGAACAAATCTTTGTTTCGGTGTCCTTTTCTCAATTTCCACCACTTGGGGTTTGTTTTCCCCAAGTTTTCCTTGGTCTTCATTCCTTTTCCTTACCCCGTCTTTTCCGACCATTTGTCACCCTCCCGAGGTTGATTTTTCAGTTGACTTTTCGTATTTTTGCCCGGTTTTCACTTTTTAACCATTCTCGAGATGGCGGATGACATTCCAGGCGGTGGGGCTCCCTCGGAGATAGATATGGACCCAGAGGCCGAGCTCTTGCCGCTTCACATCCGGCCGTTCGATCCGGCGGCCTATAGACCGGCGATTCATATGCTGCCTCCTGACGGACTTCGCCAGTTCAGGAGTTTTGACAGGAGGGTGCCACCAGAGCTGTTTCTGCGCGAGCCAGAGACGCACCTTTCATACAGCACTTCCGAGGTATATTCTTCCTTGTTTCATTTTTTGCAAAGTAGAATACCTAACTGCCATAGTCGATTCTGCCTTTAACTGTTTGATCCGGATACACCGATATACTATATGCTGTAGTTGACTGTGAACACACTGCATTCGGTATCTGTTTGAATTGGAACATGCGCACACATACTGTATTTGCCCTGAACCACTCAAACACCCTAACACATCATACATTGTAGCTCACTGCGAGCACACCGGCACCCAATGTCTGTTTGAATCTGAACACATGCGCACACGCTATATCTGTACTGAACCACTCAAACACACTGACACATCATATGTTGTAGTTCACTGCGAGCACACCAGCACCCGATGTCTGTTTGAATCTGAACACGTGCACACAATGAGATTAGTTAATTATCATTGTTGTAATTGGTTTAAACTTGGTTTTAAATGTTTGGTTTTAATTTCGGGGACGAAATTCTTTAAGGGGGGAAAATTTTAGCAATTTTGGTTTGGACCCGAACCATTTGATGTTTTGGATCCGGGTTTCATTGTCTTGTATAGTCATTCATGTCTTATTTTCCTTATACCCCTTTGAGTTTGACTTTTGGGTTGTGTTGGTTGCATTTGGAATAGATTGGTACCGTGTTTTTCAAAAACCTTGTTGCCTAAAATTTTGCTTCTATGCTCGAGCATCACTTCTTGCGCTCGAGCGGGCTTTGTGAACTCTCAGTACTTTTGCAGGTTTGCAAAGCTACTAGAAATTGGTATTCTTCGCTCGAAGGAAGCTTCTTACGCTCGAGCGACCCTTATTACACTCGAGCGTTGGCCTTCTGTTTGTAAAACTATTGGGGGTTTGTATCTCACTCTCAAGTGATAACTTCTTGAGCTCGAGCGGTTACATCTTTTGTGTCTTACGCTCGAGCGTCACTTCTTTCGCTCGCGCGTATATCAGTTTGTAAAGGTCACTTTTTACATCACTTTTTCATTTCTCTCTCTCTCTCTACTTTCTAAAAACCCTAGATCTACACACACTCTCTCTTTCTCTTTCTCTAAAACTCACCTTCTCTCTTCTAAAACATCTAGATCTATTGATTTCTATTCCCTTTAAAAAGAAGGTAGAGCTCACTTAGAGCTTCGTTTTCATCTGAACATAGTTGGGTTTCGGCGTTGTTGAAGTTTCCTCACTCCCTTTCTCGTCTTCTAAGCTTGAGGTAGGGATTCTTCACACTCTTGTATGAGTTTTACCTTAGTTATTTGCTATTTCAAAAGATTATAGTGGTTTGGGGGGTTTTTTAGTAAAACCTAGGGTTTGAAATCAAAATGAAAAAAGAGGGGTTTTCAAATGATTTTTTGGAATAGCTTGTGGGTACGAAATTGGAGTTGATATATGTTGAAATGAGATTTCCTACATTGAAATTGATTTTCAAGAAGAAAGAGATTTTGCCCGAAAATACGAATGTTTGAGATTGTAAAGAGAAAATGGAATTGATGTTGAGAATTATGAAATTGAAATAATGTTGATGATGATGGCGGAGTTGGATATATATTATCACTCTCATCTTGAGATTTTGGAAAAATGTATCTTTAATGAAATTTATTTATCTATTCTGAGCTATCGGTGGAGGATAGCTATCAGTGTTGTAGAAATTGCATGAGAATTAGGTGAATTAAAACTAATTCCTTATCCATGTGCATTGAACATTGTTACTCATTTAATACATTGAAAATGTATATGATTTTGAGAAAATGGGTGAATGTGGGAAAGAGGTGTGTATCACCAAATCAAGTTAGCCTGTGTCCAGGGTGAAAGTCTGGCAAAATGCACGTATACATGGGTGCCGATTCCCACAGACGAAATATCCGTAAAATGGAAATAGTAGTGCTTGTATAGGCTTTTTTTATATGGGTTTCGTTTGACGGTTTCCTACGGGTAAAATATCTGTGAAAGGTTGTACTAGTTTGAGATTTCCCCTTACTTTCTATTGTAAAGGGCATGGTTTTGAGAATTGTGATATAAACCTAGCATAGCACGGCTTTTGAAAAAGGATATAAATGTTTTGGTACTAGCATTGCATACGCATAAAACCTTATGGCTTTGTTAAGATTTATACAATGTGTTGTAGTGTTTCTACTGGGTTTTGGCTCACCCTATGTGGGAAAAACCATTTTCAGGTGCTGGTAATATGCCTCCACCAAGGACTTGCTTGGGAAGACTGTGGAGCTGAAGGTTCAGTGTTGTTTTTTTGTATTTAATTTTGTACAAGCCTAGGGCTTTATCTGTATTGAGCGTAAGACTCAATTTTGGTGTACCCAAGCATTGACTTAGAAAGATGTAAGCCCTTAGGGCATATGATTATCTGTTTAGCTTTCATTTCTTTTCACAATCTTGTAACACATGTTGTAGATTCAGGATGTACTGTTTATGAATGTATATCGCATGTGTCACATTTTATATATCAAACTCTAATTAATGAAAACTTATCAATTCATTTATGTTGCTATTTATTGGTTGTTATAAGATGGGTATATTGTGTTTATTTCAAAGCGTTACAAGTAATAAGGAGAAGTAAGACTATAAGCAAACTTTGGGTTTCAATATTTTTTATATCTCATATATTTATAATGACACATATTATAGTAGATTTCTTTTTGACCTATTGATTTATAATTTTTCCTTGGAAGCAAGTGAAAGGAAATTTAAGGAGCAATAGCACAACATAGATAATTAATTACCAAAGCTTGTATGTGTCTTGACAATAAATTCTTTTGCACCAAATGTGAATGAGACCTTTTGAGGGTATGCGCATGGAGGAAGCTGCTACAAAGATGGAATGAAGAAGCATCAGACAATCGACAAAATGAATGGAATGGAATCAGGGACGGAACTAGGAGAAGACTATGGGGGGCCATGGCCCCCCTGTTTCTCTAAAAATTATTGTTTGCCATTGAATTTTGAATATATATATATATATATATCATTTTATACATAAAATGGCCCCCAGTATAAAAAAATATATATGTCATTCTTCTTCTATCTTAAATTCGTTTTCTATTTTACACCAAAAAAACTTCTTCATCTTATTAGAAATTGTTTCTATGGTATTTAAATTTTTTTATGTATATATAATTTATATATATATCATATTATACATACATGTATGTTTTGTGTATATGGTAAAAAAAAATTATTTTCTTTTGGCCCTCTGATAATGAAATTCTAGTTTCGTCCCTGAATGGAATCATATTACATAACATTTTCAGCAATTAAAAATATAATATATGTTGAAATAGTTGAACTTAGACATGCATAGTGAGATGATAAAAGGGTAGTTTGATAGGATCAAAGTTGACACTTGAAGCATGAAAGTACCATTGCTTTGCACTACATGACAGTATACTCATTGTAATCATATACATAGGGATGACAAAATTATCTAACCCAATTATATTTTTCTTAATCTGATTTTAATATAAAATGATTTGGGAGAATATTGATAGGGTAAGATAAATAATAGGTGTATGAAGATGAAAATTATCAGGATTAGAGTAAAATATGAAATTCTTTCACTAAAATAATTAAGTTTAAAATCAATAATTCGAGCACAAAATCCTAAAAAAAATTGACCCGTTGCTATCCCTACACACACACACACATATATATATACATATGAGATATGTTTTATTTATTGTATTCAATTCATTTTCTGTCAAATATTAGTATAATTGTAATTTTTACAAATAACATCAATATAAAAATAAACATTATTGATTATAAGGATACATACATGACACTTATTAGTTGGTAAAAATGTTGTCATGAAGAAAGACAATTCTTAATATATTTTCCCTTTATATCTATTTTGTATTAAAAATTTTAAAAATTCTATAACATGCGTTTTACTCATCTCTTTTTAATAAAATTAATATTTCTGGAATCATATATTTTAAGATCTTTAAAACAAGATCAATAGATAGAATTTATAAACAATTTTGTTTTTTGAATAGATAGATGTTTTGATATTGCAACTCATGATTTAAGTGAAAAAAATTCAAATTCAATGCTGAAAGAAACATTTTTTCTTGTAAAAATAAGTGACGTGAAAAATCTAGAAATGAATCATATATTTTAAGATCTTTAAAACAAGATCAATAGATAGAATTTATAAACAATTTTGTTTTTTGAATAGATAGATGTTTTGATATTGCAACTCATGATTTAAGTGAAAAAAATTCAAATTCAATGCTGAAAGAAACATTAAGAAATAAAACCTAACATGACGAAACTGCCTTTGACTATTTTAGTTGAACAGATTAAAGAAATTTACACGATCATCAAATTTTAACAATGTAAACCAAAAACAAAAGAAAGATTTGGGAGTATTTTCAGGTTTAGGTTCTTTAAAGGCATAATTTTTTTTTAAAAAAATATATAAATAAAATAGGGAGAGATATAGAAAAAAAAATTAACTTCAAAATGTATAGATAGGCATTGAAATGACAAATAAATGGACAAGTAGGTCTTGAAAATGGACAAATAGGCTTTAATATAGACATATATGCCTCTTTCTAAACTATTTGTCCCTATATTTAAACCTATCTAGATCTATTTGTCCAATATTTTTAGAGTGCTGCTATTAGCATCCTATCAACTATGTTGGACACCCATTTCGTTGGATCCCCTACTTATAAACTTCAAAACCCTTAAAATTTCTTTTCTCTTTTCAAATAATACCAAAATTATCCTTGTCAAAATATTCTATCCATTAAATTAAATGCACACCCTCATACCCCAAAAAACCTTTCACCCAAAAATCGCAACAAAACCCACGAAGGTGATTACTATTGGATCTTCACATACTTGTTCATGGCCTTACAGTAAGAAAATAAATATAGGGTTTTTAATCTTCAGTTCTTAGAATATATCTGCAAGAAATTGAGTTGGAGTTTTTGAATTTGAGAAAGAAGAAGAAGAGCCAAGTGTGATAACTGTCAATTGCCCCGACAAGACTGGCTTAGGTTGTGATCTCTGCCGTCTTATCATTTTCTTCGGTTTGACCATTGTCGGAGTTGGTTATATGTTTCCAAACAAATAAGAAATGTTCACTTACCATTACAAGGCCAATCTTCTCTGAGCTAAGAACACCATCAAAGTTATGAACTTTCTCTGAGCTTTCATTGTTGTACTCCTCTCGTCTCATAGAGTTGTGGTTTCCTGAAAAACTTTCACTCATTGTCATTGCCGGAGAAGTATAGGTAATCAAATGGTTACCATTGTTACCACTGGAATATTGCCACCAAAGGATTTCAAGGTTTTGAGGGTAGGTAGGTTTTGAAGATGGGATGTGGGAAAGATAGATGGATGGTGATGGAGGTGGGTGCTCTCACAAACCCTAATTCATGATGTAGTGGGTGTGCAAGCTTAATTGTGAGATGGGGTGTCTCAAAATTATCGATGTCCTTTTTAGTAATTTTATTTGAGGTTATTATTGTAATAAAAAAAACTAAAAACTTAGGGGTCCAAAAAAATTGATGGGGTGCTAATAGCAGTACTTTATTTTTAACTTATTAATCACCATATCTTTGATCTACCCCCATATTTTTAACCTATTTGTCATCTTATCTGAACCTATTTGTCCTCATGTTTGGACCTATATCACTACAAAAAATGAAGGTTTTAGAGATAAAAATTTAAGGACAAAATTATTTTTTAGTGACCAAATATATTGTTGTGAAAAGTGTCGTTATTATATTTTTAGCAACGAAAATTGGATATTATTGATGAATTATCATCCTTTTAAAACCAATATTTGTGTCCAAAAAAATAACCTCTTTTGGGACCAATTTATTGTCCCTAAGATTGTATTTATTAGTAACATTTTCAAAATTTTGAGATTAAAAGCTTTATTTTTGACTTTTTGAGACGACCTTTTAGCGATTATTCTCAGGACGATAGAAATTGGGCCCTAAATATTTATTGCAACAAAATTTTTACTTTTAGGGACCAAAAAATTTGATCTCTAAAATTCTTACATGTTTTACCATATACTTTTTTTTAACCTTTATCCCTCCATTTTTTATCCTATCTATCATGATATTCTTAACCTAGCTGTCACAATACTTAGCCTATCTGTCCCCATATTTGGTTCAATTTGGACTGATATATCCCTATATTTTTAACATATTTGTCCTTATATTTGAACATATTACACATAAATGTCCCCATGTTTGAACCTGCTGTGAGACTAAGAAAATCATCTCACATAAATTTTGAAAAGATTTAACGAAAAGATTGGGTTTGTCCTATACATCTGCAAAAATAAATATGGTCGGTGCCACCCAACCGAGGTTGGCAGCTGGGGACACTCCGATGATAAAGGTAGAGTTCTTGAAGTAAAGAGAATAGATCAAGAATTGAAAAGTGTTAGTGTGTGCGTGTTTTGTAGAGATGAGATGTCACTTACCTTCCATGGGATGCTTTCCTTTTATAGAGGTGGGTGTGATATTTGTTTGGTAGATATTTGTTTGGTGGGCTTTCTTGTTGGTCTTGGTCCATTCTTAAGACTAATTTGGGTTGGACCCAAGTGAGTCAGGATTTTTTAGGCTACCGCAATTGTCCTAAAACTTTCATTTTCTTCGGTAGAAGGAATGAGAGTTTTTATTGTCGAGTTATGCTATTCAAATAAATGTTAGATCTCCTGATAAATGAATAAAATAAATGAATGAATGACTATATGAATGCATGTATGTATGAATGTATGTATGTATGTATGTATGTCTAGGAAAATGTATGTATGTATGTCTAGGAAATTAGGGCTTTGCTCTCCGTATTCAGAGGCTTTTGTTGATTTTAAGTGGCGATCAATCTCAGACATTGCAAGGATTTTGAATAATATATCCCGTGTCATTGATTGCCTGAAGCTAAAGAACTTACATCAATGTGTAGAGTTCCAAGGCCAGGGTAATCTCTTGTTTTTCCAGGGCAAAGATAAAAAGAGAATTAAAAAATTATCAGCCACTGGTAGCTCTAATTGACTATAAAGCATTGAAGAATAGTCCAAGGCACTACTTGTGAAATTGCGTTATCATGCTCCTATGCGCAACGTTGATCAATATTGATATAGTAAAGTTGCTAAGGCCTTTTTGTGGTGCTAAGGCATCTTTGTTGTGCTAATTGCACATCATATACAACACGCTTGCCTTATTGCTTGCGAATGATATTTGTTATTTGGAAGGAATTTAGAATGGACTTTAGCCAAAATTGCCCCATCGCACATTTTTCTGGGCGGGTTCAGTGTTGGTGACAAATGATTCAGGCTTTCATGTAGTCGGGAAGTTACCAAATATTGTGTAGTTTTTGAATTCTGCAAATTTGTGGTATGTAATTTGCAAAATCAGACTGTACAGATGTGCCCAGAATGCTCCAAACAGCTAGAAATGACTATTGGATCGTTGTGATTGGAATTCGGATGGTATAGATTTAGCCAAAATATATCCGATGATTCAAGTCAACTGGTTGCAATTTAACTGTGAAGCATTGGTTGATTTCTTCATTGGTTTGCTGGTTCATCTTTTTTGACCACATAGTTGACATTCTGGGCAAACTTTGACTGGCTGATGTGGCATTGTTTAAGCTCTGATTTCGACGCGATTTGTTACGTTGGACTTGTTGTGATGAGTACTTTAGACTGGTATATTTAAAATTGGATTTCGATAACTTCAAAAATTTCAATTTTCTAAAAATTTAATCTGTTTTGCAATCATCGGCAAACATCAGTTAGTTCTTAACATTTCTAGTTGGTGGGTCCGGACCCCTCTAGTCGACATGAACCCTTTGGTATATTCAAATTTTGATTTCGACACCTTCGAAATCTTTATAAATTTGAAGCCGAAATGCTAATTCTATGTCGAGACAGTAACGCTGAGCAATATTGATACACTTCTAATTAAATCATGAGATTTTTGCAGAAGAGATAGATTAATTAATAGTTGTAGTTTTATTTTATTATTCATTTATTTATTTATTTTTAAAAAGCTAACAAATGCAGGAGAGCATGTTGTCAAGCCGAAATTAAGAGAAATTCGAGTTGTGGGTCCTATCCCAGTTGGCAGTATATGGCCAAAGTGATAAATGAATGATCTACGAAGATGGATGATTGTGGCTTAGCTCCACGATCTTGCTATCGAAATTGCATGGCGATTAGACACAATCTAATTGTTGATCTTTCATTTAACCTCCTCAATTGGCCGATTTATTGATCCCAATCTAAGACTCAGAATATGTAGAATTGGACTACAAAAATGGATTCTACACTATGAAAGACTCAATGGTAGTCATCCTTGAAGTTATCGGACCACTCGATTAACTTGAATGCACTAAGATGCAATAGAACACTGCCAAAATTTGATGGGTCGTTTTACACACCAAAAATAAACACTAAACTGTACCAAATTCCTTAGAATAATGGTAAGTCCATGTATCGATCCACAGGGACAAATGTGAAATTAAACTAATTTAATTGTTAAATTCATAATTTAATTTTGATTAAAAAGATGATGATTTATAAACTAATAATAACTAAAATAAATTAAGAATTTAACCTAACAATTAAAAGTGAAATTAGGGTTACTAATTTTTGGAAAAAAACTAGGGTAATGAATTCACCACTAGTTACATAAATAAGGTCTCAATTTGAAAATCAATTATGTACGGTTCGAACCAAATAATACTTCGCAACTACAAGTTCGAAGCATTGATCAAGAGAATTATCAAGTTCAACGTATAGGCACGAACCATTTCAAGTAGCATGAGTCGTTCGCTCTAAACTAGGGTAGCAAAATGACTTGTCCCTCGTAGTATGGCTCGTCTCATACCTTGAATATGAAAGAACTAAAAACCATTGCATGGGAAGCATTCAACAATCACAGAAAGGAGAATACTTGAAGAAATAATGAAAAATATAATTGAAAACTTCTTGAATACCATAAAAGTTGTTCAAACCATTACATAATCAAAAATCAAAAAGAAAACCTTATTTACTTGGCTAGGGTTTCATCAAAACCCTAGGAATAGGAGAACTAGCCACTCATGGAGGAGTGGGAAGAGGTGAAGGAAGAGAAAACCACCATGAGAGATATTCTTGAAGCTTCAAACCCTTCTCTTCAAACCCTAGCCCCTCTTATCCTTTGGAAAATTTAATAAAACCCTAATCCATCCTTTTCTTCTGCCTTTTATATCTCCAGCTTTTCCAAAACATGTTCGAAACATCAGGCACATTTTTTGAGGTACGACACGTGCGGTGAGGGTTCGTACATGTAGGAGTGGGCCTCCGCACATGCGATTTTCTTGGGCCCTATTTGGCTGTGATGGATGGGCCGTACGTGCAGGAATGGTCATCTGCACGTTCAGGAAGCATTTTTTTCAGTTAACATGCTGTGTTTTTTCTCATTTTGTGCTCCAACCACATCCAACCTAATTGGCATTAAATAGACATAAAATATACAATTTGATTGGCAAGTAAGATTAAGAGATGCTAATTACCTGCCTCAATGCTGTACAATTCAGCCTCAAGTGGAACACCTTGTGCCGAGAAGCATATGATAAAACCTCATGTTATTTTCTTCATGCAGCACAACGTTAAAAGTAGAATTTCTAGATTTGAATGGTTGATTTTGAACCCTTGTATCTCAAGCGTCATAAATCTAATTTGCCTCATTTTCATGGCGTGGGCTTCATCCCACCGCCTCTTGTCCTCAGTTAAAGTGTGGTTGGCTGAATGAAGGTGTTCGACAAAAGGTGCTCTTGGAAAAATATGCTCAGTGAAGGAATGTGCTTGGCAAAAGATCTTGGCGCGGCTCATAATGGGCATTGAATTTGCACTCAGCGGCAAATAATTGGCAACTCTTCTCAGTCGTTTGGGTTTCCGAAACACTTGGTCGGTAACCTTTCGGTTGCTTGGCTTGCCGAAATGCTTGGTCGACAACTCGACAACTTCCTTAGTTTACTGAAACATTTCCGCAACACTTAGTTTCTTGCTTTGTTGAAACTTCTTGGTCGGTAACACTTCACCTCTTGTTTGTTGAAACCACTTGGTTGGCAACTACTGATGGTTTTTTGTTTGCCAAAATGCTTGATCGACAACTCCTTTTGCCTGTGTCGAGAACAGTTCATTGCACTCGCAATACTATTTCCAACAAAAGTACTTTGGTCTTTGTCTTTGCTGAGAGTTTGGCAACATGGCGTTCGCTGATTTGTTGCAGGAGGCATTGATGAACTTTGCTGAAATGATATTGTGACAATGCGTCGGCGCCTCCAAGAGAATGGTATTGCGAAACAATCATTGGAGTGGCATTGTGGAACAGTTTCTTTAGGTGCAGCATGACTTCTGCGGGGTTGCCATTTGGGCCTCGACACTTTGGGTTTTTCACTTTCCAAGACACTTGGTCGGCGACTCTTCGCGATCTTTGGCTTGTTGAAACCGCTTGGTTGGCAAGTTGGAAGCTTCTTTAGCTTGCCGAAACACTTCTTTGGCAACTCCTCTTTGTCTGGCCTAAAGCACTTGATCATCTTCTCCTTTTGGCTTTGTTTTTGCCGAACAATAATGAACAACATGTTTGTTATTTACTTCGTTGAACTCTTTTGGACGATTCCCACAGATGGTGCCAATTGTGAGACTCAAAAAATGCTTTCACATGGAGTGTTGAAAAGATCCAACGAAGAGATGAGCTTTATCCATAGATCTGCAAAAATAAATACGGTTGGCGCCACCCAACCAGGGTTACCAACTGGGGACACTCTGATGAAAAAGTTAGAGTTCTTAAAGCAAAGAAAATAGATCAAGAATTGAAACGTGTTAGTGTCATGACCTAAACCCGCCCCTATGGATTAAGGTCATAATCGGCCAGTAATCATGAGATTACCTACAGCCTCAAACCTGATTAAGCATATTTTAACATAATTAAGGGGCCAAAACAGAAGTAGACTTAAAAATTTTGTCCAATGAGTTGTGCTTACATGGCGTAGTAAAATTTTCCAAAGCATTTCATAATAACCCACATATATAGGTGGAATGATCATCTTGTACATCCAGGAACTTTCAGACGTACAGTCAGCCAAACAAAAAGCTTATATACATGGGTGACCCAACTTATTCACCAAGATAATAAAAGATAAACAAAAGAAATGAAACAAATCTCGTGCGTGAGACATTCGGGCTGACTCCTCAAAAACTTGATTTCCTCTCATATCCTTCACTGAGGTTAGGTTTGGACCTTTCTTTGCCCACCTACATGCACATAAATGAGAGTGAGCGAAAGCCAAGTGAATAATATCAGAATAAAGAAGTTTCATGAATAAAATTCGTAATGGAGATCTCAAATGGCCTTAGGCCCATTCATGTTTCTATCTGATACATCAACGGCCTTAGGCCCAAACATATCAAATGGCCTTGGGCACAATTCACTCTTATCAAACGGCCTTGGGCCCAATTCATTCACTTTAAATGGCCTTTGGCCCAATTATTCTTATCAAACGGCCTTTGGCCCAATCATTCATATCAAATGGCCTTTGGCCTATTCATTCGTATCAAACGACCTTTGGCCCATTCATTTGTATCAAACGGCATTCGGCCCATTCATTCATATCAAACGGCCTTTGGCCCATTCATTTCTATCAAACGGCCTTTGGCCCATTCATTCGTATCAAATGGCCTTTGGCCCAGTCATTCATATTTATGTGCATTTCATACTTGAGCTTGTAAGCGTGTCATAATCATAATCGTATTCCAACTGCCTTATTCAATCATTAGCATAACGAATATTTGATTCGAATTAACAAATTCATAGAACTCATTCAGAAGTGAGCATTTGGAAAGTAGCATACTTCAATACATTCTTATTAAGATATTACTCACAGTGTTCTGCCGTAGGATTTGCCCTACACAATTTACAACACATCGGGTCACAAGCGATTCAATTTGTTCTCAAATTGTTTATTTCTCTTATGCCTCTTTCTTATCCCTTTAACTCATTTACAATGTTCAATGCATGCCTAAGAGTGCTTAGAAGTGAAAGAGAATGGAAAATAAAACATAAAGCAACTTTTCAAATTTTCTGAAATAAGGCTCCCTGCTCGAGCATAGCTTTGGTCGCTCCAGTGGACCCCTTCAGTCTGCAAAAGTTCTGGTTGCTTGCAATTTACGCTCGAGCGATATTTTTGACGCTCGAGCGAGGAGTCATGCAAAGCAGCGTATGCTTGAGCGTAGATTCAACCGCTCGAGCCACCGCGTAATATTTGCAAAACTTCTAGGGGCTACATTTTCACTCTCGAGCGAGGCTTTTCTCGTTCGAGTGGACAAGTTGAATTCTGGGTTTTCTAGAATTCTGTTTGAAGCTCAAAAACTTATTTCAAAGGCTCCAAAGTTTGCAGATCAGTTCCAATTCATAGAAAAACATTGTATATCATAAGAACTTGAATAAGTTAAGACCAATTGTCCAAAATCATGGTCAATTTCCAAAACTATCCATTTCACAACTCATGCATTCAAACTTCAAACCTTCATGGACTATTCATGCATGTAAATTATGGACATTAATTCTACTTCAAATGGTATAAATAATGCTCAAAGTCATGAAACTCAACAAGACTATACATGCATGTGTGATTTGGTGTTCAATTCTCCATATTTAACGTGCTACATGCTTGATTACACAAATTCATGACAATTCTCTACATGCATGGTTATATTGACTTCAAATTCATTAGAATCAACTCAATTCTTGCTCTTAATTGCATATCTTGCTTGAATTCACTCAATTACGAACTTGAACTCATAAAGTTGAGTTCAATTACTCACCTAGGAGCCCCAATCTCCCAAACTCTAGCTAGTTCTTGAGCCTAGCTGTAATAACCCTCACCACTGCTTACCGAAAAACATTGTTTACCGTTAAACTGAACTGATTATGACTGATAACTGAACTGATTAAAGTACTGAACTGACTGACTGAAAAACTGGAACTGAATTGACTGAGTGTGTATGTTAATTTGTGTTCTATCTGTTTGATTGTTTATTTGATCTGTTCACGTTTTATGTTTAAACTGTTAATTGAAGGCCTTATCGGTGGCCGAACCGGGAATTGATTAATGTTTCTTGACCCTCATAATTAATGTGATTTTATGGCGTATTTATCTAAAAACTGATTAGGTATGATTAAATTAGATTAAAATAAGCTAATTAAAGAGTTAGGCTTAATTACCATTAGACCACCTAGTGGCCACTACTTCACACATGTTGAGCCTTGTATACACTTCAATCAAAACATTTCATCAGCTCATTTCTTGTGGTTAACCGACCAAGAGAGGGAGAGGGAGAGAAATTGAGTTCTACCTTGTGAATTGCTTGTATATTGAAGAATTGTTGAAGTGTAGATTTCATATTTGAGCTCCTAAACCTTGAATACAAGACTAAGGTAGGAAACTCATCTTCTTATTGATGTCATTGAGCTAGTTCTTGCATGATTCATGCTTCATTGTAGAACTAAGTCATGTTTTGGTTCATTGTTGTTGAATTGAAGCTCAATCCTTGCATGCATGGTTGTATTGTAGATGTTGAGTTGCTTTCATGGCAAAATGTTACTTGCATGTCCATAATTTTGTAATGGTCCATGTTTTCATCTTGTTTTTGGATCAATTGGCTTCTTAGAGCATCAAATTGAAGCTTCAAAATGATTTGAATTCATGCATGTTTGCATGTTCTCCATGTAAGAAATAAAAACTGTGAGATACCTTGTATGAAGTGAAGCACTAAAATATTACAGTATTTGTCATTCACTGTCAAAAACATGATCCTCATATTATAAATGGTCCCAATTGTTTTAAATCAGCTAGAATGAAAAATCCCTTATTCATAGTCATAGAAAAATAGAATGAAACATAAGCAAATAATATAAGATGGATACCACAAGAGTAGCCAAGCTTTTCTTCAGCCAATCATACCATTCTCGTGTTTCCAGATTTTGCACTTCCGCTCGAGCGGGGGAAGTGCCGCTCGAGCGTGGAATCCGAGCATCCAGTATCTCTGCACTATTTTACAGTCTGCTCGAGCGGAGGATTGGGCGCTCGGGCGAAATCATGTGTCTCAAGCTCGAGCGGGCGTCGAGCATCCGTCGAGCGGAGATTCCACCCATCCAGCACTTTTGACTGTTTTTTGCAGAACGCTCGAGCGGGTAATTCTACGCTCGAGCGGGTACCTTTGTCTGCATGTCCGCTCGAGCGGAGTGACCTACGCTCGAGCGTGACCCCTGTTTTCTGAAAATTCTGAAAATGATTTTAAAGTACAACTTTGCATCCTCATCCCATTCTAGGCATTCTTAGGCCTAGTTTAAGACATCTTATTGAGGGCATAGATGTAGAACACACCGAGGCAAATTAGGGGTTAAGTTATTATCTTTCCCAGCTCTGTAGCTTAGTGTGTTCAATCTGTTAACTGTGTAGGGTTGGCGACTGGGGAGGCACGCTCTAGCATACTGTAGCCCAAACTCTGTGAGTAACGACTGTGTAAAGATATGTTCGAAATGATTATCTTCTGAACAAGTGAACTGTACTGCTTTCTGAACTGATTACTGTTAACTGATTGAATGTATGTCCTATATTCTGAACTGTATTGTGGCATCCTTAGCACCTATTGTTTACTGTTACTGTTACAGAGATCTCTGTCAGTTCCCTTGTTGGAACCACCACTGTTACTGACTGATGGCCATCATTTACTGCTCGGTCTTTTAAGACCTACTGTTTACTGTACTGTTATGCTAATGGATGTACCACATATGACTGTACTGACTGAACAACTGAAATACTGTTTAAATGAAATGTTTTCATACTGTAAGGACATTCATTCTTAACCTCTTTACGCATTATGTTATTCACTGGGCTTTAGCTCACTGCTTATATATATATGTAGGTGTACAGGCACCAGACCACGGCTAGGAGCGTCAGGGTTACTCCAGTTTTGTCAAGCCAGCCTATGTGCCTCACTGTGAGGTTCCGAGCCTATCATGCTAAGGCTTAGGGGTGTTTTAGGACTCCCCCTTCTGTACTGTCTTACTGTTTTGTAATAACCGAATGGATTGTATAGACCTACTGTTTACTGTACTGTTATGTAAGGGATGGAGTCCCTAGTTTGAATGATTGTATATATTGTGCATACTGCTTTGTACTGATTATGTATATATGTATGGAAAGTCTTTTTGCATACAGACTGTCACAGCTCATTGGGCATTGTTTAATTACTGTATTGGCTTCCGCCAGGCCCTGTACTCTGTTTTACTGTACTACTGTTAAGCAGGCCTTCGGTAATCTCGGATTACTGGCCGGTTACGGTACTAAACCCATAGGGCCGGGTTTGGGTCGTGACACTAGCCTTCCAAATCTTCAAGGTTTGAGACAATTCTACAATTTTTCCTTTTCCTCTCTCTCTAGAATTGGCCATGTCTCTCTCTAGAGTGTGATTTTAGCCAAATAGAGGAAAATGAGCTCTAAAAGTGAATATAAGTGTAAATAGGTCACTTATATATGTTTGCCTAATCAATTTTGATTAAGGCTAATTAATTGAGCTTGAATTAATCAATTTAATCTAATTACTTTGATTCGAATCAATTTTTAATCAAATTTCACCGTAGGCTCTAAAAATCACGCAAAGCATAAAAATACGGTCAATTTCGCTTTTTGACGCTTCTATGGTCTTTAATTAATTTTTTTACCAGAGAATCAAATAGATTTTCCTACGGTGAAAAGATAGAATTTAAAAAACACGTGTAATCATATAAATGGCACTCAAAATCATATTAAGCACATAATCACAATCATAATTAAGATTAATTAACATAATATGGGACAGGGTTATCACAGTTAGTGTGTGTGTGTTGGAGAGATGAGGCATCACTTACCTTCTATAGGATGCTTTCCTTTTATAGAGGTAGGTGTGATATTTATTTGGTAGATATTTGTTTGGTGGGCTTTCTTGTTGGTCTTAGCCCATTTCTAAAACCAATTTGGGTTGGACCCAAGTGAGTTACGATTTTTTAAGCTACCACACCTATTTATCCCAATATTTAGATCTAATTGTCCCAATTTTCTAAAAATTTTCATTTAAAAGTGATTTAAAAATATACAGATAAGCATACATCCCCTATCTCCTCCCAAACAAAGATACATATACAATGTATTTAAACACGTTGTCATATACAATGACCAAATAAACACATATTTAATGGTTTAATCCAACTGTCATATTCAATGACGTAATCCAATTGATTAGTTTCAATTCACCTAATCATCATGCAGTTTCTACAACAATCATGACTATCCTCCACCGATAGCCCCAAGCAGATATTTCTAAATAGATAAATAAATCTATCAACAGATAATTTATCAAGTTTTCCATAGGTGAGTAATTTATTAATCCAACCACACCATTTAATCACATGTTCATTCAATTCTATAATTTCCAAGCCAATTTCGTTATTGATACAAAATAACCTATTTAGTTCAAATTAGGGAAAATCTCCCCCTTTATCAAACATTTCACCTAAGACCATATTTCATCAACTCTTCTCAAGCCATAACATTTTCAAGACCTCTCATGCCCATAAGGAACCCAAATAGAAAATCCCTCTTTTATACATTTATAGGAACCAACCCAAAATTCATCAAAAACCTTCCCAAATCCCACCATTTATACAAGATGACAATATCTATGTTTAAAACCTATATAGAAGAGTAGAACATTCCTACCTCAAATGAAGAAGCTTAAAGAAGAAGAAGAGAGAAACCCAAAGATGCTCCAAATCTCAAATTTTTTGGATCAAAAGGAAACCCGCGCAATGCTCTAGCTTTTTAACTAAGGGAGTAGGGTAGAATGACCCTAGAACATGGAGTATTTGTAGAGAGAGGGAGTGTTTTAGAGAGAGGATCTGCCGATCTAGGGTTTTGAAGAAGGAAGAAGGCCAAAAATGGTGTAATTTATCTCTGCTGCGAACTGATATAAGCGATGCTCGATCGAGCGAAGGAGTTGTCGCTCAAGCGACCAGACAAAACAAATGCCTCGCTCGAGCGCAAGAAGTTTCGCTTGAGCGCACAATGTGAAGCTTTAGGTCTACCACCAACGCAGACGCACGCTCAAGCGCAAGAGTTCTCGCTCGAGTGAAGGCTGCGTCTAAGAAAGAAACTTGAGGACTCTCAATCCTCGCTCGAGCGCAAGAACCCTCGCTCGAGCGCAAAAAGCCTTGCTCGAGTGAAGAAGCCAAAACCTGGACAGCAACCATTTATGACAACTCACAACCAACCTGTTCCAAACTCACCCAACAAGTCCCAAAACTCAATTTCAAAGAATTAAAGGACGGAAAGAGACCTAGACAACAACATACAACCACAGAACCCGAGTCCGAAACACAACAAAGGTCGGGGTAAAACTAGGATCACTATAACATAATAACGTTAGGATTTTTGATGAAAAATAATTAGAGTTAATTACCTAAAAGTCCTATTCACAAATGTTATGGTAGCTTAGGTCCTATTTAAGATTTTTTGAACAAATAAGTGCTATTTTAGTAAAACTAAGAATATTATCTGTTTTTAAAACTAAGAAAATTATCAATTTTGCATAGTAATATTTCAGATAATTATTTCTATCATACCCCAAACCCGGGTATGACCCGCTGTGGCCCACAGGGTCTTAGCCCAAGGCACACATAAGCCTAAACACGAATCCATAAACACATTCAATAACTATACAATAGTCCTGTAATAAATAACCAAAAGTCAATCCAGTGACATGCCACAAGTATAAATTGAAAAATCAACCGTAATTAATACCATCCAAACTTATGGAATATAAACAGCCCGCATATCAAAATAATCCTAAATGAACCCCAATAAAAATGAAAATAAATATGCACAAACTTGACGCAACAATCTAAAACAAAATAAATGAATGTCCTGAAGGTCCAGGCAATTGAGTCCTCGCTACGCCATGGGTCCACTCTAAGTCCTTCTAACACCTGGAAATGATAAATAACTAAGGCAACTGATAGCTTAGTGAGTAGCAATATGGATAGTAAATACAGTTTTGAAAACAGGGTTCAATTCCAAAATAAGATATATATCACGGAAACTAGATTGACATACAGTTTTGACAAAGATAATTTGTTTCAAAAAGAAGGTTCCACAGTTCAATAGTTAAACTACTCATGTCTCTCAAGAACATGATAAATGACATTTTCCACTTAAAATAGATTAAAACATGAACACCAATAATTTTCTAGGTACCAAAAATAACAAGTATCATGCCACATAGTTCTCAAGGCAATAAGCCTATTGGATCCAATATCTCGGGGTGGCAACCCGGGCTTTTTCTCTAAGATGATCCGATTGATGGTCACCTAGCCTAGCCTAGCCTAGGGCTTTTCCTTACAATCGTTGAGCACTAGAGTCATCACAGCCTAACCCGGATCTGTTTCCTAGTGGCCAGAGTCGCCACACACAGTGAAATAATTTCCCTGGACTAAGACATACAGATGGTCTCGATATTCAATACAATTCAATTTCGCAAAACATTGTAGTTCACCATTATAAACATGAGACCATAACAAATAGTTTACAGTATGCGAAGTTTACATATGTTTCAGAAATAATTTAATTCCGTTGATAATATAATAATTTATCAAAACAGTTTAGTGCTGAAACAACAATTAAATTTTCCAACAGTTTAGGGTAAGGGAACATTTATAAAAATATGTAGCATGAAACTACTCACCTGAAAATAGAATAATGTTATCCTCGAATAGAGTATAAAGTCCAACTAGTGCCCTGAACCAAGTATAAAAACTACACGTCACTACTAATTTAAAAATACTAAAGAATAAGAAACTAAGTAACCTCAAACCAAAGCGCACTAACACGGCTCAACCGAACTCACCATTGCTCTTAAATATTACCTAAGCTCATGTTCTTCAAGGTCTAAAATTACCCAAGACATGGGTTCAAATCACAACTAAATTACGCTGTAACTTTAAGATAAAATAGAATTTTAAACAAGCTTTCCCAATCTATTCGCTAACTTTGAAAATTACAAAACCCACTCTATGCTGTTAAAAAAATTCTAAAACCCTCCAGATATCAACTAACATATCCTAAGTTTCAAACCCAATTGGTTTCACTTGATTTGCTTCTCAAAATAATTATTTACAATAAATTATATCTAAACAGGTCGCTTTCTGTAGTGCTTTAAATAAATTAATGGTTATCTTAGTATACATGAGCAATCAATGGAAGGCCAAAAATGTAAGAAACTAGAATCTTAACTGGTTCTAATGACGCTGATTTGAAAATTTTCACATTTATACCCAAAGAGAACGATACTTTTGAAGTTACTGTTTTACACCAGTTTTCTGGACAAATTTGAATGCATCAGTTTATATAGATTTTGACTCCCAAAAATTATGAGAAAATTTTGATATGCAATTCAATATGTAATTAATCTACTCTAAAAATTTCAGTTTAAAATTCATCCGGTTGATATGATTTCTTAATTTTTAAAGTTTGTATCTATGAGCAGAATTTTTAGACTATAATTTACCCCCTCTACGTTGCACTGTCACAATCCAACCCATTACCTCCCAAACACACCTTCAGCCCTTCACCTTACCAAAGCCATATATGCTAGCCTCCAAATAACCTCTGCACACAAGCCATACACTATACATGGGCACATTATTTTTGTTTCTCTCATGGTACTCAAGAATACCCAAAACAGTTCCAAACGGCACATCACAATAAAGAAAAGGGGGGGGGGGGATGTAGAATAAGAGACAAAACAAGTAGAAGATTAATCTATACCTCGAAGAATTTGCTATAGATTCAGATGAATCCTAGAAACAACCCAACGTAGCTCCTCTCTCCCTATCTCACTCTCACAGCTGTGCTGTTAGGAATAGGAAGTCAAGGCTGTTGCTGCTATTTTTGAACCAAAAAGAGAGTAGGGTTTGTGTTTATTTTATTTTATACTAGTGGTGGGTACACATAGGTCAAATAAATAGATAAATATACAAAAAATATATATAAGTTATATGCAACTCAAATGGTAAGAGCCTTATTTAATAATTTTGTGGTCTAGAGTTCAAGTCACACACTCTTCTCTATTTTTTTATTTTTTTTATTTTTTATAATAAATCTTGCCTCTAAATTAAAGACTTTCATCATAAATTTATTGTAGGTTTAAATTAATTAAAAGACCCTCCAAATATTTAATTTGCACTTTATGGTTCACCATCAAAATATTTGAGATTGTAAAATTATCATTATTTAATTATTTACTTGATTTGTATATTCGGGTTCTCACAACTGATGAAAAAAAAAAACAGAACATGAGATTAAACATTTTTACCCTTCTACTTATTAGTTTGATTCAACTATCCAATAAAATCGAGAACAACTGCAATTCTGAGAAGCGGGCTGGTAAGCATCCAATGGAGTCCAAAGCAAATGTGGTGGAACATGCTCCAAAAGCAAAGAAACGGAAGTTTTCTAGAGAAAGTTCCGCATAAGGCTCTAGAGAAAGTTTTCTAGAGAAAGTTCCACAAAAGTACAAGTTCAATGGCAAATGTTACATCTGTGGCAAAGAGGGACATCGGACCAAAGATTATCGTAGCAAGCGCAAAGGCAAAGGAAGATCAAGCAAAAAGCCTGCTTAAGCCAATATGACCAAAGTGGACAAATTTTCCAATGGTGTAGATGACATAAATCTTTCTGCAGTTGTTTCCGAGGCAAACCTTGGCGAAAATCCTAAAGAATGGTGGGTGGACACTGGTGCTACTAGCCACATCTGTGCCGACAAAAAGATGTTCACATCTTATTCTATAGTGGACAACGGTGAACAACTTTTTATGGGCAACTCCTCAACTTCCAAAGTTGAAGGACAAGGAAAGATTATTCTGAAGATGGCATCTGGAAAGGAACTCACTCTCAACAATGTGCTGCATGTACCGGACATTCGCAAGAACCTTGTTTCTGGATCTTTGTTGAGTAAAAATGGGTTTAGGCTAGTTTCTGAAAGTAACAAGTTTGCACTTACCAAAAATGGGATGTATGTAAGAAAATGTTACATGTCTGATGGTCTTTTCAAAATGAATGTAATGACTGTTGTACCCTCTGTTATTAATAAAAATACATCTTCTTCTTACTTGCTTGAGTCTTCAAATTGATGGCATGGTAGATTAGGACATGTTAATTATGGATCTTTGCTTAGATTAATTAATATGGAATGTTTACCTAAATTTGAAATCGATCCAAATCATAAATGTGAAATTTGTGTTGAGGCAAAATTAAGCAAAACTCCTTTTCATTCAATTGAAAGAAGTTCAGAACCACTTGAATTAATTTATAGTGACATTTGTAATTTTAAATCAATTTAAACTAGAGGTGAGAAAAAATATTTTATCACTTTCATAGATGAATATACTAGATATAGTTATGTTTATTTAATTTGAACAAATGATGAAGTTTTGGAAACTTTCATTCAATACAAGAATGAAGTTAAAAATCAACTTGGTAAGAAAATTAAAAAAAAACTTAGAAGTGATAAAGGTGGTGAATATGAATCACCTTTTGGTGAATTTTGTAAAGAACATGGAATAATTTATCAAACCACCGCTCCTTACTCACCTCAGCAAAATGGAATTGCTGAAAGGAAAAATAAGACTTTAAAAGAAATAATGAATGTCTGTTAATAAGTTCTAGATTACCTCAGTACTTGTGGGGAGAGCAATGCTTTCTGCTAATTATGTACTTAACAAAGTGCCTAGAAGAAAGTAAATCAAACACCTTATGAAATGTGGCATGAGAGAGTGTCATCCTACAAATACTTAAAAGTGTGGGGGTGTTTGGCTAAAGTGACTATTCCTAGTCCTAAAAAGACTAAGATAGGTCCTGAAACCATTGATCGCATTTTCATTAGTAATGCCAAGAATAGTAGTGCATATCGGTTTTTGATTCATAAGTCAGAACATTCCGAAATGCATGTAAATACTATTATTGAATCTCGGAATGCATATTTCTTTGAACATGTGTTTCCAAATAAAACTAGACAAGAGACTAGTACTAACAAAAGATCTCATGATGCTATTACTAGTCAGGATTAAGAACATGATCAAGAACAAGAGCATGAGATAGATCAAAATGAAGAAGAGGAACCTAGACGGAGTAAACGTGTTAGATCCTCAAAATCTTTTGGTCCAGATTTTCTAACACTTTTGTTAGAAAATGAGCCTTTAACTATTAAAGAGGCTATGTCTAGTCCTGAAGCTCCTTTATGGAACGAGGTTGTAAACAACGAAGTTGACTCCATCCAGCAAAATCACAGTTGGGGATTGATGGATTTACCACCAGGATGTAAACCTCTTGGATATAAGTGGATTTTCAAAAGAAAATGAAAGCGGATGGATCAATTGACAAATACAAGGCAAGACTTGTAGTCAAAGGATTTAGACAAAAAAGAAGGTCTTGATTACTTTGACACATACTCACCAGCTACCAGAATAACATCCATTAGAATGCTAATTGCCATTGCATCTTTGTACAAACTAGAAATTCATCAAATGGATATGAAAATCGCTTTCTTAAATGGTAAGTTAGATGAAGAAATTTACATGGAACAACCAGAAGGATTTTCTGTTCTAGGAAAAAAAAAGAAAGTGTGTAAATTAATTAAATCATTATATAGTTTAAAACAAGCGCCGAAACAATGGCATGAGAAATTTGACAAGGCAATGATATCAAATGGTTTTAAAATTAATGAATGTGACAAATGTGTTTATATTAAAAACACAAGCAAGAGTTATGTTATAGTATGTCTTTATGTGGATGATATGCTCATCATAGGTAGTAATAATGACATGATTAAAGCTACCAAGAAAATGTTGAATAAACATTTTGACATGAAGGATATGGGGATTGCTGATGTAATACTTGGTATGAAAATTACCAAAACATCAAAAGGTTATACTTTGTCACAATCACATTACATTGAGAAAATACTTGACAAATTTTGCAAAGACGATGATCATCTTGTTAGAACACCTGTGAATGCTAATTTGTTTCTTTCTAAGAATATATAAGAAAGTATTTATCAATTAGAGTATGCCCAAATTATTGGAAACTTAATGTTCTTGATAAACTATACTCGCTTGGATATAGCTTATGCAATAAGTAAATTAAGTAGATATACGTAATGCAGGAGTAGAACACTGGAAAGCTATTATAAGGGTTCTTAGGTATCTCTGATTTACTCATAACATTGGGCTTAATTATACTAGATATCTAGCAGTACTTGAAGGATACGGTGATGCAAGCTAGATATCGGATACTAGAGACTCAAAATCCACTAGTGGGTATGTCTTTGTTCTTAGTAGGGCGACTGTATCTTGGAAATCTTCCAAATAGACTTACATTGCTAGGTCTACTATGGAATCGGAATTCATAGCTTTAGATAAAGCTAGAGAAGAGGCAGAATGGCTTCGCCACTTCCTTGAAGATATTCCAATATGGCCAAAACTAATGCCTGCGATATGCATACATTGTGATAGTCAATCAGCAATTGGTAGAGCACAGAGTCATACGTATAGCAGTAAGTCGCGACACATTTGTCGATGACATAATACCGTAAGACAACTACTCTCTAATGGAATGATTTCCATTAATATGTGAAGTCTAAAGACAACATAATGGATACACTAACCAAAGGGTTAGCAAGAGAGTTAGTTGAAAATTCATTGAGGGGAATGGGACTTAAGCCTATTAAATAAGAGTTATCACAACGGCAACCCAACCTAGTTGACTGGAGATCCCAAGATCTAGGTTCAAAGGGACAACCGAGTTGTGTATGACTCATAAGGATCATTGGGGAGTCTAACTCCTACCCATTTCTACGATGAAATAGTGATGTCTGCAGCGTTTTAGGTTAAATAATACTTTTAATGATTCTTATATCTAGGAATACCTAGTGGAGTATGGCAGGATACTCTTCATAGGAATCACCTATATGAGTGTGAATTGGGCTGGTTCTATGAGATTTGTGAAGGGCTACAAGTCGTTAGAGCACTCATAAAAGACTAGGTTGTTCAGGGCCAAAATGAACACAATAGTGAGAACTAAACCGTGTCTGGTGATATACTGTGTGAGTTCTATTGTCTTGGTTTACACAAATGGCTGAACAGTTCATGACATCATGTTCACTGATTAGCTAGTAAATCCGATAGTGTCTCACAAGGGAAGGTACAAAGCCAAAAGCTACCTATCCTTTGTAGAATACTCCCAATTTCTGTATTCTCTGTAATTAGATCATGTTGTTGCATTTTCTCTTCGTCAAATTCCATTCATGTGGGGGATTGTTGGAATAATGGTTTTATAGGCTTATTTTGGGCCAACTTTGAGCTCAAATATGAGTGGGTCTCACACGTCTTTTGGGGTGGGTCCAAAGAGGCACCGTGTTCCTTGCCGCATAGCAAGTCACATGGTGAAGACGGCTCGTCAAAACCATTTATGAGTGAATGGGAAGTTGACATCATTTTCAGGTTCGTGGAATGGATAATTAAAGAATAAAATGTGGGTTTCCTTGTAAGGCTTGTCCCACATTAGAAACTTAAGAGAACTTATGCGTGTATATAAGTTATGGAGGAGTTATGGACAAATTGAACCTTGGCTCAAACCACCACACACGCGCGAGTGCGCAATCACTGCCGTCCGTTCGATTGGCAGGCCAAGCTGAGCCGAGCCGTGCCGTGCCGTGCCGGGCGCGGTTGTGGGTCGGGTCGGTTCTAACATTTAATTTTTTGGACAAAATTTATTTTGAATTTTTCCAAAATTCTTGCCGGAAAAATTAATTTAAATTTTGCGCTAATTTTTTTTGTCCAAACAGTACCCATTTTCAATCCATTTTCCAGCAGGTTCAAAATGTTAAAACATATCGGAAAACTGCCCAGCAGTTCTAGACAGTTTTATAACTGCTACAGTTAGAAGATCTGTTCAAACTGTTTCGCACCTGTTCCTTTTGAATTCAAACCTGGTCAGTCCTACAAAAGCAGAACCTTTCTAGTAGATTTGGGGTTCTGGAAATTTATATTATTTTAGGAAAAATTTGGAGAGTATAGAATACAGGTTTTTGTTCATCGTACAAATTGTTTGGAGTGCTACTACAATTTGTGTAGATCATTGTATCCTGGGAGATAGACGTCATTTATCCGTAAGCACCAAAGCGGGGCGAATTTGTCTCAGGGACAGAGTGTCACACACTCGACTTGATCTAAATTGTACTTTTCATTTCAGTAAAATAAATTCTGTAAGTAATTTATTTATTTTTTTGTTTTAGTTTCAAGTTATTTATTTTATATAGAAGATTGTTCCAACAATATGTTTTTTTTTTCTCTTGTTTTTATACCACTAATCATATTTGATTGATATGATTGTGCGTACTGCTTGTACTATGTATTGCATGAATATAATTTCATTTTGCGGATTTAAAAAAAAAAAAGAAGAAAAAGAAATGTCATTTGACTTGTGGGAATTTGTTCTTGGAATTTATTTTTAGGGTCTCCAATTATGTGCACTTCTTGTACTTTGATTTATATATATATATATATATATATATTTACTAATAATAAAAATAAAAATAAAAAAGAAAGAAATGTCATTTGACCACTGAAAATTTGTTTTCTGAGATTTATTTTTAGGGACTTCGGCAAACTTTGAAGCTCAATCGTCTTCGTCGGTGACAATGGTGATCTCACCACCGCAAATATCATTGGATTGTTTTCGGCAAAGATCATTTCAAGCTATCACAATGACTCCATCACTGTCAAAAAGCTCACTCTTTTTCTCAAATGGGTAATTTTCAGGCAATTTAAAATCTCAAGCTCCATCAACCATGGATGACTAGTGAAGAATATCAAGGAAGTAATAGGTGTTTTAACAAATTGTTGTTAATTTCATAATTTTATAGAGATGTGAAAATGTTGTATTTATCTATAAAAACTTTCATCTCTACAAAATGAAGTTTCGACTATGGAATTCAATTTATGGATTTTTGGTGAAAAGCCCCTTCCATTAGGCCTTTTTTGTGTGAAGCCCACAGAATAAAATAATGGTTTCAAAAGCCCCTTAAATATAAAAAAAAAATATGGTGAAAAGACTGAAATACCCTTCCATATAAATGGGCAAATATGAACCGTTTGTCTCCCTCACTCTCACTCTGTTTCATCGACCAACTTGTTGCTCTGAAAAAGTGTGATTCAGAAACCTTATCATCCGAAACCCTACTTCCACCACTACAGTTGCATTCGAACCCTTATTTCACCACTGCCGTCAGCATTCGAAACCCTACTTCCACCACTGCAGTAGCCTCATTCCACCACTACCGTGAGCATTCAAAACCCTTCTTCCACCACCGCCGTGAGCGACGATGCCAACGACACTGCAGATCTTTCATCAATGCCTCTTGATTTCTTGTTGTATGTGTTTTCTAACCTTTGTTTATTATTTAAATGTATATATCAATATGTATATGAAAATATGTGTGTATATATGTATCTATTTATGAATGTGAATGTGATTGTAGTGTATATTGTTCAATATATATATATATATATATATGTATATATATATATTTTTCTAGTGTATGTTTTTCAAAGTAAAATTTTACTTTCAATGAGAGTAAAGTGTTACTTATAGACAGAGTAAAATTTTACTTTAAAAATTAATTGTTTCATTACAATGTTTGTGCATTTTTATACTTTCATTAATGCCTCTATTTCTTGCTATATGTGTTCTCTAGCCTTTGCTTATTATATAAATGTGTATATCAATTTGTATATGAATATATGTGTGTGTATATGTATCAATTTATGTATGTGAATGTGATTGTAGTATATATTGTTCAATATATGTTTTTATTTTTTATTTTTTTATTTTGTAATGTATATTGTTCAGAGTAAAATTTTACTTTCAATGAGAACAAAGTGTTACTTATAAGCAGAGTAAAATTTTACTTTAAAACTTTATTGTTTCATTACAATGTTTGTACATTTTTATATTTTCATCAATGCCTCTTGATTTCTTGCTGTATGTGTTCTCTAGCCTTTGCTTATTATATAAATGTGTATATCAATTTGGATAAGAACATATGTGTGTGTATGTATCTATTTATGTATGTGAATGTGATTGTAGTGTATATTGTTCAATATATGTTTTTCTTTTTTCTTATTTTTTATTTTCTAGTGTATATTGTTCAGAGTAAAATTTTACTTTCAATGAGAGTAAAGTGTTACTTATAGGCAAAGTAAAATTTTCCTTTTCAACTTTATTGTTTCATTACAATGTTTGTGCATTTTTATGCTTTCATCAATGCCTCTTGATTTCATGTTGTATGTGTTCTCTTGTGATGACTGGTACGTAATTTTCCTTGTTCTTTTGAGTTATGTCGGATTTACTTTCATTATAATGTCGGGTTTTAAAGTGTGGTTCTATCAACGGTTAGGTTCGTTGATTTCGAAAACTTCTCCACAAAATTTTCTTCTTATTTGTTTCAATTTCAAGTTTTTCACTTGTTTTAGAGGGTGTGAGGTCGGGTCTGGAGTGTTTGGAGTGGTGCTGAAGATGTTTAGGAATGGAGGGCCAGGTCCGCACGTGCGGGAGAGGGGCTGCATGTACGGGAAACAGGGGAAGGCTGTGTGCAAGGCTGCATTATATGCAAGTGCAGAAGAGGAAGTAAAGAGAGGCTGCACATGCGAGGGTAAGAGCCGCACATGTGGGAGGCTGCTCCACACGTGTGGAAGAGGGCGCCGCACGTGCAGCCAGATGCGTGATCTGTCTCATTTTTCGTGCATTTCAGCTATGTTTTGATTTTTTTCTCCTTTTCATTTCATTTTCTGAATATATCTCCCTCTCTCTCTGCAAACTTTTCTTCCTTTTCTCTCATCCCTCTTTACCCAAACCCTCAAATGTTTACATTTTCTTTTGATCTCAAGAATCCATTAAGATTTTGGTACTAGTTCCTTATACAAAAATGATGAGCATACCGAGGGCTTCGTTTTGACCAGTGGAGATCGAATTCCGGCGAAGTTGATTTTTGACTTCTCTCCTCTTCTCTCCTTGAGGTAGGGATTTCTTTGATCTTTTTCAATACGTCGTCCATAGATAGACATGTGGTAGGTTTTATTGCATGAAAACCATGTTTGTTATGGATTTTTTTGAAAATCATGAAAGGGAATCTAAAATTTGATGTTTAAGGTTGAGATTTGGGAAATTGATTATTGTTAGGTTAATTTGGGGTGTCGTTTAACATATTCATGTTTAGAGAGAAATAAAGCCCTAATTTTTATAATAATGCTTAATGGGTAAGAAGGGTTGAGATTTTGAAATAATCATGTTATGAACTAAAGGACTTGAATAATGAATTGTTGATTAGTTTGAGATTAGTCGGGTCTCATGAAATTTAGCATTTACCTTGTGCTGTGTAGTGATCCTAATTTTTGGTAATTACATGTGTAACCCTAAGACTTAGGTTAATAGCATTTTAGCTCCTAATTTCGTAAAAGTCTATGAAGTGGCCCAATAAAGGATATTTTTCTTGTATATTATCATAATTAAATCATAGAACACAACTTTATAATTGGAAATACTGTAACATTTGGCTTTTATTTATTTTAAATCCTAGTTTCTAAATTCATTCATACATTTTTATTTATTTTTTTTAGCCTAGTTGCATATTTACTAATTCTTTGAATCTTTATGATTTATTTGAGGAAATAAATAGCTATAAATATTTTTAAATAAATAGTTTTATTATTTATTTTAATATTTATTTGAGCAAATTAGTAGAAAATTAGTGGAAAAATATCTAGATATTTATAAGTTTTCTTAGTCATTAAGCTAGAAGGATCGAATGGTCTTTTTAACCCAAATTCAGGGCCTATAAATTGAGAGCATTGTCTCAATTTCCACTCTCACACTTCAGAAGCCCAGGGGGAGAGTGTGATTAGGGGAAGTAAAGAAAAAGAAAAAAAAAAGAGAGAAAAGGAAGAAAAGGTGACTCAAGAAGGTAAGAACACATCTCTCTTGGCTTCTCCAATTCTTTCACCCATCTCATCCTATTGTTTAGATGTCCTCTTTTGTTGCATATTAATGTTAAATAGGGTTTTGGTGTGTATGAAATGGTGGGTATGAGCTAGTGACACTGTCTTGCAAATTTGTCAAATTAGGCACTACTGTAACTTCTCTAATTTAAGAGAAATATCAAATTTATTTATTTATCAAATCTTAATTTAGTGTAGGCTATTTGGTGTGTTTAGAGCTTGTGGTATCAGCCCCTAATTGTTAGGGCTTGGATAGTTTGTTTAAAAATTTGGTCCTGAGTCTCTGAAAAATAGTCCACTTCTTGCAATTTTATAAAATTCCAAAAAAATCATCTCATGTTGGTTCTTCTGTCAAAATTTAGAATTCTGAGTCCTCTTTCCAATGGATTTTATTTGGGTAAAAGTCATCGGGTAGATTCAGAGGAAAGCTAGTTTTCCCAAAGGGTGACAAATCTTGACATGTTTTCGAATATAGCTTGTAGATGAATTTCTGGAGGTGCTGTGCAAATTCTGCGAATTGGAATTGACACTACGCAGGTTGAATATTGTTTCTGTTCAATTTCAACCCCTAATTTGACCTGGAAATATTTTTACCAATGCATTCTTGTTAGCCCTGCAAAACTGAACAATGCTGAAAATGGTGTTTTATTGTGTTATTTGTCTCTAAGTATTTCAAAGCATGCCTAATGTTATTTGCTTTCCTTACCACACTTATGTATGACTATCATGGGCTATATTTCCTCTCTTATGTTTGTCTCATGCTCTTTTATATTACCGAATTATCGAATGTGTCTAACTTGCTTAGCAAATGATCTAATAAATGGGAAATGGAAAGGGGTTGGTACTGGATGACGTTCACCCTTGTGTTTCAGAATGATGTATGTAATATACATGTCCATGGGATGAATTATGATGGGATTAAAACCAAATGAGTTAAGTCTTTCGCAAGCGGTCTAAGCGAGCTTCTAAGTTGAGACGGATGTATTCAGACTCTATGCGGTGGTTTCAGGGTGTAGGCGAGCCCTTTGGTATGGTATGTGCAGGGTGTAAGCGAGCCCTAGGCACGATTTGGGTGTAAGAGAGCCCACTTGTTTGGCCGTCCCTTTTGAGGTCCATCAATGCCACTGATCAATAAATAACTAGGAGGTGGGCATAGGTGGTAAGGTTTGCAAAGCAGCAAAAGAGAGAGTTCTGAATAGTCCGGTGTTTAATCCTTGTGGTTGGGTAGAAGGATCTCTTTGGAGGATTCTAGATGTCTAGTCTAACTACTAATTCATAGAACCTTGTTGTAATATTGTATGTTATGTTACCCAACTTGTTCTGTGTATGGTTGATTGGTTGATAGAAGAAATGGGGGTGTGTGTGTTTTTACTGGGCATTCCAAGCTCATGGCATGTCATGCCAGGTGATGAAGCAATTTACAATGGTGAAGGTTATTTCGAAGGCAAATAAGATGACGTGTTGGAGCTGTGGTTCATATGAAGACTTAGACTAGTAGTTTTTTTTTTTTCTTTTTAATTTTTGGTTTGGCAATGTTTTGGTAATCTTGTAATGGAACATAAACTAATTATCTGTGATATGAACTCTAGTTATATATGTATATTAAGATGTTTTGGTTATCTATCCTGCTTGTGTTGTATCATTGTACGTATTTAACGGGCCCGGAAGTTAGGGCGTTACAGAATGGTCTTAGAGCTTTGGTTCAACCCTTACCTACGTATTTCGACTTCGAATGATTTGGTGATATCCTACGAAGGGAAGTAGTTTTAACTTTGAATAGGGCAATGTGTTGAACATTAGATACAATATAGAAGTAGGGGATACTGTTATTTCTGCGAGTCTTCTATCAATCGTCATACCCTCATTTCATATTTGTAACCTTGTTTGATGTCGTTCACTTCAAGATTAATTCATTACCACCTGGTCTTATTTTATATTTTTCAATTATACCATTTGCAACCTTGAGCCTTGATTATGCCATCTTGTACGAGAATTTTTTTGAAAATTGCAATTTCTTTATTCAGTGAGGAATCTTGGATATTCAGTTTGAAATGCAGATGGCTGACGCTGTTCAAGTTAAATATCTAACTTAGTCACTATCTCTATAACCTTGACCACATAAAAGTCATAAATCATAATCCATCCATGTTTCAGATGATCCTTGTATTAATTGATGCAATTACTATAATATTCTTCCATCTCCACTTCGTATTCCTTTTATTAACCTAGTTTTCATAGTCTTGTAGTTATTATTTTGCCTATATATATATATATATGTGAAGTTGTGTTGTGTGCTTTTGTATATTTATTATTTACTACATGATCTTATTGTTTTAAACACCGTAGGATAATTAAACCATGACTTTAAGATTAGTTGATTACCCTTGAAAATTACCTCCATAACTAGACTCCAACTTATGCCTCACCCCGTACTATGAACAGAAAGAAGAAAAAAAAATAGTGAACCACACTCGAGCCAACGACTACACCGAGACAAGCGATAACACACGAGCTCGTGAGTAATAACGCAATGAGAATGAAGTATCATGTAATTGAAACCCTGAGAATGGACCAATACCTGCGGCTGAAATCTTGAGCCACATTGGAATCCAGATTCTGGAACAATTGGGCCAATTGAGAGAGAAAATGCAAGAAAGTTCGAATGGTAGCTAGACCCTACGATCAAAAGGAAGAGGACGAAGACCCGTTAGTAATTAGAGGTAACATCATACTCTATAATTCTTGGGTTCACGCTCTATTCGATTATGGCGCACTGTTTTTTTTTATTATTTATTATAAAAACATCATGTGTTAAATCGTTAGGTCTTACATGTGAACCTTTAAAAACTACTTTAAATATCGCATCACCTTTGGGAGGAAGTGTCAGTGCGAATTAGAAGTGTTAGGTGCACTTGATTTGCGACCTTGTGGTCAGGGACATATTCGATTTTGACATAATCTTAGGTATGGAATGGCTATTTGCCCACTGAACAGTGATTGATTGCTACTAGAAGAGGGTGACGACTTACACACCTGATGGGAGTGTTTCCAATTTAAGGGGGATAGAGAGAAGGGTCTGAGCACGACAATGTGGCGGCATAATCAACTTGCTGCAAGTTTTGGTTGAACGAAGTCAAATTTTGGGACACGTAGTGTCTGAGCATGGGATTGGAGTGGACCCAGCCAAGGTAGAAGTAGTATTAGATTGGAGGCATCCAACCTCAGAAGTTGAAGTTCATAGTTTCTTAGGTTCGCCGGTTATTACCGACGGTTTATTCAAGATTTTTTTATTTTTTTTTTAAATTGGCCAAGCCGATGACTCGTCTAACGCAAAATGGGGTAAAATATGATTGGAATGAAGCATGTGAACGATCCTTTGAAGAACTCAAGAGGAGATTGACTAGTGCCCAATAATCATAATTTCAGAGTGGGACGAAGGATATACAATGCATTGCGATGCGTCTAAGGATGAGCTGGCTTGTGTGTTAATATAAAATGGAAAAGTGGTGGCTTACGGCTCCACGTAACTGAAACTGCATGAAAGGAATTATTCAACACATGATCTGGAGCTGGCAGCGATGGTTTTTCGCTAAAGTAATGGCGTTAATATGGTAAACAGTTTGAGATTTTCACAGATCATAAGAGCTTGAAGCATTTGTTCACACAAAAGGACTTGAAGATGAGAAAAAGACGGTGGATGGAATATCTCGAACATTACCATTTAACTGTATCTTATTATCCTAGCAAATCTAATGTGGTGGCAGATGTCCTAAGTTGCAAGAACCAAGGGATTATTGTTACCCTAGAACTCAAGGAATGGAACATGGTCAGAACACTAAATGAGTTCGAAGTACAGATGAAAGCTTATGACGAGAAGGTATACCTTGGTGGTCAAATCGCTATGTCCAAATTACTGAACGAGGTAATAGAGCCACAAAAGTATAATCAAGAGGTGGCGTGCATAAAAGCTCGAATAGCATTCGGAGATCCTATACCTGATTGGACGATTCACTCGGATGGAAGTTTTAGACATCAAGGCAGCGTGTTTGTGCCATAAGATGATTTGCTTAGAGAAAAAGTTATGAAAAAGTTCCATCATTCGGTGTTTGCAGTGCACATAGGAGTGACAAAAGTGTACCAAGACTTAAAACACCAATATTGGTGGAATAGAATAAAGAAACTACAGAAAGGGTGAAACTTATTCGACAAAGATTGGTGGCAACTCAAGATCGTCAGACGAGTTATGCAGATAAAGAAGACCTCTAACTTTCATTGTTGGTGTTGTTGCCTTGAAAATTCAGCCCTGTCGAGGTATCATTCATTTTGGAAACAAAGGAAAATTATCACCTCGATATATCGAACCTTTCGAGATACTTTAGAAAATTGGAGAGGTTACGTACAAATTGGCTCTACTCCCGCAATTGGCTGGAGTACATGATGTTTTCCACGTATTTATGTTGAGGAAGTACATAATGCACCCATCTCACATCATCAACTGGGAAGAAATCCAACTTAACGAAGACACTACCTTTGAGAAGGGACCAGTAGCAATTATGGACAGAGAAGAAAAGAACTTGCGAGGAAAGACTATTCAACTTCTTAAGATGCTCTGGCGTCACCATGGTATTGAAGAGTTGACTTGGGAATGTGAAGACGCGATGCAGGCAAATTATCCACAACTATTTGAGACGTGAGGTATGATTTAATTTTGAGGACAAAATTTATTTAAGGGCAATAGGTTGTAGAGATCCCAATTTTTGGTAATTACATGTATAACCCTGAGACTAAGGTTAATAGCATTTTAGCCCCTAATTTCATAAAAGTCTGCGAAGTGGCCCAATAAAAGGATGATTCTCCTGTATATTATCATAATTAAATCATAGAACACAACTTCATAATTGGAAATACCGTAACACTTTTACCTCCTAGTTTCTAAATTAATTCATACATTTTTTTTTTTAGCCCAGTTGTATATTTACTAATTCTTTGAATCTTTATTATTTATTTGAGGAAATAAATAGCTATAAATATTTTTAAATAAATAGTTTTATTATTTATTTTAATATTTATTTGAGCAAATTAGTAGAAAATTAGTGAAAAAATATCTAGATGTTTATAAGTTTTCTTAGTCATTAAGCTAGAAGGGTAGAATGATCTTTTTAACCCAAATTCATGGCCTATAAATTGAGAGCATTGTCTCAATTTCCACTCTCACGTTTCAGCAGCCCAGGGAGATGGTGAGAGAGGGAGAGTGTGATTAGGGGAAGTAGAGGAGAAGAAAAAAAAAGGAGAGAAAATGAAGAAAAGGTGACTCAAGAAGGTAAAAACACATCTCTCTCTCTTGGCTTCTCCAATTCTTTCACTCATCTCATCCTATTGTTTAGATGTCCTCTTGTGTTGCATATTAATGTTAAATAGGGTTTTGGTGTGTATGAAAGGGTGGGTATGAGCTAGTGATATTGTCTTGCAAATTTGTCAAATTAAGCACTGCTGTAACTTCTCTAATTTAAAAGAAATATCAAATTTATTTATTTCTCAAATCTTAATTTAGTGTAGGCTATTTGGTGTGTTTAGAGCTTGTGGTAATTTTATTAGCCCCTAATTGTGTGTTTTTAGGGCTTGGATATTTCGTTTAAAAATTTGGTCTTGAGTCTCTGAAAAACAATCCACTTCTTGCAATTTTATAAAATTTCAGAAAAATCATCTCATGTTGGTTCTTCTGTCAAAATTTAGAATTCTGAGTCCTCTTTCCAATGGATTTTATTTGGGTAAAAATCATCAGGTAGATTCAGAGGAAAGCTAGTTTTCCCAAAGGGTGACATTTTTTTTTTGATCGGCTTCCCAAAGGGTGACATATCTGAACAGGTTTTCGAATATAGCTTGTAGATGAATTTCTGGAGGTGTTGTGAAAATTCTGCGAATTGGAATTGACACTACGCAGGTTGACTATTGTTTCTGTGCAATTTCAGCCCCTAATTTGACCTGGAAGTATTTTTACCTTAGCATTTTTGTTAGCCCTACAAAACTGAACAGTGCTGAAAATGGTGTTTTATTGTGTTATTTGTCTCTAAGTATTTCAAAGCATGCCTAATGTTATTTTCTTTCCTTACCACACTTATGTATGACTATCATGGGCTATATTTCCTCTCTTATGTTTGTCTCATGCTCTTTTATATTACCGAATTACCGAATGTGACTAACTTGCTTAGCAAAAGATCTAATAAATAAGAAATGGAGAGGGGTTGGTGCTGGATGACGTTCACCCTTGTGTTTCAGAATGATGTATGTAATATACATGTCCATGGGATGAATTATGATGGGATTAAAACCAAATGAATTAAGTCTTGCGCAAGCCGTCTAAGCGAACTTCTAGGTTGACACAGATGTATTCAGACTCTATGCGGTGGTTTCAGGGTGTAAGCGAGCCCTTTGGTATGGTATGTGCAGGGTGTAAGCGAGCCCTAGGCACGATTTGGTATGGTATGTGCAGGGTGTAAGTGAGCCCTAGGCACGAGTTGGTGTAAGCGAGCCCACTTGTTTGGTTGTCCCTTTTGAGGTCCATCAATGTCATTGACCGGTAAATAACTAGAAGGTGGGCATAGGTGGTAAGGTCTGCAAAACAGCAAAATGAGGAGTTCTGAATAGTCCGATATTCAATCCTTGTGGTTGGGTAGAAGGATCTCTTTGGGGGATTCTAGATGTCTAGTCTAACTACTAATTCATAGAACCTTGTTGTGATATTGTATGTTATGTTACCCAACTTGTTCTATGTATGGTTGATTAGTTGATAGAAGAAATGGGGGTGTGTGTGTTTTTACTAGGCATTCCAAGCTCATGGTGTGTCATGCCAGGTGATGAAGCAGTTTACAATGGTGAAGGTTATTTCGAAGGCAAATAAGATGAAGTGTTGGAGCTGTGGTTCATATGAAGACTTAGACTAGTATTTTTTTTTTTTTTCCTTTTTGACTTTTGGTTTGGCAATGTTTTGGTGATCCTGTAATGGAACATAAACGAATTATCTGTGATATTAACTCTAGTTGTACATGTCTATTAAGATGTTTTGGTTATCCATCGTACTTGTGTTGTGTTTTTGTACGTTTTTAACGGTCCGGAAGTTGGGGTGTTACAGAAGGGTTGTTCATAGTTGAGTGTAATTAATTGGTAACTTGTAAATTGCAAAAAAAAAAAAAAAAAAACAAAAAATATGTTACCTTAATTGAGATTGCTGCTGAAAATGATCTTGAACCCATGGTGTGATAATTGGGTAACTTTTTTCTATTGTCTATGTTCTTTTTTTGACCTTTCCTACAATGTAATAGAATTATGAAACGAGTTTCATTTATTATATATATATATATATATATAATTGGTGTATTGTGGATTGGAAATTTTGGAAATTTACTTTGGAATGTAGAGATAACTATAATTCTTTTGCAAATTAAGAAAGAACCTTGGTAGAAGTTGAAAACCTTGGAACATTATTGTGTTGTTGGACTTAATGCCTCATAAGAATTGGATAATTGTATTATGTGTATTTAATATGTATTGTTTAGAGGTTTTGTCCTTGGTCATCGATGGAGGATGACATTGTGATGTTGAAATGATTACGTGTATGTAGTACACTTGGGTTATTTATGCATGTTGTATGAAGTAATGGTTTGAAATTGCACTTGCGCTAAGAATGAGAGGTACCATTACCTTCCAGCTAGTGCCTAGAGAATTGGCTGCGCTTAGAATGAGAGGTACCAATACCTTCCAACTAACGCCTGGAGAACTTGGCAGAGGTACCATTACCTTCCAGCTGGTGTCTGATAAATTGGCATTTCATTGTGGAAAGGTGTATTCTTGGTTTACCGTGCTTGAGGCAGATAGAATAGAACTTATTTATCATTATTGTCTCATTGTATCTGAGTATATTATGGGTTATGACGATTATGGTTTTGGAAGGCCGAGTTGCCTCAATTGTAGAAGTAGATAGTTGTTGGTTGCTTGTTGTTTTCTCTTTTGTATCAAAGGCATACTTGTATAGGCATGACTGTGTTGGAAGCGGATATGAGTATTGTGTTGAGATTGTGAAAAATGTAAAGAATATTGAATGCTTGTGAACATGTTTTGAAGAGGCAAATCAATGTAAGTCTGGAAGGTGGCAGTAAACATAATGGTTTTGGTGAAATTCTTTCTTTCAGAAATTTGTTATCGTTGTATAAATTTTGGTAAAAAGGTAATAAGAAGAAAGAAAGGTGAATTGCTTACGTTATTGAAAGAAATGAATGATTTTGAGAAAAGTCTTATATATGTATATTTGCGTATAAACTATCACATTATTATATAGTATGAGACTAAGCATTCATGATCATAGCTATCTGTAAGTTGTTATTATTTAGGATCATGTTGAGATCTCTACTGGACTTTATGTTCATCCCACGTTGCAAATTGTTTTTCAGGGAAACATCGATAAGTGTTTCAAGATCATGGATCTTCTTTATCTGTTGGCCACGGGGCCTTTTATTTGTAGACGGAATTCCATTGATGTAAAAAGTGTTAAACCCCTTTATTTTAATTTAAAAGATGTAAGCCTACGGGCATTTTATTTAATTATGACTCTTGTTGCATTCATATTGTATTCGGATGAGAGAATTTTTATTTTTTCCTTTTCGTAATGTAAGCATATTCTGCATGCTAACTCTGAAATTGAATTAAGTTAAGGATTTTGGTAATGGATTCCGAATAATAAAAAGTGGGGCGTGACATCTCTAGCCTTTGCTTATTATATAAATGTGTATATCAATTTGTATATGAATATATTTGTGCATATACTTATCTATTTATGTACGTGAATATGATTGTAGTGTATATTGTTGACTATATGCTTTTGTGGTCTTTATATGTAATTTCTATCCTTCGCTAGAACTATCTCTATTTCTTCACCATCATTTCTTGAATATGGCGATGTACCTTTGCCAATATTATTTGTTGTAGAATTTTTGTAGGTGGTTTTGTTTATTTCCTAGGGTATATTGTTCGGAGTAAAATTTTACTTCCAATCAAAGTAAAATTTTACTTTCACAGTAAAACTTTACTGTTTCATTACAATGTTTTTGCATTTTTGATTTGTTGCATTATTCTTCATTTTCTTTAGTGCTTATTGTTTTGTTACTTTGTTGTTTAAAGTAAAATGTTGCACTGTTGATACAAGGAAACTTTTTAGTGTTCAAAAATGGTTATTACTAGAAGCAAGCGTAGGGATGGTGGTGATGATGATGGTTTTGAAGTTCTATCAACGGTTGTAGAAACGAAGAAACTCCCTAAAAAGCGCAGCAGAAAATCCATGAGCAATGTGGATGATGCATGTGATGATGATTTTATGCTTGCATCAACGACACTGTGAAAGCGCTCTCCTAGTGAGGATGAAGGCTCTCACGAAAGCAATCCAATGCCTTCAACAAGAAAACCTTTAAAGTTGAATGTTGTATATGGAATACGAGAGAGGGAGAACTATGTGAAACAATATAGGTCAAATGTTGTTTCATTGATAAACCTAATGTGAGACACAAGGTTCACTGAAAGACACATTACTGCCCTCAAGAGAACACCTTTTGGGATTTTATTCAAATCTTCTTGGAAGAAAGAAGATGTGGTGTTGAAAAAGTTCAAGAAAGTTGACGATATTGTCATGGATGTGACCAAGTCTTATGACTTTCATGCAAAGGGATTTAAGCTTGGGGGGAAAACGTGTGACATACGGGATAGTGACATTACTTTGATTTTGGGGATAAAATCGGGGAACGAAAAAAGTAGACGTCTCATATGGGAAGAAACAAGAATCACCTTTTGTGCAGAGAAGGTTTCGTAATATGTCAAGAATATTCGTAAAGAGTTTGCGAGATGCATTGGAAGGCACAATGACAGTTGATTTGAGGATGTTGCACGAATAATGTGTTTATTTTTTGTGGCAACTTTGCTATTACCAACAACCGGTCTAACAGTTAGATGGGCTTTTGTCGCCATTGTAGAAGATTTGGAAATGATGAATTCATATGCATGGTCGACTACAGTGGCATCCACGTTGACTACTTCAATCCAGTCTTCATTAGGAAGTCCTGAAAATGTAACTAGATGTGTATTTTTTCTTTGGTAAGTAAATTGAACTACTTGAAATATTACGTAATCTATCTTTAGAGAATTAACTAATTTTGATTTTTTATTTTATAGTATTGGTTATGCGAGCACCCTATCCTCATTCAACCTAAAGGAAAAAATTTGTGTCGAAGGCTCCTTCGATGGGACTTATCAACGTTGAGGAAAAAGATGATGAATAGGTCATTGTAAACACTAAAGCCCGAAGAGGTATCATCTTTCCAATCTCAGCCTCACTGGTTCACTTTGCTTAAAATTATACTTACATAATAAAATGTTACTCTTGAACAGAGTAAAAGTTTACTTAAAATTAGAGTAAAAGTTTACATACAATCAGAGTAAACTTTTACTTTGAAACATAGTAAAATTTTACTTACTTCTGAACAGAGTAAAAGTTTACTTAAAATCAAAGTAAAAGTTTACTTACAATCAAAGTAAACTTTTACTTTGAAACAGAGTAAAATTTTACTCTAGTGGTTAAAGTTTGCTTCATTGCTGACCTCTTTTCTTTTTCTATTTTTCAATTGCAGGTGAATCACAATGAACTGAAGCCCATTTCCAGAGAAGAAATGAAACTCATTCGCAATGATGAGGAAGAAGATGCATTGGACATAGAGGAAAATTTGGAAACTAAAAAAGATGAAGATCATGTAGCTTAAACTTTAGGAGATGAGCAACCTTTGAAGGACTTCATTGATCTTGGGAAATTAGAACGAGTTCAAAAAGAAAACAAGAGGTTGAAAAGTGAGAATATGGCATTGGTTGAAGAACTAAAGAAAATGAGGGAAACAATGCAAAAAATACAAGATGATCAAGGAGTTTGAAAGAAATGGAGAAACTGAAAAAGGAGTTTGAAGTACTTGAATCTGAAAATAAACAGTTGGTTGAACAGATTGAAGAAAATGTAGTTCGTGTGGCTACCCAAGCTTTTGCTTCTAAGAAATGCCACATGTTAAAGGAGTAGAACAAGAGCAAAACTTTAGGATTCAAGCTACATTGAAAGAAACACTTGTAGTCATAGAGCCATTGCAAACATCCATGGTCAAGAAAATCAAAATCAAGGTGAGGAAGAAAAAAGAGATGTCTGATTTTGAATATGAGACAAGAGAGGCAAAGAAAAAAAATACCACAAAACAAGCAATTGAAGTGATATCAAATGAAGTGATTTGTGTTGGCAACTTGCCTCTAAGCCAACCAAAGCCAGTTGAAAGGGTTTTGTTTCCAGATAAGGCTGCAATATACAAATTGCTTGATGAGAATGATAAGCGTCTACTGAGCAAGATTTACAATTTGGAAACCACAGAGTATAATTTTATCAAACAACAAATTTTTACTGTTATCAAACTACAACGTGTTAATCAACATTTTTTTTTATCTTATGACTAGTGCAATCATATGGTCCAGCACAAGAAACGGAGTATATGTTACATTGCATGATATGGATGCAATTCTGAGAGATGGTGATACTGCAAATAATGTAAGTGCCCATACAATTTTCAATGACTAGTGTTCACTTTAATAACTAAAAATAGTTCATTTTATTAACATATATTTAATTGATTTTTGTTTTTGTAGGTCATTGATAGCTTTGTAGAAATGCTTCAGATTGAGCAACAAGCAAAGAAGCCAGAAAAGAATAAGTCATTCTTTTTCTCAAGCATTTGTTGGGTAAGCCATCAATTTGTGTTTAGTTTGAATTGATAAAATTTTACAATGGTTTAGTGTAACATTATACTATTTTTTAGAGTTAATTTTTACTATTTGGTTTGCCAAAAATTGACAACTTATGTGTGTCATCAACACAACTTGACACATGACACTCTTATATGATTAAATGCAGTCATTAGTGAAATGGGGTTACGGAGATTTGAGAAATTATTTAATGGACAAAGTGCTTGAGCAAGATTTGAGTGGATACAGATTCCTTCACTTTTGCATGAACTCCAATAGGAACATGAAGGAAGAAAAACCCTATCACTGGACACTGCTTGTATTGGACACTGAATTTGATGAGTGGAGGCATTACAATTCTTTAAGGCCAAGAGACAACAGACAAGATCCTTACCTTAAGGATGCAAAACAGGTTGTAAGTGCTTTGCATCATATTAATAGTAAATTTTTACTGTGTTTTATTCTTGTATTTAATCGTCACCAAACAATTATGCAGTGATGTTAGATAACATATGTAGAGAACAAGTTTGCCAACAAAAGGAAGAGAGGTACAAGAAAGTTTGCAAACTTGGTTTTGGTGAAAGATAGTCCACAACAATGCCCAACATAAGTATTTCACGCCACTACTACATGCTTGAATTGGTAGTTTTCAAATTTGACTAAATCTAACAAGATCTTGATTTTTATTAACAGTGTTGATTGCGGAATTATTGTATGTTCTATCATGCGCCAAATCATAAAAGATGAGCCTATTCTAAATTCTATGGAAAATGATGAAATTAACAATTTTCGAGCATCAATAGTGCATTCATTTTTGAATGATAATCCAAAAGCATGGAGTGAGGAACAATTCAACCTTAAAAGAAAAATAGCCAAGAGATAAGACCTCCAGGACGACAATGTGGACAACTTTTGGGAACTACTGTGAATGATGTATGTAATTTCGGTTTTTGTTAATGAAAGAATGGTGAAAAAGTAATTGTAAGCGAAAGAATACTAAAAGAGTATTAGATAGTACATGCTATGTCTATTGTTCTAGTAAATTTTACTGTGGTTTGGTGATTAATACATTATTATAGCAGGATATTGTTTTGACTAGGAATGAATGTTGTTACGGATAGAATGCAATGAAACAGGTGATACTTGCGTATCTTTGATGATATATGTAGTTCTGTTGTTAAATTATTTTTGCATAAAGATTGTATGATGAGCATCAGGGGAGTTTACGTATTGTGGTAAATTTTGGTGCAGGTTGGAAATGTTTTTCTAAGGAACTAACATACTGTAGTAAAATTTTACTCTGAAATAAAGTAAAATTTTACTCTGAAATGAAGTAGAATTTTACTCTGCATAAAAGTAAAATTTTACTCTGAATTAAGAGTAAAATGTTACACTCTGAATCTAAAAGTAAAAATTTTACTCTGTACAAAAGTAAAATTTTATTCTGAAATAAGAGTAAAATGTTACACTCTGAATCTAAAAGTAAGGACAATTGAAGAAATGATGACGGATAAGTGAATCAACCCTTTTACATCAATAGTCTTGTTTCAATTAAGGACAATTGAAGATATCATTAGACTTTTCAAGGGTAAAATTGTCAATTTGATAAAATATAAACTAATTTGACAAAAATAAATGTCAAAAAAATATTTTTGAATTTTTAAAAATTATTTCTACCCGCTAAAGATAAAATTATGTAAAATTGATAAATCTTTTAGACATTTATTTTTTATTTTTACCAAATTAATTTTTATTATGTGTTTGGATGATGACCATGTAAAATTAATTTTTAAAAATTAATCATGCCAAAATTAATTTACATAATTGAATCATCCTAATTAATTTTATGTGTTTGTACAGTCATCAATATCATGATCTAGGCGATTAATGGACAATTGAAACCATTCGATTAATTTTTAGTATAAGTGAATCAACAGATTGTTGGCATTTATTCAATTAGGATAATTTCAAAAAAGCAGTCTTCCTAATCTTTTGGAATGAATGATGACGGATAAGTGGCCTTTACTAGTGCTATCTTTTATTGAAAACGATCTAGACATGGTGCAGCATCCACATAATGACGCCTTGGTAATATCCCTCCAGATTGGAGAGTGCCAGGTAAAGCGAATTCTAATCGACTAGGGCAGCTCTTGTGACATCATGTATGTCAGGTGTTACAAGGAGTTTGGTCTTCACCAAGATGATCTGGAACAATCTAATGGTCCAATGGTTGGGTTCAATGGAATGCCGACGTGGCCCCTGGGAGCAATAAGTTTGGAGGTGCAGGTTGGCACCAAGAAGGTAAAAACGGAGTTCACAATAATTGACACCCCCTCTCCTTAGAATACTATCCTGGGAAAGCCATGGTTGCATGCAATGGGAACTGTTCCCTCAACATTGCACTAGCTGTTGCGGCTCCCAACAGAACATTAAATTGAGGAAGTCAGGGGGGATCAGGTGCAGGCAAAGAATTACTCCATGGCAGCAATGAAATCCACCTACAACATACAAGAAGTAGAAACAGCAGAGATTGAGAATGAGGACATGGAGGTCTTAGAGGACGTTGGCAAAGAACCAACCGAGAAGAGTGAGAAAGCCCTAAAGAAGATCCTAGTCCAGCAAGGGGATGAAGAGCGCTTTTTCCTTCTCGGCTCTGGTTTGGCCGAGGAAAAGGAAAAGGAGTTAGAGACATTCTTGGGAGCAAACATTGAGGTGTTTGCTTGGACACCATACGAGATGCCTGGCATTGATCCTGAGGTTACTTGCTATAGACTGAATGTGGACAGGCTAGCCAAGCCTGTCATCCAGCGAGCAAGGAGGCCTACGTTGATGCATGTTGAGGCAGTAGAAGAGGAAGTGGATAAACTTCTGGAGGCCAGAGCCATTCGAGAGGTAAACTACCCAACATGGTTATCAAACACAGTTGTTATGAAGAGAAAGAATGGGAAGTGAAGGGTCTGCGTGGACTTCACCAGCCTGAACAAGGCTTGTCCCAAAGATAATTTCCCACTTCCCAAGATTGACCAGTTGGTGGATGCCACTTCAGGACATGGAAGGATGAACTTCCTGGATGCTTACAGGGGATACCATCAGATAGCCATGTACCCCCCGATAAGGAGAAGACTGCATTTAACACCTCAAAAGGGATGTATTACTATAGAGTAATGCCTTTTGGGTTGAAAAATGCTGGAGCAACCTACCAGAGATTGGTGACTAAGATGTACAGATATCTAATAGGCAAAACAGTGGAGGTATACATTGATGGCATGGTCGTGAAGACCAAGGAACCAGAGGATCATCTGGCCGACCTGAAAGCAGTCTTCGATATCCTGAGGACATATCAGCTCTGACTCAATGCGTCGAAATATGCATTTGGAGTTGGGTCAAGAAAGTTCCTAGGATACTTGGTTACCGGAAAGGGCATTGAGGCAAGCCCGGATCAAATCAAGGCCATCTTGGAGTTGAAGAGCCCAACGTCGGCAAAACAAGTGTAGATGTTGACTGGAAGGGCTGCAGCCCTAAGTAGATTCATAAGCAGAAGCTCTGACAAATGCAAACCTTTCTTTTGTTTAGTAAAGAAAGCCACAGACTTCTTATGGACAGAAGAGTGCGAAGTAGCCTTGGCCAACTTGAAGAAATACTTGACCATCGCTCTAGTTCTCTCAAATCCAGTACTTGGAGACGAGCTATTCTTATACTTGGCAGTTTTAGAGCATGTAGTGAGTGTAGTGGTAATCAGAGAAGAAGAGGGAGAGCAAATGGCAGTTTAGTACGTAAGTAAAACCCTAGTAGATGCAGAGACCAGATACTTACCACTGGAGAAACAGACATTGGCTTTAGTAATGGCGTCCAAGAAGCTGAATCATTACTTTCATGCTCACAAGATTGTGGTATTAACTGAGCACTCCTTGAAGTCCCTATTACAACAAGGAGATCTGACAGGCAGGATAGCCAGATGGGCAGTGGTATTGGGCCAATACGACCTGGAATTCAGACCCAGAACAACATTCAAAGGCCAAGTTTTAGCCGACTTCGTGGCTGAGTTCACACCAGGCGTCACTGTACATCGGGCTCCGTTGAGCCGGGGTATGCAATGTCCAGGTGAACAAGGAGAAACCCAGCTGGGGGTGACAGAGCAGAGGAAAGAAGAGAAACTCAGGCCCTGCAGTATTTACATCGGTGACTCCTTCCGCCTATTTGTTGATGGGAGTTCAAATTGACAAGGAGCGAGGGCAGGAGTAGTGCTTGTATTACCAAATGGGCAGATGCTAGAACAATCCATTTGTTTGGGGTTTCAGGCCTCAAACAACGAAGCAGAGTATGAAGCACTGATCGCAGGATTAAAGTTGGCAGTAGCAATGGAAGCTGACGAGATAATAGTCTTCTGTGACTTCTAGCTTATTGTCAACCAGGCAACAGGCGAATACGCAGCCTGAGATGAAATGATGATGACCTATGTAAAGGAGGTGGGCAGACTGGTAGCCTTATTCCAGAATTGTCGACTACAGTAAGTTAGCCGAGATGACAACAGTCATGCTGATGCCTTGGCCAACCTGGCTAGTGCAATGAAACCTGGAGAGGCAAGGACAATAATGGTTGACTATTTGTCAAGTCCAAGTATAGAACCACTGAACACAGAGCATGAAGCAATGTGTGTGGAGATGGGACCAAGTTGGATGGATGCAATAATAATATTCCTTAGGGATGGAAAACTGCCAAATGATCACAAAGAGACACACAAGATCAAACTGAAGTTGGCAAGGTTTAGTCTAACAGCAGAGGGACATCTCTACAGAAGATCTTTTACTAGACCCCTTTTGAGGTGTGTGCATCCTTCACAAGTTGACAACTTCCTGTATGAAATACGCAAAGGAGTATATAGAAGCCACGCAGGGGGCAGGTCACTTGCTCATAGGGCCATTACTCAGGGGTGCTGGTGGCCCTACATGCAGAAAGATGCTGAAGCTTATTTCAAAAAGCATAAGAAATGTCAGAGGTTTGCACCTTTGATACATCAACCAACAACAGATTTAAATCCATTATCTAGCCCTTGGCCGTTTGCCCAGTGGGGCATGGATCTTGTTGGACAACTACCTCAAGTGACTGGACAAAGGAAGTTCCTGTTGGTGGCAACAAATTACTTCACCAAATGGGTACAAGCTGAACCCCTTGCAAAGATTTGGGACGTTGATGTGAAGAACTTTATATGGAAGAGCATCATCACCAGGTTTGGGATCCCAAGGGCAATAATAGTAGACAAGGGTACACGGTTTGACAGTAAGCTAATCAAGAGCTTCTATGCAAAGTACAAAATCAAGAATTATTATCAGAGTAATGGTCAAGCTGAAGCCTCCAATAAGGTTATCTTGGATGGGATCAAGAAGAGGCTGGAAGCAGCAAAAGGAAAGTGGGTGGATGAGTTACCCAATGTACTCTGGGCATATCAGACTACGTCGAGAAGATCAACTGGGGAGTCCCCATTCACCACGGCTTAGGGCACAGAAGCAGTTATTTCACTAGAGGTTGGCATCCCAGGGATCAGAACCTAGGGAGTTGAGAATGGGACCAATGAGGCATTTCTGTCCTGGCCCAAGATCTGGATCTGTTAGAAGAAAGAAGGGAGAAAGCAACAATTCAGCTGGGGGCATACCAGTAACAACTTGCTAGGGCTTACAACAAGAAGGTCAACCCACAAGAGTTTCAAGTTGGGGACCTCGTCCTGAAAAAGTTCGTCGGCAAGAAGAAGGATCCCAGAGAGGGCAAGCTTGGCCCAAATTGGGAGGGACCTTATAGAATCATCTTGGTCCTAGGCAATGGGGCATATCGGCTTGAAGACAGTGAAGGTAAAGGGTTGCCAAGACCTTGGAACACTTGCAACCTGAAGTTTTTCGATCATTAGATTTTTTGTTTTAAAGTTTTTGTTATTAGCCGAAATAATAATAAAATTTTAACTTGATTTTTTGATTTCAAACTTGTGTAATACGACTAATCAGTAAGTTGGCGATGTTTCTAAGTGGAACATGACAAATAACTTAGACTTATTATATGGCAGAGTTGAATTATACTTGCATATAATGGAGTTGAACTAAGTTGGCGATGTTTCTAAGTGAAACATGACGAATAACTTAGACTTATTATATGGTAGAGTTGAATTATACTTGCATATAACGGAGTTGAACTAAGTTGGCGATGTTTCTAAGTGAAACATGACGAATAACTTAGACTTATTATATGGCAGAGTTGAATTATACTTGCATATAATAGAGTTGAATTAAGTTGGCAATGTTTCTAAGTGAAACATGACGAATAACTTAGACTTATTATATGGCAGAGTTGAATTATACTTGCATATAATAGAGTCGAACTAAGTTGGCGATGTTTCTAAGTGAAACATGATGAATAACTTAGACTTATTATATGGCAGAGTTGAATTATACTTGCATATAATGGAGTTGAACTAAGTTGGATTAACCTAGATCTGCTATATTCGCAGAATTAAAACTTTGAATGGTGTAAGTACATTTCAGTTAGATTAACAGAGAAACCGAGGTTGAGAAGCTCGGCTAGTCTTTGTTTGAAACTTACCTCGGCGACAAGATCATATGTACATGCTTAATGTAAACATAAGTGAAACTTAAGTTCACATTAGGGGGCAAAGAGCGGGAGGATGATAAAGAAAGTTTAAGAGTTTGGGAAGGCTTGTCAAACAATTTTACAATCCAGAGTTGGCTTAAACACTTGTTGAAATTTCAGTTTGCAAGAAGAACATTCCTGGTTGCCTAGATGACCAGAATGTTAGGCTTGGAAGACAGAAGTCTTGTTAAGTAAAAGTGAAGTGGTAAGCTTTAAATAACACTTGTGAAAATATTTTTACAATGTTTTCAATTGTTAAGCCAAGGCCGAGATGAACAAGACTGTAAGTTTTGTTCGAAGTATTTTACTCCAAGGAGACTATGCAGCTAAAGGAATAAACTGAAGACATGCAAAATTATTCTAAGTATGGAAGTAATGAACATACATAGAAAGGAAAGAGGCATTCAAACACAAATAAGAAGTTATAATTGCATTCAAAGGGGAAAAAGGCACTTGGCCTACCGAAGGATTACTTATTTAGATACAGAATGGGCACATTGGCCAAATGTAAAGTTAAACATTGCTCAAAAGAAAAAAGAACAAGGTACAAGAAATAAGGAAAAACATCAAAATGGACTACTCGGCATCAACAGTTGGTTGTGTGTTAGCCTCGGAGGACAACTGGGAAGACTTCTCAGCGACCTTCTCAGCCTGGATCTCGGCATCAATTTCTTCAAGGTTTTGATCGAGGCTTTTCTCGGCGATTGGCACCTCAGATATAGTCTTGTTGAGGGAGGCACTTTGTGAGACCTCATCCTTCCCATCATGAGTCTAGTCCAAGACTTGCTCATTTACAGCTGGGGACTTGGCTCCAGCAGCTTCGGCCTTCTCAGACTTGTTGGCCTCGACATCCTCCTCGGACTCAACCTCGTCCTCGGATTGGCTTGGAGTCGAGGGGAATGGCAGGATGAGGAGGTTGTTATTTCAGATAGTTAAGTCCTCGAGGACAGCTAACTCCTTCAAGGCCGCCATCCAGTTCAAGGTGTAACCCTTGTTGCATGCCTTTTTGACTTGCTTCTTATAGTCCTTGCGGACGTCGGTTGCTCCCTCGGCATAGGCCTTCTCATCCACTGTTTTGATCTCAGCGTCCTTTGTGGCCATGGCGACTAGGAGCTCGGCTTGGGCTTCGGCAGTTTTTACTTCGGCTTCTTTCTTCTTGGCTTTAAGAACCTCAGCAACGGCGTCAGCAGCGCCTGCCCTCTCCTCGGCCTCGTCTTGGCCTTTCTTAGTTGCCTTGGCTTGATCAATCAGGACCTTCATCTTGGCCTTGGCTTTGTTAAGGGACTTTAGCAAACTAGCAGCCTCCTTGGTCTTGTGGACCAGCTCCTTCTTTATTTCCTCTGCTTGCATTGCAAAGGAGTGGGCGTACTGGATCGCCTAGAATAAATGGAAAGAACAAAGTTACTGAAAAAATTTTAGTATGAAACAAAGAGTGGAAAGCACCAAGTATTAAGAGTTTATCAGTACAGAATGTTGCACCATCAAAGCGAAATTTTCATATTCGCTGACCTCGGCCATGCGATTAAGGTCGTTTGGAAGGAGCAGTGCAGTTAAGAGGGCGACACCAACCTCAATGTCGGTAGCACTATCACCAGTCCTAACTGGCTTGTCCTTAATCATAATGGATGGGGCCCAAGGGTCATCGGCTTTAATTGAACCTGAGGTGGTTACAGAGTCCGACCACAGCTTTTTTGACCTGGTAGATTTAGAGAGGTCGTCCTCAGCAGGCCTCTTCTCGACGGTGAAGGTACTTTTCTCGCCCTCGGCCAATTTTGAAATTGGCAAGGTATCCTCAGAATCGATCAGAGTTACCGTTGCCTTTGCTTGGGCCTTTTTCAGCCTCTTTGGCTTCGGTTTGGGCTGGGACTAAGAAGGTGAAGATTGGACTGTGACAATATCGGGGATGTCGACTAGAAGGTCATCAGCAACAGCCTTTTTACGACCCATCTCGTCAGCGGCAATGGCGACAGTGACTTTAGTGCCGAAATAGATGGTTGGAAGAGCAGTCGGTGGGTTGGCTGGATCGTAAGCCGACGACTCAGTACTTTGGCATCTTCGGCTACGAGTTCTGCCTGCTGGTGCGAGTAGTGGAACTCGACGTCAGCGTTGGCGTTGAGAAGGTGGAATCAATTATAGAGCAAAGGTTGATGGCTGCTCTGCTGAGTCAGATGTTGAGGCCTGGTCTGGCTTTGGTGATGACGTAGTTGGGGCAGTTGTTGCTGAGGGTGGAGACTTGCTCTTCTTTGGGATGTTGGGCAACGTGGATTTGTAAGTAGGGATGTAGTTCAGCAGTAGAGGTGCCTTGAGCTGGTTAGCAGGCAAGTCCAGCAACTTCATGAAGTCTTTGCTGGGAAAGAAAGTCTTGCGGAAGTCTTTGGGTGGCTGAGGAAGGACTACAAAGTAAAACAAACAGACGTTAGAACATACAAAAGTATCAAAATAATAAAGACTTGAAAGCAAGTAAAGTGACTCTTGGCTCTTACCATTTCCCTCTTTGAACACTGTTCGGCTTAAGGGGTAGAGGTGAAGGTCGTCATCTGGTGGGAACTCCCAGTTGCCTGAGATGATGAAATAATTGTCTCCAGCACCCTTGTTGGAATCAGGAAGGTCGATGATGAGTTTGTATTCGGTCGACCTCGGCTTATGGTAATAAATGTAAGCCTTTTTCTGACTTAAGGCCACACATGGTATAGCAGTATTGGATGTCGGCTAGAGTAATCCTAGCGTTTTCTCGGCTAGCTAGGGCAATGATACCATTAATGACTCGGTAAGTGTTAATAGCTAACTGCATTGCGTTCAGTTTGTAGTAGTGAAGGACTTGGCAGAAGAGAATGTCAAGAGGGAACCTATGTCCACACTTAAGAAAGGCCACTACAGGGAAAGGCATGGAGTCCCCATCAGGCATGATGGAGTCCCCCTCCCAAGCCAACCTAAGGTGGACATTGGCAGGAATGGCAAACTCCTGCTTGAAATATTCTAATTTAGTCGGGGTGTCTACCTTCCACCTAAACATACCCATAACGTCGGCTAAAGAGGGGCGTCGTTGGATTTCAGAAGGAAGTGGTTTGTTAAAGTTTGAAGGACCTCGGCTAAAACCTAAGCGGATGCTGGGGAAATTTTTTTTGAAGATCTAAGGGGAATTCGTTCCAAATTTTCCTAAAGAATTGGAGTTCTCGGGCAAATCCCAAACCTAGAGTTACTAAAACAGAAGGATTAAAGGCAAGAATCTGGAAAAGACAGCAAGAAAACAGAAACAAGAACATGATTCAGACTCAAGAAGACAAAAAAGAATTCAAAGAACACTGAGTAAAGTCTGTGTAGGTGTGCAAGGCCAAGAACAGTGGCAAAATAAACAAGTGTATGAGTGATGTGTGCATAAAGGTCATGAATCAAAAGCAGTTTGAACAAACACAAAATTACAAGACAGAACATGCTCAAACATTCGAATGATAAAGTTTAAAGCACAAACAAAGATTGGAAGAACATGAAGGCATTCACCATGGCAATAAACAAAAGCAATGGAGTTTGAAACTAAAAAGTGGAGAAAACGGTGACTTACCGCAAAAAATGATACCGATATGAGAGTCGCCGGAGTCTGACGGTGGAAATAGGTAGAGCAGAGCAGAGAGAGCTTCGCCGGAAGAGACAAACAGAGTGATTACAGAAAGCTTTGAAGGAACAAAAATGGCGGTTTGAGAAATTTCTAGAGAGGCTCAGAGCGGAGAGAGAAATTGTGTTTACAAAAGTGAAAAGACGGAGGGAGAGGGCGAAATTTTGCCAAAAACACGAAAAGGTGGCAAACCACAGTGAATGTGCCTTGGATGACGTGCCTGTTAGGCAGCACACACAGAAGCGACGTGACCTGATGGTGCGTGTTAGGTACAGTTCAATAGGGAAGAGACGTGTGGTGAAAACGGTTGAGTTACTGTGTGTGACAGCTCATACGCGTGTAGAAACTCTTGGAGTTCTCGATTTAATGAAGCAGAAACCTCGGCTATGGAGATGATCACGGATAAAGAACTTGAAAAACTTTTTCTTGGTTCTAAGGCATTGACAAGACAAACTACAAGTCTTGGTCATATGGAGCCGACGAATGATGACCTCGGTAATGGAGGATAGAGCAAGATTAGCCGGCGTGCTATATGGACAAATGATATAGGTTCCATCACCTCAGGATGCCGAGGAAATAGAGCCTAGGGGGCAATTGTGGGGACATATTTTTTTGAATGACAACACTTGGCCAAGGTGGCACCGAACTGCCAGCCGAGGTGCTACGTGTCCTGGTCATGACGCCGAGATGATCTTGGCTAGGCCGAGGTTATCTGCGAAGATACCAAAATTTGAGATGAACGGATAAGGGATAGGAGTCCTAGAATGGGAGAGGACCTCAGTCTGGATAAAAATAAAGCTCTTAGGGAGTTTATCTCTATGTATTTGAGAGTCCAGGATACACATTGAACCAGAGTCCATTGAAGCTAGGCTTCTATCGGGATCAGGTTAGTGCTGGCTATAAAAGTAAGGCACCCTTGTGGGTCTAAGGTACGGTTTTTGTATTCTGGCTAGGGAGTTAAGCACTAATTACTATCTGTGAGAGATAACTGAGTACTGACTTGATCGTCAAAGTGCCCCCGGGTGGACGAACCACTGTTGGAATTTCATCTTTCCCTGACAGGTCGTTTGGGCGCAATCTATTCTGCTGGTGTTCTCCAGCTGAGTACCTGTTTGGCAGTGTGGTCAGAAATCGACACACACGGGTAATAGTCAATTAGTTTGAGATTTGGTGAAAATCATATTGGTTATCTTGGTTGAGGTGGAACAAAGTTGATTGAAGGTTTCTGTGAGTCAAAACAATTGAAAAACTGATTATTAATTTTACTAGTTGGAGTATTCTAATATGTTATTTTTATACCTCAAATTGATATATGAGATGTTTGATTTGTAAATTGTGGGTGTGGTTAAATTAGGGGTTGATTACCTATAATCTTGTTATTAAGTGTATTTTCTGTATAAAGAAAATTGCATGTGAGTACCTGAAAGTGAGAAAGCCCCAATTTGTGAAAAGTCCTAAATGTTAATGTTTTGGGAGTTCTTGGATTATTGGAAAAAGATTTTTTTTGGTTTTAAAATTGAGGATTTGATTGAAAAACAGTTGTGAAACTTTTGGATTATTGAGTATCGGTTACTCCTTTGAAATGTTGAGTTTGATTATAAAAGTTTTGAAAATTTGTCTTTAAAATGTAGAATATGGATTGTTTTCAAGTGTTGGGAATCATGGGGGATTCCAAGTTATGGTTGTGTGTTTAATTGTATATCCATGTTATATTTTAATTAATGCATTAGAGATAACTGTTTTGGCTATCGGTGGAGAATAGTATTGATGGTTGCAGAACTATTTCACTCATGCATTGCATCTATTCAAATGTTTTATACTCATGTATTCAAAAGGTTTATTTTGAGAAAAAATGGTGAATACCGTGGTGAATCTAGTTAGGAGGTGTGGGTTGTGATAATTAAGTTGGCCTGTGTGACCATGGTGAAAGTCTATAAACTCACATGGTTAGGTGTCGATCCTTCCGGATAGTACCAGTAAAATGACTTTCGGTAGTGCTTGTATATCCTACTTGCAGACACGTACCTCAAGATTCCTAGTGTGTGTATTTACCGCATGTTTTCTGCGTTGAAGGAAAGACATGCATATAACTCGTATTATAAACTTTTGCATCGCATTCATTTTGAAAATGATGTTCTGTTGACATTGAAGCATGTTTATTTATTTAAGTTAACTAGTTGTGGTTAATTAAATAAATTAGATTTAAGGGATTGGGTAATAAAATCGTAAGGTTACGGCATGATATGATTTTGTGTATATGTATGGTATCACTATATCACTGTATCCGCATGTCTTTTAACGTTATAATATGAGATTGCTTGGTGAGCTAGTAATTTGCTCACCTCTACCTGTACATGTGTATAGGGAACACTTTTCGGATTTAAAGACCAAACAACTGGTTTTACCATTTCATAGTTGTAATGTAGTGATAAATTGTAATACTTCACTTGTTTATTTGACTGAGTGCCGTTCTTTGTAAAGAGCAGTGCCCTCTCATTTATTGTAAGCTTTGGGGCGTCCTATTTGAAATGATTATGTAATATTAATTGAAATACATAGAGAGTGGGTTTATGGTTTCATCCATAGCATTTTCTTATATAGACTTGTGAAAAGTAAAGAAAATGGTTGATGAAATAGATTTTTATAATTAATTGAGTGAGAACGAGGGTATCTTTCAAAAACCTCACGCTTAGATTAGTTAGTTTCTGCCTAATTAATCTTTGAAAAATCGGGGCGTTACAATGGGACACAGGATAATGGTGGGGATTCACAAATGGTTTTGAGGGGAACTTGTTGTGCACCTTGGAAGTCATTTTCTCACATCTATCTACTTTGGTCTTGTTATCTTTCTACGAGGGTGCGCAATGGGAAACTTGTTCAATTCTGGAAGGATCTTTGGATGGGCTCCTCTTCCTTTGCCTTGGATTTTCTACATTTATATAGAGTGGCTCGGTCTCATAATTGTTCTACTGCTTCCATGGCTTGTTCTTTTTTGTCTCTAATCTCTTGGAATTTTAATTTTTCTAGGAATCTCAATGATAGGGAGACTATAAAATTGACATCTTTGTTGTCAAGATTTGATCATTTCTCCTTGGTTCCTCTTTTGGAGGATAAGAGGATTTGGGCTCTTTATTCATCAGGTATCTTTTCTTGCAAGTCCTTTTTTGACAAAATCATTGATAATCCTCAAGTTCCTTAGTTTTCTTTTTGTAAAAGAATTTGGAAGGCTTGTGCTCCTCTTAAGGTGAAGGTTTTCATGTGGTCTTTGGTTCAAGGAGGCATTTTGACAAATGATACATTACAAAAGGGAGACTTTAATCGTTCTCTAAATCCTCAATGGTGCATTATGTGTCATAAGGATGGTGAGTCCTTGGATCAGTTATTTTGCACTGTCCAGTTGCTTTTAGTTTATGGCATAGATTGTTTCTTTTGAGGAATGTGTTGTGGGTGCCCCCAAAAGGTAGTGTGCATATGCATCTAATCAACTTTCGCGTTTTGGGAGGATCGAAGAAGGCCAAAGTGCTCTAGGTTTGTGCCGTCTTTGCAACTTTTTTGGATTTTGTGGTTGGAAAGAAATGCGCGGATTTTCGAAGATATAACTCGGGATGTGGATTGTTTCTGGGATAAAGTTTGTCACTTAAGTTCTTTTTGGGCTTTGGTGAATCCTCTTTTTAGGGGAATTCCTTTGTTTTTGTTAGCTGGGGATTGGTTGTCGGTGTATGATTTGTAGATTTTGGTGATGTAGTATTTGTTTGGGTTCTGTATTTTCTTTCTTTGCTTCTTTTTGTAGAGGATACCTTATCCTAATTTGTTCTTTTTGGTTAATCAATAAAATTTTGTTGTTGAAAATATATATATATATATATATATATATAAACTAGAAGTGTTAATTTAAAAGTGTTTTTTTGAATTAAAAAAAATAGAATTATAGTTAGTTTTTGTTAATATTAATTGTTTGTGGATGTAATATTAATCTAGATAGAAAATAAAAATATATGAAAATATATTTTATTACCATGTCCCTGCTGTGTCCATGTCCCCATTTTTTTGAAATAGCCATGTCCCGTGTTTGCTTCCGTGTCTGTGTTCGCATCCGTATCCGTGTCCGTGCTTCTTAGACGGTGCATTTCAGTCCACAAACTATATGGGGGTTATGTGGTCATTTCCAAACGCTAGGGGGTAAACTACACATAGCCCAAACCACAAAGGGGTGAAGTGAAGTTTGACCTAAATTATATATTAATGCAGACTGCTTGGCCCTAGCTATGGTTAATGGTGGATACATCTCTAGTTGGAGATTTTTATTTTTTTGAATCTAGGAGTCAATCAACATGTTTCAAAACTTTGATAGTAAAGAATCATAACTTGGCTATCATCATGTGGAAGATCTCTTAAAAAAATCAGACCTTTGAAATTTGTTGGAAGAATTAAAAAACCTGAAAAAAGTACGATACACAACACAATGAAGATATAACACTAGTTGAATAGAAAAATATCAGTCATATAATAATCTTCGTGTTCCACGTTGCTTGAAATCATAGGTTTAGTGTCGAAGTAATGCTATACAAATAAAAAAAATTCATACATTATTTTCATACATAATGATGTGGCTCATTATGGACCATTTACTTCAAAACAAAACACTATTGAAGATAGATTTATTTACAATACTGGCAATGCCACATCATTCTTGTCAAGTTTTTTGTATGAATTTTATGTTTGTTTAGTATTTTCCTTAGTGTTGCCATGCATACTGTTGTATTTCGTTATTCATTCCAGAAACACTGAGCTATGCGCTTCATTCATATATTCTTTCATGTATGATGACTGGTTTTTGCAAATTTTATTTCAAATATGAATCGATGATAATGTTCTGAAGTTTTTCAATTAAGGACAATGCTACTTTAGCCAGAAACATGAAAAAGGCTGCAGAACTAAGAAAGATGTTGTCAAGTCAACTGAGAAGCCTAGGTGATCTTTTCATATGGATATTCCTGGAAAGAAGGAACCACTCCTAGGTCGTGTTTTGGATCATGGAGTTAGGTGGGGATTTGGAAAATGCAAGGAAAATGTGAAGCAAATATAACCTAAATTTTTTCTCCATTTCCCTCGCCTTTTCGTTTCCCTTTCCAAACTCCTACATAAATCCATGATCCAAACACTGCCATAAGGTTGCAAGTAACATCAAGTCTAACAAGGTTTCTTCATGAGATCCTTTACTGAAGTACATTCTAGTGGTGATATTATGCACCACTCAGTTTTAAAGGGTAAACCAACATCTTCTACTAGCATGAGAGATACTCTAATGAAGTCAATTTGAATTCCAAATGTTGTATTTGGTTGGGGGGATTTGGAAAGGAAAAAGGAAAATGTAAGTGAAATGTGAATAAAATATACCTAATTTCACCTAGTTTCACACACATTTTCCCTTTCCTTTTCCCTTTCCAAATCCCTTCCCAAATCCCTCACCAAACACAACGAAAGGCTTGGCAAACAAAGTACTGATGAGGTTGCCAGTTCTATCCAAGCAAACTTTTTGGTGTGTGAGCATATTGAATACTAGTTCATAATGTTTGTAAATGCAGTGCACTTTGAAGAAAATCACTAGCACTGCTTCCATGAGAAACATGGATTTAGAGAAAAGGTGGTTTGATGTTGTGCAAAATACTGCTTTGCCATCTTATTTAACTGTGGAGACAAGAAAAAACAAATAAATTTTAACATGCATGATGTAGGCTGGGGCGCGAAATTCTTTTTCCTTTCCGCAAGAACCAAGAGATTGGATCGAGCCATAAGAAAAATGCTTGGTATAAATAACTCACTTCTTGGTCTTCGACTGTGATGGCCCTAACCTCCGTATGATTACATTATATTTTTTCAATAAGTTTAATTGCATGATTATGTATTTAATTATGTGTTACATATTTAATTTTGTAGTTATCTGTTATTTCATGGAATATTTGTTCACTTATCGACTTAGAATCAGAAATTGAAAGCCCAAACGGCTCCGGAAGCCAAAATTGACTAGCCTAATAGACTAATTAGAATATTTAGAATTTTATGGCAACTTTTGGAAAAATTTGATTTGGACCAAAATAATTAGAATAAACTGATTGAACTTAGTTAGAATGAGCCTAATTAATCAACCTTAATCAACTTTGATTAGGCTAAGTTAATTATACTCTATATAAGCTTAGCACATCTTTTGAACTCACTTATACAAACACATGGGCTGAGATTTTGAGAAAGGAGGAAGCTAAGCTCTACATTTAGAGAGAGAGAGAAAGAGGAATTTGAAGGAAATTGTAGAAGATTTGAAGAATTGAGCTCGTCAACACTTAAATTCACATCCTAGGTACGGAATTCCTCCTTAAATGTTGAAAATAAAAGATGTAGGTCTTGAATTCAAGAAGTTATGAGTCTAGTTGCAGGTAAGTACAAAGGATTGACTTGATTATGGAAGAATTGAGTATAATTGCATACATGCATGCATAATCCTTCATCTTTGAGTTCAATTTTCTATGAATTCTTACATGCATGGGACTTATACATATTTATTTGAAGAGTTCTTTATGTTTTTACACTTGTCATGCCATTTGATCAAGTCTTGAAAGGATTTGAAAAGAAATGAGGGCAATACATGTCATGCATGGTTCCAACTTCATCATTTAAGTTTGATTTTGAGAATTGGGGTCCATGATTTTGAGCAATTGGTTTCAAATTGACTACATTTGCAAGTTCTAAAATGTTTTTCCATGTTTTTGTACCAAAAATACAAGTTTTGGACCTTTGTATATCAAATATGAACTCTAAACACAGTTCTAGAAATCCCAGAATTTGACCAATCTGCTCGAGTAAAGAAAGTGTTGCTCAAGCATGAAAATCGAGCTCCCAGAAGTTTTTACAAATTTTACAGACCGCTCGAGTGACTAAAGTTGCGCTCGAGCGAAGACCCTTTTTACTCAGTCTTTCGTTCGAGTGACCGTCGAGCTTCTATCAAGCGGAAAATTCATGCAACCAGTACTTTTACAAACCGCTCGAGTGACAGAAGTTGCGCTCAAGTGACCACCCTTATTTTTGAACCACCGCTCGAGTGAAGGAAGCTGCGCTCGAGCGGAGACCCTATTTTTAGCAAAGTTTGACTAACTCTTTTAAGTGCATACTTGCATCCTCATGTCATTTCGAGTACTTTTAAACACCAATTGAGCTCATATAAGTATGGAATGAGTTAGAAACACACGAGGGAAATTTAATTAAAGCGAAATGGTTATTGAACGGTACTCCAATTGTATTTTTTTTGTTATATGTTTTGTATAGGTGGACGTACAAGGCCTAGTGACAACATAACCCACTGTGAGTGATAACTTTATAAAGATATGTTCAAGTTATGTTTACTTTCGAAAATATTATTGTCATCGAAATTGATATATAAATGATTGAATGGTTTATTGAAGTACTACTTGTCCTTAATGAATGAAAATCCATTTGAATTTGTCATCGTGGCATCCTTTAGTGAGACCCTTGCCTGGGGGAGACTAATACCATGGCCCATTGACTGGGGGAGACTAATACCATGGCCCATTGACCCTTGACTGGGGGAGATTAATACCATGGCCCATTGACCCTTGCCCGGGGGAAACAATACCATGGCCTATTGGATAATCGAAACACAGAGATCTCCGCTGTTAGACCTTCATGGTCACATTGAATATTGAACATTGATTGACCCTCGCGGTCTCATTGTTATTAAAGCATAAATACTCTATTAGATGTGCCACATGATTTGAATGAAATGGTTATTGATGCCAAGGTTGACTAGATATGTGAAAATGACATTTGTAATGATATTAAACTTCATTCATATAACCTCTTTATTCTGTTATTACTCATTGGGCATTAGCTCACTATTTATTTGTATATATATGTAGGTGAGCAAGTTGAGCATCAAGGATAGAGACCGCCTCAGAGTCACCCCGTGGTTAGCCTTTTGTTGAGCTCTCGAGATGGAGCCAACTTGGACTCGTGAGGAGCCAAGCAAAGTCTAAACCCCTTTTTGTTATGAACTCTTAGTTGATTTTTGGTATAGGGGTTTTTGTGTATGTAAGACTTGACAAGTTTGAATTTGTGGGCGAAACGTTGTTTTTTGAATGGTTGTACAGTGTTAATGTGAACTCTTTTCATATATGCACAGCTCGATGGACTACTTTGATACTATAATTTGCTTCCGCTAGGCCCCATAATTCATGTTACTTTGATTCTATTAATAGAGGCCATAGTTAATCCGAGATTACTGGCCGGTCATGGCACTAAACCTATAGGGGCAGATTAGTGCAATGGGATGTGTCTATTTATCTATCTCTTGACTCGAAATCGAAATGGGAGCAGGTTTGAAAAAGGATCTTAGAGTGTCTAGGGTTGGGCCAGGAGGGTTACAAGGAAGTTTAGAGTTGAGTAGTCGCCCTATGATCCCAAAACAAGGACAATCTGAGAACCAGAAACCAAAATCCATGTAATTTTATGTAATATATGGAAACCTATTTGCCAATTGTTACAACATTATTTGATAGTTGACTGTCAATCTTTGCTCATTAATTTTGGTCAGGTGGTTACGTACTTTTTGAAGACAAGCATGAAATCTAAATGGTTCAGTGCATTAACAAATACCTAGGTCCATAAACCTTGCTACTCGGGATAAATCAATTCAAAGCCTTGGAAATGTATTTGGGGCAGGAATGAAAAGAAGTAAAACAGAAACAGGGAATTGAAGATTTTATTTTCTTTAATTGATCATTGTAGTACATCCGTACTTCAGAATTTTTCATCTAATTGCGTGAGATTGTGCTATTTTTTAAAAAAACTATTAACTAATTCTTAGGTTGTGTTTGCTGTGATATATGATTTCCTTATGAATATTTAGCCTTTTGCAGTGATGAGACAGTGGTATATTATATAGGGCTGATCCTGAGGAAAGTTTAGCAAACAATCTTCACTTGCCAAAGAAATGATCAATTTGTGGATTCAACATCGATTTCGTGAACTTATTTTCTTAAGGGGTACATCAATTAATCTTATGTGTGTGGTTCATCCATGTTTTTTTTTTTTTAAATCTGAACATATGATCAATGCAAGTGTTGGAAGAGTTCCAAAGTTTGCCTCACCCAAATCTCAAACAGGAGAACAAGGTCATTTTGTACCCAAAATTTTGGTTCCACAGGGTGCCTTTTTTGAAATAAGATATCCTTTTGCCCCCTTAATGTTCACAAATTTCTTCCCAAGTCTTCGTTAGTTAACAAACCTCTGTTTTTTCTGTGTATATGTATTCTTAAAAATTTGCTACACTTAAAATTTGTACAAACTTCTTATTTCAACAAACTGATGTGTCACGTTTACTGCATTGACCACATCATCAGCCTCTAATTGGAAAAGAAAATCTTTATTAACTTGACACATCAGTTTGTAATTCTTTATTTTTTATGTTTGGGTACGTATGGAATTACTCTATTTAGTTCTTGTACAACTATTATTTAACTAAAACTCTGTTCACTAATTTCAGATTGTACTGTGGCAGTCTACAAATCTAACACATCCACAAAGGAATCTGAGGTAAGGAACTCTATTTAATTCCATGTTTTTGGCATTAGCTTCAATCCATCAACGCTTGCTAGAGAAAAGTTAATACATTGAATTGACGTCATGGACATGTAAACACCATGATAGGATAAAAAAGGGATGGGGGGTTGCCATCATATTTAGGGCTGATAAACATAGGTCCTGTTGATGCATGGCCATTTGGAGGGGCTATCAGGAAATGAGCTTCTTGTTCTTAGTGAAAATGGCACAAGTCCTCAAACTCGAATGTTTCAGCCTCAGCATGATTTACCAAAGTGCTAACATTCGAGTTTGAGGGCTGCAATGATCTTTTCATTGACATGATGGCACTATGTATTAATGATGAAAACACAAGTGCACGCAAAATACTTGGCACTACAGGAAATTCAGCCATTAGTGACGTTTCAAAAATGTCACTGTATAGCAAGGAAATGCCGCTAAAAGTTGTAGCAGTGCTTATCCCAAACAGTGATGAAATGGCTGTCGCTATAACTTCATGGCGATTGAAAACACCAGTAAAAACCTATAGGAGGTGTTTCGCTAAACGCAGCTAAAAACAGTCCAGTAACATCAATTGACACTTCAGTGGCATTTTAAAAAATACCATCGTAGCTTTTTCTTAAAAAATAAAAATAAAAATAGGGCCTATGAAAAGATCATTCACATCAAATCTCCATAAATTCTCATTCAAAATCAAGAAGCATCAACCAATCAAATGGCTTACAAACAGTAATAGTATTCAAATTTTAAAAAACCATATCCCCCAGTCATATAAATTCCAATTCAAGAATGATCAATCAATGAATCAGTTGATTGTTTATTACATCAACTAAAATTGTCCTAAAACTTCATCAATTGGTTATGAATTTACACAAAACATTCATTGATTAAAAGCTAAGATCACAAAACTATTTCAATGAGAAAAAGAATTATTTCTAACAGATGAATTCAATATAGCTAAATTCCCAGCTTTCTAAGATTTCACAATTGCCACATAGCTTGCTTTAAAACATAAAACACCTGCAGATCAAAATGATGAGAAACAACAAAATAATGGAGTGAGTAATATTTCCCATAAAATAAAAAATGGAAACAAACAAAAATGAAAGCAAAGTAGAAAGCGAAGATGTACCTCAAAACCCTGTTATGCATTCCAAAACTCCAACCATCAGTGCCAATAATATTGCAAGTTCTTTATACAACTCATCAGACGAATCAACTATGCTGTGACGCCCCAAATTTTTAGGACATCATAATAAGATTTAGAACTTAAAATCAATGTTGCCACCAAACATCACTAATATCCATTAATTAACAACCCAAAATTTAAAGTTTTCAAATTACAATTCTAATAAAACTTAAAACTTAGTCTCGGTACACAAAAAGAAAATAGAACAACTACGAAAGAAAAACTAGAGAAAACTAGGAAATATAGGAAATGGTTCGTGGAATTTGGGGACTCTTCAAGCTAACCAAGGCTGAATGTCACATTGCAACGCCTCGGTGTTTCCTTCGGTACCTGGCATAAAATGCCAGAGCAACGAGAATGCCAATGAGAGACGAGCTCAGTAATATACTACAACCCGAAAATACCCACCCCGATAATAATACTTACAATTAATGAATAATGCGTAGTAACAGAATAACATGTAGCATTTAATAAGCATGACAGGAATGCCAACAATTAAAATAATAACAATAGATATGTAAATAAATAAATAAATAAAATGGCGAACGGAAATAGTGATTCATCATAAGAAAAATGCACGCTTTTCTTTTTAAATTTCCATAGATTTAGTTTATCAGATAAATTTAAGTAACTCCCCGCAGAACACTATTTCCATTCAACCGCTAAGTAATGGTCACGGGCAATTTTGACTCCCCTTTGGTCAAATATTCAAATGTTACTTGCTGTAACTACCAATGATGCCCACGCACCAGTGCTACGTACCCGAGTCGTGACATCACGGTCTGCCTGAAGGGAACGGTCTATGTTGTGACACCCGCACCACCAATCTTATATTGCCTACACCGATAAGAGCTGAAATACCTTCCTGTGCCATGTTAGGGTTCGCAACTCATTGCGCAAGATTCTTAACCGGGCTCGCCCCATCACTTTTAAATTTTTAATGTATTATCGGTTCAATTTCATGTTTCTTTACTTCGTTGAATTCACATTTTTATGCATGTGTGAGTTCTAGTTTGAGAATTACAGTGATAGAATGTTTATGTAGCACAACACAATCATATATGACAGCCAAAATGAATGTGATAGAGTGTCTTAGGAGTCATCACAAGATTTCTTAAGAATTCACATACTTCTCCTTTCAGCGCTGTATGGTCAAACAAAAAAAATATGAAACCCATACTAAATGATGTTCAACCATTATTATATTTTAACTGGTTCTAGTTCATCAAGTTAGGAAAATATTTTGAGAAGAATATCAGGGCTAGAAACGATTTTAAAATGGAGGAATAATTTTTGGAAGAAAACTGGTTTGCTGAGACAGTGAGTTACATTCACCTCTAGCACAGGTGATCCGGGTTTGAAAAATAAAAAGGGGCCTCAAACGATGTCAAAAATAGGCATGGTCAGAACAGTTTGCTAAATTTTTGAGTTTAGAACATATTTCCAGGAGAGTGTGAGGGCTGAAAACCCGCCGAACATGGTTAAATGAGTTTTATAAGAAAACTGGACAGATTCTGTTACCTTTCGGAAAAATTGGTGTTTCTCTCTCAATACTTGGTAAAAAATTATAAAACCAGTGGCGTTTGAAAGGAAACTTAAAAATATAACTTTTCCAATTTGAATCACTTGAAAATTCATTCTTTGGAATAAACGGTGACCTGGTAAATTCAGCGTTGCTGCTGCCTCCAAACAGCAATGAAGTTAAAAATATATTCAGGCCATAAAAATGTTGTCAAATAATTTTCTTCAATATTCTAGTGTCATGAAAACATGTTAAACTACCTCCAGTAGTTTCGAATTTTATGAAAGTGTTTTCATGAGTTTGTTTAGGGTTTATTCAAAACGGATTAAAATCTGTTTTTGCTGGAAGGTTATTAGTTTTGCGAAAAACACACTTCGTATCCACCGTGAATCACATGCAAGACAAAGAAAATGTTTCTTACTATTATTCCCATGTGAAACTCTAATCCTTCATACTTACTTTCATTAGTGATAACAGAAAATAATATTGATGAAGAGTAAACATAAATTCGTAAACATGCGAGATTGATTCAACAATGGAAAATACTTGATCACATTAAGAGCAAAATCATTAGCTAATCCACCTAACCCATATTTGTAAAAAAAGACAGAAATCACATAATCATAAGATTATCATTCTATCCAAATGTAACTTGCATGATCATTTGTGTATTATCAATACACACTCTTGCAAATTTTTAATGTGTAGGTTTAAGAAAACATCTAAGAAGGGTAGGGGTTGAGTATTTCTTTACGTTAATGAAGTAAAAAAAATCTCAAGTATTGAGCCCTTCTACTCCTCTCTTCTCTCCTTCCCCTCTTGCTTTCTCTCCCTCTCCCCCTCTTGTTTGCTTAGTTACGTATGTGTGTGCAAGGGTTTGCTGAAGAATGCTCCTAATTGTAGGAGTTTGAGGCCAAATTTTTTATTATTATTATTATCGCTTTAGTTTTACTTTATTTCTCTTTTGGGCTTAGGAAATACCACCTAATGGGATAGCTTACAACTGCTACATCTCGTGGCTGCTTTGGCAAGGTCATGAAATTGGCCATCTATGCATGTGAGCATAGAGTGGCAGCAAGCAAGGCTTGCTTGGCATGCTTGGGCTGACTTTCTCTTCCCAAAATGAATTTTGATTTGATTTGATTTGATTTTTTTTTTAAATCAATTGAATAAATATATATAACCTAGTCACTAGATATTTTGCTCCCCACTATCCTCTGATTAATTCAGTTACTATTTATTTAACTCATTGAGTTTCCACAACTGTATTTTGATACAAAAATTTAATCACAGCAAGATAAATAATTTTATTTAAAAGAATTTAACATTGGTATTAATTATGGTGCTATTAATATTATAACATTATAATTTAATAGTTTAATAATCACTATTGATTGACTTAATATTATTTTTAATAAACTAATTAGTTGTCTAAAAATTCAGGTTCTTACAATGCTTCCTAAGATATTAGAGACCACGAGGGAAACCAATCACTTTGTTTGGTTTGGAGTTTTCAAAAATAATTTTGAATTTATAATCCATATTTTTTTAACATTTTAATCCATTTTCTTTTTAAACTTTTAGATCCAATCTATATACACTTAAAAAGTACAATTTTTGTGCAATGTTTTTTTAACGCACTGAATTGACAATACACTGAATAAAATATTTTACCCAATCCAGAAATCGCAGCAAGTAAAATTTGTAAGCTAAGCATCCAATCATCAACCATTACGTAATTGAAGCACCAAAAAGGGAACCATTTTGTACACTAGAGTTCCTATAAACTCTCATTTACTGCAACAGATCACAAGGGGTCCAGAACAAAACAAAAGCACTAACAAAACTTGGGTGTAAACAAGCAGACTACTGTCTAACCAACACCCAAACTGAATTGATCACTAGACTCTCTTGCTTGCAGAACAGCCATTAACCCAATTTTGTACCTCAACTCATTTTTTAGATTTACTTGTAGTAGTCCAATACCTTCGTGTGTAGATCTCTGCTGCAAGAGCTGTCACTCCCCCAATAGCTACAGTCAATTTATTTTGATCAATTAATATAGCCAGAGGGACCCCTGCAAAATGGATCCCCATAAGCATATTATAAACAAAATAAAAAAAATAAAATAAAATAAAATAAAATGAAGTAAATACACAAAAGCGACAAATAGAGCTTGTGATGAGCTAGCCAGAGAATTCCATTGTGCTTCTATCTCTCCTCTTTAAGGACCCACCAACCATAGCAAATATGGAATTCTAAACAAGTGAAAGCCTATACATGAAATAGAGCAGCATTAAATATTTAATATTCTTCACAAAAAGAACATTAACACACATTGAAAAGACATGAAGTTAATGATTCCATGGACGTCTATGACAACAAAAACAAGCAAAAGGCTTGGATGCAAAAAGTTAAATTCCACCATCAAATCCATCTAGAAGCTTCCCATTATAGACAAGTTTAATAAGAGAAGTATAAAAATCCGATATAACCTGTCCAGTTCTATGCACCATGTGACATCTGTTTTTTCAATATGGTTTCAACAAATAATTTGATGATATAATAATTGTGAAGGTTATAAAAACAATATGCCCTGTATCAATATTCTGAACTATTTAGCTAGTTTGAATAGAACTCACAATAAAACTTAATCATGGCAACCGATAGTATATCTAGACTAGGCTATGCAGGTTGTGACCAGTGACTAGGATACATTCTACTCAATCACCATAGTGGCTGGCCATACTGCTGGTGCAAGCAGTTACTTTCACTGTTTCACACAATGGGTTGTACTCTGCTTGTCCAAATTTCAGCCCAAGTGCTAGTAAATAATATTCAACTGACATAAATATATTACTGAAGACTATTAGCACGGTGAAATTTATCAAACATAAGTCTAATGTTAGGGAAAATTGATGAGATTCCCCACAAGTAAATCAATCAATAGGAATAAAAACTAATGCGGAAAAATTAAATCAAAAGCAACACAATAATTTTTACGTGGTTCCCTAAATGTGAGGTACATCCACGGGATCGAAATCCGATTCCACTATCAACCAAATAAGTTCCAAACGATTACAAACGAGACACTAATGGTCTCCCAAAACCACCCTTAGGTGAATTCCAAATAATTACAAATAAACAAGAGGAAAGACCTCACCAAATAGATGAACCAAAATCTTCAGAATCAGAGTTGAAGAAGACCCAAAATAATTAACCTAAACAGCCGAATCCAAAGCAGCCAACCGAACCAAATTAGCCACACAATGACTGCCCCGAATAATGGAAAAACTTCTGCACCACCCAATTGATTTTATCAACCCAAGCACTATCTCTCCAAGAAGAAAGTGTATGCTGCTGCCGCTATTTTCCTTTCGGAAAAACAATGCAAAAAAAAAAATATTGTGGATCTAGGGTTTATAATCAAACCTTAGTTGTTTCCAAATTAGATTAGGTCTCCACAAAATTAAATATAATATATAAAAATATATTATACCTAAACCAAGCTAAATTAAAATTCTTTTAACAAACCAATTGGGTCTCACACTCCAATAAGGAGGTATACCCAACAATTCTCCCCCTACCGACTTAGGTGGAGACATCAACCATACCCGCCAAAGTTCGACACTTTAAATGTTTGTCCCTCGACAAAGTCTTAGTTAACATATCCGAAATATTATCATCGGTGTGAACCTTTTCGAGTTGCAACAATTTTGAATCTAACACATCACGAATCCAGTGGTATCTTACATCAATGTGTTTCGATCTTGAATGAAAAGTAGAATTTTTACTCAAGTGAATAGCACCTTGACTATCACAATAAAGCACATACCTTTCTTGCTTTAAACCCAATTCTTGCAAGAATTTCTTCAACCATAACTCTTCTTTGCAAGCTTCCGTAATGGCAATAAATTCAGCTTCGGTAGTTGAGAGAGCAACACATTTTTGTAATTTAGATTGCCATGCCACAGCTCCCCCTGCAAAAGTCATCAAATACCCCAAAGTAGATTTCCTAGAATCAACATCACCAGCCATGTCAGAATCTGTGAACCCATCAAGCATCGGCTTACCATCCCCGAAACACAAACACACCTTCGAAGTCCCTCGAAGATACCTTAGAATCCATTTTACCGCTGCCCAATGTTCTTTACCCGGATTAGAGAGAAACCGACTCACCACACCAACTGCGTGAGCAATATCCGGCCTTGTACAAACCATGGCGTACATCAAAGAACCAACTGCTGAAGCATAAGGAACTTTCAACATCTCTTCTTTGTCTTTCTCACTTTAAATTAGAGTTTAATTCATAGCTCTCAATCTAGCTAGCTTGATTTTGGGGACAAGTAGTCTGTATTTTTGTCCGTTGTCTACCTCGCTGGCTCACTTTGGGCAGTTAGCTTTCAATACGTTGAAAGGTAACAGGTGATCCTCCCTCCTTGATAATCCAACTTCCACCACCATAAATCTCATCTTGTTCAACTGCTGCTATTATTCTGTTGTATGTTCAATGGGGTACTAGTTCTGATCAGCCTCTGAACTGTGGTTGATCGATCTTGTGTTGTAGCGAGCATTTAGGCCTGCTGTTAAGACTGCATGGCAGGCAGAGACAAAAGGAGAGGATTAAAGGTGAAATTTAGTACTCTCTTTTTGCATTGATTTGTGGGTTCTTATGTTGAGACCCCTACCAACATTAGTACGAAAGAATCTAACCTTTAATCTTGCATTGTATGTATGTATGTATGTAACATTGTAAACCGTGATTTGGCAGAAGAAATGTAATAAGCCTGAAATCGTGATTATTGATGGAATTATTTTCTTATTCATCTCAAGCAATGCAATATTGTTTTTACTTCCCAATGTTACCAACCAAAATCCAAGACATACAACAACAATGGAAGCATATTACAATCAAAATCCATGACCCATACAAGTTACAACCTGTTAGGGAAAATATGTGATTCCTCACAAGTAAATCAATCAATGGGAATAAAAACTAATGCGGAAAAATTGAATAAAAAACAACACAAGAATATTACGTGGTTCCCTCAATGTGAGGTACGTCCACGGGATCGAAATCCGATTCCACTATCAACCAAATAATTTCCAAACGATTACAAACGAGACACTAATAGTCTCACAAAACCACCCTTAGGTGAATTCCAAATAATCACAAATAAACAAAGAGGAAAGACCTCACCAAATGATGAACCAAAATAATTGAGCTAGCCAGAGAATTCCATTGTGCTTTCTATCTTCCTCTTTAAGACCCACCAACCATAGCAAATATAGAATTCTAAAACAAGTGAAAGCTATACATGAAATAGAGCAGCATTAAATATTTAATATTCTTCACAAAAAGAACATTAACACACATTGAAAAGACATGAAGTTTAATGATTCCATGGACGTCTATGACAACAAAAACAAGCAAAAGGCTTGGATGCAAAAAGTTAAATTCCACCATCAAATCCATCTAGAAGCTTCCCATTATAGACAAGTTTATAAGAGAAGTATAAAAATCCGATATAACCTGTCCAGTTCTATGCACCATGTGACATCTGTTTTTTCAATATGGTTTCAACAAATAATTTGATGATATAATAATTGTGAAGGTTATAAAAACAATATGCCCTGTATCAATATTCTGAACTATTTAGCTAGTTTGAATAGAACTCACAATAAAAACTTAATCATGGCAACCGATAGTATATCTAGACTAGGCTATGCAGGTTGTGACCAGTGACTAGGATACATTCTACTCAATCACCATAGTGGCTGGTCATACTGCTGGTGCAAGCAGTACTTTCACTGTTTCACACAATGGGTTGTACTCTGCTTGTCCAAATTTCAGCCCAAGTGCTAGTAAATAATATTCAACTGACATAAATATATTACTGAAGACTATTAGCACGGGAAATTTTCAAACATAAGTCTAATGTTAGGGAAAATTGATGAGATTCCCCACAAGTAAATCAATCAATGGAATAAAAACTAATGCGGAAAAATTAAATCAAAAGCAACACAATAATTTTTACGTGGTTCCTAAATGTGAGTACATCCACGGGATCGAAATCCGATTCCACTATCAACCAAATAAGTCCAAACGATTACAAACGAGACACTAATGGTCTCCCAAAACCACCCTTAGGTGAATTCCAAATAATTACAAATAACAAGAGGAAAGACCTCACCAAATAGATGAACCAAATCTTCAGAATCAGAGTTGAAGAAGACCCAAAATTAATTAACCTAAAAGCCGAATCCAAAGCAGCCAACCGAACCAAATTAGCCACACAATGACTTGCCCCGAATAATGGAAAAACTTCTGCACCACCCAATTGATTTTATCAACCCAAGCACTATCTCTCCAAGAAGAAAGTGTATGCTGCTGCCGCTATTTTCCTTCCGGAAAAAACAATACAAAAAAAAAATATTGTGATCTAGGGTTTATAATCAAACCTTAGTTGTTTTCCAAATTAGATTAGGTCTCCACAAAATTAAATATAATATATAAAAATATATTATACCTAAACCAAGCTAAATTAAAATTCTTTTAACAAACCAATTGGGTCTCACACTCCAATAAGGAGGTATACCCAACAATTCTCCCCTACCGACTAGGTGGAGACATCAACCATACCCGCCAAAGTTCGACACTTTAAATGTTTTGCCCTCGACAAAGTCTTAGTTAACATTATCCGAAATATTATCATCGGTGTGAACCTTTTCGAGTTGCAACAATTTTGAATCACACATCACGAATCCAGTGGTATCTTACATCAATGTGTTTCGATCTTGAATGAAAAGTAGAATTTTTACTCAAGTGAATAGCACTTGACTATCACAATAAAGCACATACCTTTCTTGCTTTAAACCCAATTCTTGCAAGAATTTCTTCAACCATAACTCTTCTTTGCAAGCTTCCGTAATGGCAATAAATTCAGCTTACGTAGTTGAGAGAGCAACACATTTTTGTAATTTAGATTGCCATGCCACAGCTCCCCCTGCAAAAGTCATCAAATACCCCGAAGTAGATTTCTAGAATCAATATCACCACCATGCAGAATCTGTGAACCATCAAGCATCGGTTTACCATCCCCAAAACACAAACACACCTTCGAAGTTCTCGAAGATAACTTAAAATCCATTTTTACCGCTGCCCAATGTTCTTTACCCGGATTAGAGAGAAACCGACTCACCACACAACGGCGTGAGCAATATCTGGCCTTGTACAAACCATGGCGTACATCAAAGAAACCAACTGCTGAAGCATAAGGAACTTTCAACATCTCTTCTTTGTCTTTCTCACTTGTAGGACATTGATTCGAACTAAGCTTGAAGTGACCCGCAAGTGGACAACCAACCGGCTTTGCTTTATTCATGTTAACCTCTCAAGAAACTTTCTCAATGTAGCTCTCTTGAGACAACCAAATCAGCCCTTTTGGATCACGAACAATTTTCATACCAAGAATTTGCTTTGCCGGCCCCAAATCTTTCATAGCAAAAGAACTTGTTCAACTCCAATTCAACCTGTTTATCATGGTAGAATCTTAACCCACAATTAACATATCATCAACATAAAGCAAAAGAATAATAAAATGCCATCCGAAAATTTTCACAAACACACAATGGTCTGAAGTGGTTTTTAGAAAAACCATTATTCATCATGAAAGAGTCAAATTTTTGTACCATTGCCGCAGGGCTTGCTTGAGTCCATACAAACTTTTCTTCAATTTGCAAACAAATTTCTCTTTCCCTTTTTCCACAAAACCTTCCGGTTGCTCCATGTAAATTTCTTCTTCAAGATCACCATGAAGAAATGCGGTCTTCACATCAAAGTTGCTCAACTTCAAGTTCATACTTGCAGCCATGCCAAGTACAACCCGAATAGAAGACATCTTCACAACTTGGCGAGAAAATCTCATCAAAATCAATACTTTCTTTTGCCCAAAGCCTTTCACAACAAGACGTGCTTTGTACCTCAGATTCTTGCCATCATTCTTCAATTTGAAGACCCACTTATTTTTCAAAATTTTCCTCCCCTTAGGCAACTTCACTAAATCATAAGTTTGGTTTCAAGCAAGGAATTCATCTCCTGCCATGCCTTTTTTCAATCACCTTTTTGCATGCTCAATTGCTTCTTGGTAGCTCTCCGGCTCCCCATATCAGAAATCAACACAAATTCATTGGGAGGATACTTTCTTGAAGTTGTCGGTCCCTTGTAGATTTCCTCAACTCAAGTTGTGGTGGCGTTCTTGAGTTGGATGCTCTTCCTCAATTTCTAGCTCAACTTCATTAGGATTAGCATCATCCTCTACATCTTCAATAGGGGCTGCACATCTCCCCCGTTTTCATCATCAACTGAAGATGAAGGAGATGGATCCATGTCAATGAGATCACTAGTTTTTTGGCTTCGGTTGGTCACCTTTGCCAAAGTCTTCAATTGTTTGGTTTCAAGAAACACAACATCACGGCTTCGAATGACTTTCTTGTCGACCAGATCCCACAATCTATAACCAAATTCATCACGCCATAGCCAAGAAAAATACATTGTCTTGACTTGCTATCAAGCTTGGACCTCTCATCCTTTGGAATGTGAACAAAAGCTCGGCAACCAAACACTCTTAAGTGCTCATAAGTCACATCTTTACCGTCCAAACTACTTTTTGGAACATCACCATTCAAAGGATAGGAAGGAGAACAAATTGATCACGTCAACCGCTGTCTTCAATGCCTCACCCCAAAAAGATCTTGGCAATTTAGCTTGTGAAAGCAAACCTTGTTCTTTCCACAATGGTGCGGTTCATCCTCTCGGCAACGCCATTTTGTTGAGGAGTCTTAACTGTCTTTGGTGCCGAATACCTTGGCTGCGACAATACTCATCAAATGGTCCAATGTATTCACCACCATTATCTGATCGGATGCACTTCAATTTCTGCCCTGTTTCTCTTTCAACCATAGCCTGAAAATGCTTAAATACTTCTAGAACTTGATCTTTAGTTTTTAGTAAAAAAAGCCAAACTTTCCTTGAATAATCATCAATGAAAGTAACAAATAAAGTGCACCACCATGTGTTCTAACTTTAAAGGACACAAACATCAGAATGAATCAACTCCAAAACATTTTCTTTTCTAGAAGCAACATTTTTATGAAAAGAAACTCTATGTGTTTACCCGCCAAACAATGAACACAAGTTTTAAGATGTGTACCTTTGAAACCGGTAGAAGCTCTTTCTTGAACAAAACTTGCAGCCCCTTTTCACTCATGTGGCCAAGCCGCTTGTGCCACAATTCAGTTAGAAGTATCATCTTGAAGTGCATTGACAACACCTTTACAAATTTTTCCTTGTATCGAATAAAGTGTATGAGTCTTCTTGCACTTAGCCACCACCAAAGAACCCTTTTGTGAGCTTCCATATTCCATCACCAAATTTGTTGTTGAAGCCTTCATCATCTAGCTTTCTCAGTAGAGATCAAATTGAGGCGAATGTCGGGAACATGCCTCACATCTTTAAGCAACAACTTGCAGCCAAATTTGTTTCCAAGCAAACATCACCCATGCCAATAATCTTGGACAAACCTTCATTTACCCATTCGAACAAAAACCATAATCTCCGTCG
>NW_021024508.1:2935182-2966807 GCF_004153795.1 Camellia sinensis
GGGTGGTTTGTGAGTATTTGGATGTTTTTTTCGAGGACCTTGTTAGCTTACCACCTCATCGAGAGATAGAGTTCTCTATTGATTTAGTGCCCGGCACGGCGCCGTACGTGGGAAGTGATTAGTATCACAATGGGTTTGTCTCGCTTGATAGAGACTTAGATGTAGTATCATATGCTATGTGCTTACTTGGTAACATGCTTATGTGACTATGTGGGTATGGGATTTAGTTTCTAGGATGTTGATTGGATCCTTGGGTTTCTGTGAGTCTTGTTGGAAAGGCACTTGATCAATGCTGTTTCTAACCGGAACTCTAGTAACGCCTCGGGACTATCATTATCCGGAAATGAAATTCGTAAGTGCTTATGTGTTTATGTGCTTACATGGATTGAATTTCAGTTGTCCATGCATTAGGACGTGAGTGTTTAGTTTTGGCACATTTGTGAATGTGCTAACGTTCTGTATTACCTTTATTAGGATGTCAGGACGAGGAAGAGGTACAAGGCGTGGTAGGCCTGCGAGGCAGGAAGTACCGCTACCGGAGGAGGTTCCGGCAGTACAGAAGGGAGTTGGTCAGGCCAACGTGGCCGAGCCAGCGGGTCAGCAGGCTATGAGTGCCTTAGCACGAGAGATAGCAGGGGCTTTGGGTATTCTCAGGGCTGGGAATCAGACAGCTGAGGCAGGGCCTTCTTTCTTGAAGAGGGAGTTCTTCCGGTCTAATCCGGACGAGTTTGTTGGAGATCCTAAGGAACCACTGAAGGCTGACGAGTGGTTAGAACAAATGAGTAAGACGTTCGAGATGCTTGGCATCGAGGACGGAGACCTTGGCATCCTTCCAGCTGAAGGGAGATGCGGGTCAATGGTGGAAGTACGAGAAGGCTCGTGTTGGTGGTACATGGGAGGCGTTTGTGAATGCTTTCCAGGAGAGGTTCCTATCTGCAGTTGCTAGGGAGAAGCTGAGGGATCAGTTTAGCCGGCTTAATCAGTAGGGTATGTCTGTGGCAGAGTTTGAGGCCACTTTCACTAGTTTGTCCAGGTTTGCACCTGAGTTGGTGGCGTCCGAAGAACGCCGTTGCTATGAGTTTGAGCGAAAGTTGAGACGGGGCCTCAAGCTGAGAGTTGGTGGGTCTTACATCCGAGAGTATAGACACTTAGTGGATGCTGCAGCTCATATGGTGCTCATGATACAGGAGGAGGATGAGGGACAGAGAGGCTCCAAGAGGAGCCAAGATGGCCAGGGTGATGGCAAGAGGCAGAGGGGTTCTAACCCTCAGCAGTCACAGGGTGGAGTTGCTAGATCGACCTTTCCGGTGCCGAGTACAGGTTCGGGGAGACGTAGTCAAGGAGGCCTGACTTGTTTTGCGTGTGGCCAGGTGGGTCACAAGTCTTCGGTTTGCTCGCAGAAGGGAGGGGGTCAGCGAACTGCTTCTTCTTCAGCTAGACCTCAGGGCCAGAGTCAGGGCAGGGGCCAGCCTTTGTCTTGCTATCAGTGTGATCAGCCTGGGCACCTGAAGAGGTATTGCCCGCAGTTGAGTGCTACTTCAGGAGCGTCTGGTTCTAGGCAAACGCAGGGTTTTCAGCCAGCTCAGTCTGTGCAGGCCTTGAGGGCCAAACCGGGAGCTTCGTCATCCCAGTCTGTGCAGCAGTCTTTTGCTCCAAGGGGTGAGCAGGTAGATCAGGGGCCTACAGGGCGCGTGTATGCTGTTACCGCGCAGGATTTAGTACCAGCTCCATCAGTAGTGAGAGGTACTTTTCTGTTTTGCAACTCGGTTGCCAGTGTGTTGATTGACACGGGTGCATCTCATTCTTTTGTACTTGCTGCATTTGCATCTGTTTTGGAGTTAGAGTTAGCACAGTTAGCATCTCCTATTTGTGTAGTGTCACCTCTTGGGGGTGAACTGATCTTGAAACAAGGTGTTAGAGGTTGTGATATAGAGGTCGCCGACCATAGGCTTCCTTTTCCATTTGTTGTCATGCCCATGAAGGGCTTTGATGTTATTTTGGGTATGGACTGGCTATCGTTATACCGGGCTGTTATTGATTGCTACCGCCAGAGGGTCACAGTTTGTACCTTGAGCGGGGAGTGTTTCCATTTCTTGGGGGATCAGGTTGGTTATGTTTTGCCACCGGGGTATGATTCGCGAGGGCGAAGTGAGCTTAGTGGTCTACTTGCTAGCTTTGAGAGTGGTGAGTGTGATGAGACCTGTGTTGTGTTTCCGAGGGTGGTTTGTGACTACTCGGATGTCTTTCCCGAGGACCTTGTTAGTTTGCCACCTCACCGAGAGATAGAGTTCTCTATTGATCTAGTGCCCGGCACGGCGCCGATTTCTATGGCACCTTACCGTTTTGCTCCAGCAGAGTTGGTTGAGTTGAAAGTTCAGCTCCAGGAATTGCTAGATAAGGGTTTTGTTCGCCCTAGTGTTTCACCGTGGGGAGCACCAGCCCTCTTTGCTAAAAAGAAAGATGGTGCCTTGAGATTGTGTATAGACTACCGGAAGTTGAATCGGGCTACGGTCAAGAATAAGTACCCTATGCCCCGTATAAATGGTCTGTCTGACCAGTTGAAGGGTTCCCGTTGTTTCTCTAAGATAGACTTGAGATCGGGTTACCACCAGTTGAGGGTCAGGGAGGAGGACATTCCTAAGACGCCATTCCGTACACGGTATGGCCATTATGAGTTTCTGGTGATGCCATTTGGGCTTACCAACGCACCGGCAGTCTTTATGGACTTGATGAACCGGATCTTCCGGGAATTCTTGGATCGATTTGTAGTCGTTTTCGTGGACGACATCCTTATCTATTCACCTTCTGAGGAGGAGCACGAGGCACACTTGAGAGTGGTGCTTGAGTTACTTAGAGCCCATAGGCTGTATGCCAAGTTTGGGAAGTGTGAGTTCTGGCTAGGAGAGGTGAAATTCTTAGGCCACGTGATATCCAGGGAAGGGGTGTCTGTTGATACATCCAAGGTTGAGGCAGTGCAAGATTGGGCACAGCCTAAGAGTGTGTTTAAGATCCGCAGTTTTCTGGGATTAGCTGGGTATTACCGTCGGTTTGTGAAAGATTTCTCCAGGCTAGGTTCGCCTTTGACTAGATTGACGCGAAAAGGGGTCAAGTTTATGTGGAGTGAGACTTGTGAAAAGTCATTCCAAGAGTTGAAGGTTAGATTGACAACCGCTCCGGTTTTGATTATTCCGGAGAGAGGGTTGGGTTATGCGGTTTATTGTGATGCCTCACGAGAGGGTTTGGGTTGTGTGTTGATGCAAGAGGGGAAAGTGGTAGCTTATGGCTCACGTCAGTTGAAATTTCACGAGAAGAATTACCCTACACACGACCTAGAGTTAGCAGCAGTGATCTTTGCCTTGAAAATCTGGAGGCACTACCTTTATGGTGAGAGGTTCGAAGTGTTCTTGGACCACAAGAGTTTGAAGTATCTGTTTACACAGAGAGACTTGAATCTGAGGCAGAGGAGATGGATGGAGTTCATCGAGGATTATGATTTTGAGTTGCATTATCATCCGGGAAAGGCCAATGTTGTGGCCGATGCCCTTAGTAGGAAAACCATTAGTGATGTAGCTTGTATAGCCATCCGGGAATGGGAGATGTTGGGAGCACTTGGCGAGTTTGATTTGCTACTGGGCGAATCTGTAGAGGCTGCGGCCTTGTTTTCTGTTGTTGCGCAACCTACACTTGTGACTAGAGTGTTAGAGGCACAGAGAGGTGACCTTGAACGGCGTACTTAAACCGTCACAAATGATGAATCCTAACAAATAAAACGATGTCGTTTTAACAAGACTTTTGCGACAGTAAATGTTCCTGTCTCAATTTTTTTTTTTGCGACGGTACATTAGGTGTCGCAAATGTTTTATGTTTTTTTTGTGATATATTCATTAGCGACGGGGTCACCACTGTCGCAAAAGACCATTTTTTGAGACGGTTTGAAAATGCCGTCGCAAAAAACCATTTTTTGAGACGGCCTGAAAATGCCGTCGCAAAAGACCATTTTTTGCGACGGTACCTATACCGTCGCAAAAAGTTCCGTGTTATTTGGGCTCTTTTCTTGTAGTGATAAGATCACAATATTATGTGCTAAACAAATGGACTGTGGCGTGCTCTTTCTGCTATCTTTATCAAGCAAGTGGCTACATTTTCAACAAGCTGAGAATGACATGGAAAAACAAGAAAATGTTTAAAAAATCATAAGATCAAATATTCCAGTGACAAGATAACCAGAGATTCGGTAGATCATCTTGCCGACTTGTATATTCGGGACATAGTGAGATTGCACGGGGTCATAGTGACGATCGTCTCAGATAGAGATCCTCGTTTTACTGCTAGGTTGTGGCATAGTTTGCAGAGTGCCTTGGGCACTAAGTTGACCTTTAGTACGGCTTATCATCCTCAGATTGACGGGCAGTTCGAGCGTACTATTCAGATCCTTGAGGATATGCTTCGAGGGTGTGTCCTGGACTTCAATGGGACGTGGGAGAGGCACTTGCCATTGGTGGAGTTTGCCTACAACAACAGTTTTCAGTCTAGTATCGGTATGGCACTGTTTGAGGCCTTGTATGGCAGACCGTGTAGGTCCCCGGTTTGTTGGGCCGAGGTGGGTGATGCACTTTGTTGGGTCCGGAGTTGGTCAGAGAGACGACGGAGAAAGTTGAGCTTATCCGTAGGAGGCTTGTTACAGCCCAGAGTCGCCAAAAGAGTTATGCCGACCGTAGGAGGAGACCTTTGGCGTTTAAGATAGGTGATCATGTCTTTCTGAAGATATCACCTAGGCGAGGTTTGATGAGGTTTGGGAAGAGTGGGAAGTTATCCCCTCGATTTATTGGGCCTTTTGAGATCCTTGAGAGGATTGGCGAGGTTGCTTATCGTTTAGCGTTGCCGCCACAGTTGTCCGGAGTTCATGACGTGTTTCATGTGAGTATGCTTCGGAAGTATGAGCCGGATCCATCGCATGTGTTAGATTGGACCGACTTAGAGGTAGATGAGGATGCCTCGTATGAGGAGAGACCGGTACGGGTCTTGGATAGGCGGGATCAAGTCCTGCGTGGCAAGACCATCCCTTTGGTAAAGGTTTTGTGGAAACATCACGAAGTGGAGAAAGCCACTTGGGAACGTGAGTTGGAGGTCCGCGAGAAATATCTAGACATGTTTATTGATGTGTAATCTGATATTTAGATTATGTAATGATTTTGGACTTAAGAGCTTTAAATATGTCTTAAGTTGTAAAACATTGGTGATGTTTTGATTTAATGAAAGTATGTTGTAGAACTTACCCTGATAGGGGAGTTGATTATGATATTGCATTTGTAGGCTATATTGTAGAATTGGAGTTATATCATGTATATTGAATTATGATATGAACTGTGAACCATGCATGTTGGAAATGGTTGGAAATGGAAGAAAATTGCATGTTGATAATGCACTTGTAATATTTGTTGTGAAATGCCTCTTGAAAATAGATGGAATCAACCGGTAATGGGTCGGGTTGTTTAATATTATATTGTAATATTATTGAAAATGAAGAAAACCTGTTTTTGAAAAACTTGTGTCTAATTTCGGGGACGAAATTCTTTAAGGGGGGGAGGTTATAGCGATCCCGGGTTTACCCTTGTTGTACAGTGATCCGGACATGTGTCCGTGGATGTTGGTAGTTGTTTATTATCTTGTTTACATCCTTTTTACTTTGTAATTGAGTTATGGGATGTGTTGGGCAGGTTTGTTACAGGTTGGTTGAGTTTAGAAACCAAAACTAGTTGCCCAGATTTTGACCTGTCCGCTCGAGCGGGGGTTTTGGCGCTCGAGCGGGAAGTTCACCCATCCAGTATTTCCTGTGTAGTGTTGGACGCTCGAGCGTGGGATTGGCCGCTCGAGCGGGTTTGTGTGAGTGCCGCTCGAGCGGGGAGTTGACGCTCGAGCGGGAGACCTGTTTGCAAAAGTCCTGGGAGTGTGCATCCGGAGCTCAAGCGGGGGATTGGCCGCTCGAGCGGGAGTCTGTGAGTGATGCTTGAGCGGGGGTTTGGTCGCTCGAGCGGGGAGACTTTATATAAATCCGAGATCCGACTTTTGGATCACTTTTTCAAGATCTTTTCTCTCTCTTACTTTTCCAAAAAGCCATTTTCAGAGCTTCTCACTCTAAAACCGACCCTTCTCTCTTAGATTTGATCTATTAGGAGTTGTTTGCTCACTTTTGGTCTTTACGAAAGTTGCGTTGATCGTCGAGGGCTACATTTTAATCTGAAAATTTTGAAATTTGAAGCATTTTGGTTTTGGTCTTCATCTCCTTTGGAGCTCAAACTTCGAGGTAGGGATATCCTACTCCTCTCTATGGGTTTTGTCTTTAAATTTTAGTAATTTGAGATGTTGGGGTTGGTTTGGTAATTTTGTGAAAGTTTGGGGCTTTTGTGTAAAGTTACAAGGTTGGGGTTTTAGCTAAATGAAGCCTAGATGCATGTTTGGCATGGAAAAAGTGAAATTAATGATAAAACATTAATGAAAATGGAACCTAAGGGTTGAAATGTAGATTATGGAAAATGCCCTAATTACATTGATTGATTAATTTGTATAATTAATTGTTGGGAATGAGGAATTGAATTGAGAATGTGGAAATTGGAAAGGGAAGGGGTTAAATGGTGTAGTTGGATATTATATCGCCTGTACCAGTTGGAATGTTGATTATATATCCATTGTTGCATTTATTTTCCGTATAGAAATAGCTACTTTGGCTATCGGTGGAGGATAGTCGTGATTGTTGTAGACAATACATGATGATTAGGCAAACTGAAACTAATCACTGGAATGTGTCATTGAGATATGACGATTGAAAGAATACATTAAATTTATGTATTGTGTGATGATGTGTATAATTGTTGTTTATATGCATTGTGTTGTGTGAGGAGCTAGGGGATGTACTCCACGGTTTAGGGGAAGATAGGGGATGGACCTCTAAACCGGATGTGTTGGGAGGAGATAGGGGATGGACTCCGTAGATAGAGCTCATATGCTATCTAGTGATGTATTGACAGAGCTCATATGCTTGTCATTGGAAGTGTGATAGTGCTCATATGCATATCTGTGGAAGTGATGATATAGCGTCGTATGCTTATCTGTTGTTGTGTTATATAGCTAGTATGCTTATCTATTATGAAATGGAAGTGTTTGATATGAGTTACTGTCTCATATGAGTCGTTTGGCCAGGTTCTGAGCCATGGTTGTAAATTGAGAATTGAAAGGAATTGGAAAATGGACTGTATTATGGACTTGTATGTCCTGAAACTGTAAAGTGTGATAAGAGAAAGTATCAGTGTTGGCCATCTATCAACTGCTAATCTTTTAGTCATTGTTCTATTTGGTTTAGTGTATTTCTACTGGGCTGTGCTCACCCTATATGGGAATTATCATTTTTCAAGTTACTTTCTCCAAGGACGTAGCTTGGGAGGCTAGAGGCGGACACACTTTTGTTGTCTTATTATTTTTGATGTATTACATGTAAATTCAAGCCAAGGGCTTAATGTGTAAATGAGTTAGTACTCTTTTGTTGTAACCAAGTGTTAACTTGGAAAGCTGTAAGCCTTTAGGGCATTTGCTTTTATCGTTAACATGTAATACTTTTTGTAATGAAACTCTGATAAATGGAAGAATGTGGAACTTTTATATATCAATGCATGTCAATATTGATGGGTTTAATGTTGTTATTTTGAGGGCGTTACACCTGAGCCATTTCCAACTTGAACTTGATCTGATCCCTGATAATCTTGATATTGCTGAAAATTGGTCAAGTCATGTGTGAGATGATTTGTAGCTGCTGAATCAATATACCAAGGAGGCACTATAGAATCTGATGATGATGAACGCGCTGCTGCTGTATAGGCTTTTGGTGTTGTAGTGGAAGTAGATGGATTAGCATTATCATGTCTATACCAACAATCTAAAGCAATATGGCCTGATTTTCCACAGATCTGACACACAGATGCAGAAGTTCCAGGATAATCTGATTTAAATCGATTTCCAGAAGAATATCGATTAATTCTATTTCCACCACGAAAATTATTCTGAGATCTGCCACCTCGGCTTCCTCTGTGCTGAGTTCTGCCTCTAAAATTATTGAAGCGAGGATTTGAACCAAAGTTGGAGGATGAAGTATAAAAAACAGAACTAGATGAAGAACCTTTTGTTGTTGAATAGGCAACATGCAAATTTTGATTAGATGAATGCTTGATTTTACTTTCAATATGAATTTCTTCTGATCCAAGAAGAGAACACAGTTCTTCCATAGACACTGAAGTAGATCGAGTTCGAATGGATGTTTTGAATGCAGCATATTCATCTGGTAAGCCTTTTAATGTGAGAAGAATTAGGTCTTCATCATCAACTTTTGCACCAGACAAAGCTAACTGATCTGAAATAGCTTTGATCTGTGACAGATAACTGTCAATTGAGAAAGATTGCTTCCGAATGGTGTGAAGTTTGTTCTTTAGTTGATGAATATGAGATCGAGAGACAGATGTAAATCTCTGTTCAAATGCTTTCCAAACTTGTGAGCAAGTTTGTAGATGAAGAACAGAGGAATATACAGAAGGAGAAAGAGTTTGCAATGAGACATGTGAGAAGATTTGCATCAATAGCCTCCCATTGAGCATATGCAGGATTAAGAACTGTTTTGCCAGAGGCATCAGTAATTTTGGATGAAGGACAAGGAATTGCTCCAGTGACATAGCCCAAAAAACCAGTGGCTCGAAGGATATTGTGAAGTTGATTTCGCCAGATAAGGAAATTACTGACATCAAGTTTAGCAGTGACAAGAGAGCTAAAATTTGATAACAGAGAAGTAAGACTAGACGGAAGAGAAACAGGATCAGCCATGGATAAATCTGCTCGTGAGAGCTCTAATGCTCTGATACCATGTGGAAGATGAAGATTTATTTCATTTCACTTTTTCTTTATTCTACATCTTACAGTTATGATTACAGTAGAGCTATTATATATATAACTGACTAACACTAACTAACTAATTCACTAACAAACACTTCTAACTAATTAACAAACTTTACAACTGCTACAGATATTATAATGAGGACTGCTATCAATACAGGACTGTGATACACAACATATCAATGCTGACTCTGATGCAATAGGGAGCTGCTGTGACTGATGAGTGAACTGTGAAGATGCAGTTGAGAGCTGCTGTGACTGATGAAGCTTGGACTGAGTGAACTGTGGAGATGCAGAGTCAGTTACAGAGGCAGTTATAGATTTAATCTTATCATTTAGTGGCCATTGTTACTCACCATGTGGTGATCAACATGATCACCAAAAACTACTATAATTTGTAAAGAATCAGATAAACATTTCAAAAGTAGATCAAATATAACCAAATATGGGTAAAGGGGAGTATGAATTATATATATATATATGGCTATAACCAAAATTAAGAAGAAACAAGAGCTTCAACAAAAACCAAAAAGACAAAATTTGGGACCTCTTCAATCCAAGTCTAGAACCAATTTGCACGATCGAAGAGTTCACCCATGGCAACACCTGATGCTGTACAAACACACCCGCAACCTCCATACAAATGGAACAAAGTAAAACTCGGATAAAAGTGGAGAGTGAAAAGAATATTCGTAATTTTTATATCAAACCAAAAAAAATTAATGAGTGTCAGATTTTCAAGTAAGAAGTGAAATCCAACTAGAAATTTTTTGAAGTTATCAACAAAATGAACATAGAACGAGTATCAATAAATTAACTAATAAAAAAAGCATTTCTTCCTTGTAATTTAAAAACAAGAGAAATAGATGAAAGTAGTATTAAAATGTATATAATAAAAAATATAAAACTATTTTGGAATGCATAAAAGTTGTTGTGAGATTCAAACTTTTTTCACATTTTCTTTCTTCTATTGATAACCATATGGGTTGTCATTAGCATGATGCTTAATTATTAGTGTGTTGAGGAGAATTACAAGAATGACTATGAACAAGATTGGTAGATGTAATTATGTAGAGTTCAAAGTGCATTGTTATGACAAAGGAAAATTGTATTTGCACATAAATGGATTGTAGAAAGAATCACAGAATAATCATAAGAGGTGAGTTTCACTGCAGATCATAGAACTCACACCTTTCTAAGTGTTATTATGATCCATTCTGTATATATTTAGCAGTGCTTAATGACAAAAGTGAGGATTCTGTTTCACTTACCAGTAAGTTGTAGAGCTTTGGGATTATACTTGACTATAGTTAATTCAGTTACAGATCTATTGGGTTTGTGTCCTCTTCAAAGTTGCCACTTCCAGTGGGTGAGATGCCTCATTGTTGAGGTCGACATCTGCAGAGTCAATTGTTGGCATCCCATATTGGTTTGTGGAAGCATCTTTTGGAACAAACTTCCGAGGTCGTTTGTTGAGTTGGTTTATATCGAACAATACTTCTGGGTAGTGGTTGGGTTGCACCGATAACATCAGCCATTGGCCTTAAACCTTTTGCTATTATGGTGAACCTTGAAACTACTACTTTCAGTGGGTTCTATTTCTGCTCGCTCGCAGTCTCTGAGATCATCACATCTTCGCTTTGATGTACCAGTAGCATCTTCTTCTCCTGCTCCTACTGATGATCTATTAGAGTCTCCATTGAAGACACCTAAGTTGAAGTTGTTAACATCATACCTGTATATACTATTACTCACTGCTTCTTCATTATCATATTCCTTGTAGTAAACCAAACGAACCCCACATTTTGTTACCCCAGCATGCATCAAATTCAACTTGTCATCGTACACTACAAGAAAAAGCAGTTTTAGCGACTAAAAATATAAATTTCGTCGCTAAAAGTAGGACAATTGGCGACTAAAATTGAATTAGTAGCCAAAAGTGAAGACTTTTAGCGACTAAAACAATTTTAGTAGCCCAAAGTGAAGGTTTTTGGCGACTAAAAAAATTTAGTAGCCAAAAGTATAGGTTTTGGCAACTAAAAAATAGTTTGGTCGCCGATTATAGGTGTTTTACCGACAAAAAAAAATTTTGTAGCCAAAAGTAAAGGTTTTTGGCTACTAAAAAAAATTTAGTAGCTAAAAGTGGACAATTGGCGACTAAAATTCAGTTTAGTTGGCAAAAGTGGAGGTTTTGGCAAGTAAAAATAAGTTTAGTCGTCGAAAGTGGTTATTTTTAGGCGGAAATTAATTTTTTTAGCGACTAAATTATTGGTAGTAGCCAAAACTAAGGTTTTTGGCGACTAAAAAAAAATTTAGTCGCCAAAAGTGGCTTCCTTTTTTTTTTAATAAATAAATTATTTTTTACATAAATTATATTGAATAAAAATAATTATGTTTATATATATAGTTTTATATTAATACGGGTCAATATACTATATAAATAATATATATTGCATATATAATCATGTGGTGTTGTAGAGGCGTAGTGGAGAGTTGCTAGAGGTTTAGAATGTGGGAGATTGGTGGTTCAAAACTTGGGAAGAGCAGAGGGTAAATTTTTTTTTTTTTTTTTTTTTTTTTGAAATAAGCTTTTGGCGACTAAAATGGGTGGTCGCCAAAAACTTCAGTATTGGCGACGAAAAAAATAGTCGGCAAATGTATAAATTAAAAAAAAAAAATAATTCACTATTGGCGAATAATTTTAGTCGGCAAATGTATAATTTAAAAAATATAAATGAGCTTTGGCGATGAAAATTTTAGTCGCTATAGACTTGGTTTTTGGCGACTAAAAGTTTTTTAGTCGCCAATACCTCTGGCGACCATGTATTCGCGACAAAATCGGCGACTAAAATATTTAGTCGGGGAAAGTGAAAAGTCGACTTTTGGCGACTAAAAAAGGACTTTTGGCGACAAAAAATTTAGTCGCCAAAGGTGCTTTTTCTTTTAGTGGTACTTGTATCCCATACACCCATCTGTGATGTCAAAGTCATCTTTTTTGACGAAACTAGCTACAAACTCAATCCCACCATCATTCAATTCATCCATCTCCAATTGATCTAAGTCCAGAAAATGGCACGAGATATACCCAACCCACACTGTCTTAGATTTCATTGCACAAGTGATGCACGGAAGGTAACGTGTGAGGTGCTTCCCAATGCTGACCTGAACACCAATCTTGAGCAATGTATCCTCCATTAATCCTATAGCAGCACAAAACGAAAATCCCAAGAACTTGTTGTTATACCAATTTGGAGGCAACAAAAATGATACTAAAGACCCTATCCCCAGGTCATTTTGATGGTTGAACCACTTTGGAATCTCACTTCCTGGAAAAATGATATTAAGACATTTTCTTCGTCGACCATAACTTTCCTGTGCAATGGAGAATATTGGTCACAAACGATTACGACATGGGAGAAGGGTAAATTACACTATCGGTCCCTCTAGCCTGAGTGAGATTCACTTTGTTCTCTATAGTTTTAATTTTATCAATTTAAATTCCACACTTTCAATTACATTTTAATGTGGTCCCTTCATTTGCTGTTAGCATTTTGGATAAGAAAGGCCACGTGCGACTCGCGTGGGCATTTAAGCAATTCTAACCCAAAAATGAATGAATTAATTATACAGGTGATCACTATAGTTTCTTTTGAATTCCACTTTCACCCTTCTAGTTTCACATGTGCCGTTTTTATTTTCAGTTTATCCAAATGTAACAATCATTGATGGACGGACTATATTGAAAAGCAAATGAAGTGTAGGGTTTAAGTTGATGAAATTAGAATTATGCAACCAAAATGAAATCTATCTAAAATCATAGAAACCAATGTTGTAATTTTCCTAATAAGTACATATATATATATATATATATATATAGAGAGAGAGAGAGAGAGAGAACCTGAAATTGATTTGAAAGTAATCTATCTATTAGGATGTTGCTATGCTTATTCTTAGCCAGTTTGCAACAATTTGTGAACCAAAATCCATCAATTTTGTTGTATGTGGATGGACTTGATATTGTTCTTAACAACTCACAATTGTATGCAGTAAGAGTTGAAACAGTTGATGCAAGCTCAAGCAATTCTTGGAGCATCTTGCAGCCGATCACCGGCATATATTGAAGGTTGGAAAGTTGGTTGATGCTTGCAGGTAGACTCTCAAAATCATTTCCGCTTACACCTAAACTTTCCAATGAGTGTAACAGGCAAATATCTGTGGGGGTCGATTTTAGATTGTAGTCCCTGACATTTAATCTTGTTAAAGACTCGAACCCCGATAGTGTTGGCAGTTCCAAACTCATAGAATTCTCTCTGTGTCTTGGTAAAAACAACGACAAGAAGAAAGAACTCCATGAACTAGATGTTGTTCTTTTGTTGCATCCTTGAAAGGACAATGTTTCAAGGTTCTTCAGAAGTACAATAGAGGTTGGGGTTTGTCTAATGGCTGTGCAATCTGGATAAAGCTCCTTTAAATAATCAAGAACACCCAAGTCTTCTGGCAATTTTTCAAGTTTTGAGCAACCAGAAAGTATTAGGGTTTTAAGAGACTTCAGCTGACAAACGTTAAACTTTTGAGAGTATATTATGCCAATTACTAAGATTATCTTCAACCATCTTCTAAATCCCTTTTATAATGGCTTTATTGGATGACCGATCCTTCCTCCACACATGAGGATAGGGTCGAACTACATGATCAAAGGAGGTCAGGTTGCTTCACAGATTGCTGAGCTAAGGAGAGACCTGGATACTATTATCCAGGAGCATGACACTTCTTTAAGTATTCTCTTCTTGTATGGATGGCTTACAGATGATTGTAAGCCTCTTTGTTTTTAGAGTTCCCATGGGCATGTATATTGCTGAGTCGGGAGGTTTCTTAAATCCTTACTTCAGAATCATATCAGAGAGCTCGAGACTGAGTTGAGGAGTCGAGCAGATACAAAGTAGGAGAGAGATCTATTTTCTCGAGTCACAGAATTAGACCCTCTCATCCGCGAAACTGGGGTGGGATATATGCGCAAATCCTCAGTGTCATGGTCACATTCCTTCTTTCCTCTCCTTTAATTAAGAGGTCTGGGGATTTTCACAAACAAGTAAGAGGCCTTTGCTTGTCCATTAGCTTGAGCATAATAAGGAGTAGATTTAATTATGCTTATACCAAAATTCCAAGCAAAATTTTTTACTAGACCACCCTTGAATACTATTCCATTATCGATAGTGATAGTTTAGGGAATGCTAAACCTATGAATTAAATCTTCAATGAAGCTAATTACCTCACATTGCTCTATAGATTTATAAGGTTTTTCTTTAACCTACTTTGTAAAGTAATCTATGGCCACTAAAATGAAGCAATGATGCTTCAAAGATGGAGGGTGAATCTTTCCAATCATGTCCATCGCCCATCCCCTAAAGGGCCAAGACTTGATTATTGAGTGCAGTTCATCTGCTGGCACGTGCCTAATCATTCCATGTTTTTAGCATGCTATATACACACGACCATACTATACGCATCCTTAGTTACACAATTTTCTTATTTAATTATCACTAATTCTTTTTCTTTAATTATGACATTATTTTGAGATATTTGGTTATGACTTTTTTGTGTTTTGCTATGACTTTTTATTTTTTATTTTAGTTATGATTTAAAAAGTATAAAATTGTATAATTTTTTTTTATAGTTATGGGTTCCATATGGTACATGTAGTCTTTCATTGTTCTTAATAATAAATTTAGTGATGGATTATGCTCAATTCAAAGTCTAGAAAATCACAATTTTCACCCAACCACAAGTGTGCCTAGTCAATCCACCTTAAAGTCATTCTAGTCAATCCACCTTGAAGTCATTTTATTCATAATGAAGGGAGGGACTTGACTAATTAAACCCATGACTGTAGGCTGTGGCACCCACTCGGGGACTAGGAACCTTAAAACACAAGGGTGCCCATCTCTCTCCATTCCCCACCTTCAAAGTCTCCTAGAATCTTGTCTTTTGTAACTAAAACACAAGGGTGCCTAGTCAATCCACCTTGAAGTCATTCTAAACACAATCTTGTCTTTTGTAACTAAAGTAGCTCCCCCACTACATGTGAGTCATGTTTGAAACTTCTCTCTCTTTCCCATTCTCTCTCCCCCTCATGGAAACAAAATCCTGGGTGACCCCCCGACATATCTCATTTCATTAGCTATCACTGAAATGTTAGGAGAGAAATCTCTTTCATGCACATATCTCATTTCACATTGTTGTCCTCTCTTTTGTGCTTCCTAATCTTCTACATCTAACATTAAATGCCACTTGTTAAAGCTGCATGGAAAAGATCAGTGATTTGGGCCTCATTCCACCAATCATTGGTCTATTTGGTACAATTTAAATAAGTTATTTATAGCTTAATTTTTAGGTTGGACGTCTTTGTTAAATTGTTTGGTGCAATTTCTATTTACAACTTATTATACAGAAATAATTTAAATGAGATGATCATCTGAGAATTAGAAGTGGGATACTTTTGATTTATGCTTTCTAATGATAAACTTTTAGCTTATAATAAGATGTACCAAACAGACCCATTGTTGTTGTTATTATTATTAGTATTTCTTTTTATTTTTTATTACTATAACCCAAATTCTCTCTAATTCTAACGGTCTAGTTGGGCTCGTGGGGCACGCTATGTATTTAATTTTAATGATTTAATTCATTGATTTTGTAAGTTACTGTGTGCAGATCATTTATAAAAATATAATTTGATATGATAGTTATAATTATATTATTCTATCAATTTTCTTCTTCTTCTTCTTAAAAAAATAAAATAAAAAAAAGATTGCAAATATGAGTTTAAAAATAGACCGTTAATGTTTTGAAGACAAATATACTGAAAACAATATGAGTACAATTAATAAATCAGTCTAATTATTTTTATAAATAAACAAATTAGATTATCAAAATGAGGTCAATGGTGACTCTGGAGACAAAGTTGGGTTCTTATTCTTACTAGTTAGAAGTTCATTACTTAATACATAGATTTTTTCTAAAAAGTAGAAAGTAAAAAATTATTTGATTAATACCGCTCTAGTACGATTACAGGTGATTTGTCTTACTCTGTCATATTCTAATTATTTTTCCCATAACATGTTATATCATTAAAATCAATGAACAAAAAAATATTAGACAGATAATAATAAAATGGAATAAACAATATTTTTCTTTTGTTGATAAAAAAAAAAAAAAATCGAAAGACTTCAGAACAAAGACTTTTAGAAAATTGCCATTAAAATTATTAAGAATGAAAAAATGTGATGTAAGGTTTATATACAGATCTAAACTACAATATGATATTTCTTGATAGAATTCTAAATATATAATATTATTCACTTTGTTTGGTTGAAATTTCCTGAATTCAATTTTCTGAAAATTAAAATTTTATTTTCTATTTTTTCAATTTTTTTATTTGAATTTTTTGATAACATGCGGTTCAATATGTATTCAAAGAAAGTATTGAAATAACAATGCAATTTGAATGATGCGCCGAGCCTCGGTGCATGCAATACAAAATGAATGGATGCAAGCATAAGGTATGCTAATTGAAACATGACCCTAATCTAACCATCAAAAGCGGTTAAGTAAAAGGGAGAAAGACGTGGGGTTGGAAGACATACACATTATTACATTTTGGTCTCACGAATGAGAGTCTGAATGAATAAAGCAAAGCTAGCTAGTAACTAATTAGGGCTAAGCTAATCTAAACTAATTATTACAAACCAAATGAAATAAAAAGCTAAACTAATTACTTAATTATTACAACACTTGAATGAACTAACTAGTAAGCTAAGTAATTAATTTACGATGCAAATGTAAGTAAACTAAGCAATTAGCATTTCTAACTACACTGCCACTACTCTGCCTCGGGAAATGGAAGATGCACATGCTCGGATACCACCCAAAAAGACCTTCGTTTTGTTCTCGAAAGCCTCTATTTGCAGAGTTGAACATTTCCAAAACCATTCTGCTCCATCTGACCAAAATTCTGCTGAGGTTTGCATTAGTGGCTAGCCGGCCATCTATAGTGCACTGCCGGCCATGGATGGTGGCATGCCGGCCACTGATGCACTGGATCACCATGCTGCAACAGAGTACAAACAGAACAAAAAGAGAGGTTTTCCAAGGATTCTCTACACAATTCACCTCTCCTTTTCATGAATAAATCTAAGGAGTTGTGAATTTAAGTCACAAACAACCAATCTAAGCAATTTCATTGCATGATGGCTTGTGATTCAAGGTGTGCAAGCTCAATGAATGCAAAACAAGACACTCAATGTTAGGTCCCTAAGTCTTGTCAATTCCACGAACAAACTTGTGTAATCGAGTTGTAATTTCTGTGCTGTTTTGTGTTTCTAGCTCGAGCGACGAAGTCCTCGCTCGAGCGAAGGCTGCGTCTGGCTGCAAAACCTGAAAGAGGTCATTGTGCGCTCGAGCGAAGCATTGGAGGCTCGAGCGAAGAACTGCATCTGCGTACAAACCTGAAAGAGTTAATTCCTCGCTCGAGCGAAGACTTGCTGGCTCGAGCGAAGGTCATTATGGAAGTCACGCGAGATAAGCTTATCGCTCGAGCGAGATAAGCTTCGCTCGAGCGAGCTTCCGAATCCGGGATTTTATAAGAAGTTGGTTTCTCCAAACTTTAGGATTACTTTTTTGAGATCTACTTTGAGATTTTCTGAGGTCTTCTTGTAGAGAGATTTTTTGGTGAGTTTTTTTCTTGATGTCTTGAGAAGAGTTCTTCACTCATGATCTAAAATACATACATCAAGAAGTTGGTTTCTTTAAATTCAAGAGAGAGTTCTCTTCGGTGGATTCCGAAGATTCTAGCATATAGTTTCGAAAGGTGTTTGATTCTATATGTGAGTGAGGTTGTGGAATCAACTTCAAGATTGATCAGTTCCGAGATGAAGTCGTGAAAAAGAGTTACAGAAGATTCGAAGACAGATTGACTAAGTTGAGTAATTTGTAAGATATCTTTGTAATCTTTTTACTTCAGTAGTGGATTGATTTATGGCGTTTCGCCCGTGGTTTTTTAATCACAGTTGGAGGTGTCCAATTGTGGTTTTTTCCACGTAAAAATCGTTTGTGTCGATTTATTATTTAATCTGACAAAACAAATAATCTAAATCACTTTCGTAAGTGCTTGTTGATTTAGATTGTGTGTTTTGGATTTTTGGGATTTGGAATATTTTAATCTTGATCTAATCACGAATCACTTAGATTTTCACTCAAGAACCATCACCTTATCATGCATGATCAAGGGCAATGGTGACCTAGGAAACTTGAGACCTTTCATCACTTTGAGTATGAAATGTCCCAATTTTCCTTATGTTCAATTAACGTCCGATTGAACACACAACACACAAGTTATTATCTTGTTTAATTTCAGTCCCAAATTGTTAGTTACTCATTTTAACTTACCAACCATTCTTTAATCCAAGTACGTCCAAAAGGTGAATTAAAGTCCTCTAATGGAAAGAAGGCTCAAAACACAAGTTGCTTTCAGTATGAAAGAAGTCTCATACCGTTGGTAATGAACCCCCAAAGGGATTAAACTATTAAGTATGAAACCTCAATTCCACATTTAGGCACACAAATGATTTGAAACAACTTTCAAAGCAAAAAGAAAAACCAAAGGAAGGAGGGAGATTGCAAAGGTGATTAGTGCTGAAATGAAGTGCAAAACAACACCAAAGCATGCAATCAACTCAAACAAATGGTGCCTAATGGCCTAAAACACCAAGCTTGTAAGGACTATTACGCTACAACCATATAAAACATGGTCCAACTGACCCAAACAGCCCAAAATAGAGCTAAAGCGGTCCAAAACAAGGGCAAAAACATGCTGAAATATAGTTACAAAAAACTAGAAAAACATGCTAACACATGGAGTTAACTAGGTTAGCATACAAGGCACAAGGAGGGGAGGCTAACCCCTCCAATTTTGGACTTCAAAACATATTTTTTGCCACTGAAAATACTCTGAAATTTAATGGTTAAAAGCCCCAAAAAAGATGGTTTGAAAATGGGAAACAAAGGTGCAGAAGCCTTAGAAGCAAGGAATATAGAAGGGTGAGATACCCCCCTAACTTTAAATGGCTTAAAACACCAATTTCAGCCCATTAAAATAGAGATTTTTACAGCTCAAAAATAGCCCAAAAATAGTGGGAAGAAATAGTGAAACAAGTATACTAAAACAAGTTAAGAGACAAGTATTATACCTCTTGAAGCCAAGCACCACTATTGGCACAAACACAAGTCAAAACCACCTTCAAGAGCTCAAACAAGACCTCAAGAGACCTCAGCTCAAAGGTGATCAAGTTTGGTTGAGGATGTGTATGTAAAAGAGTGATATAACTAAGCAAGTATGCACAAAATTGTAAGAGAGAGAAATCTAGAGAGAGAGAGAGAGAATTTCTGAGTTTGAAATCTTCTAACCTTAAAACATGAGAGAGGGACTCCCTATATATAGAAAACATGAATTCTATACAACGAGATCCAGCCCTCCACGTGTGGACAGATGTAAGCATCTGTGCAAACAGCTAGCACGACTGGCACAAAATATCTACAGGAAACACTGGTGGCCAGATGGCCGACAAGGCATCATTGATGGCCGGCAAGGTACATCAATGGCCAACAGACCAGAAGCTCTGGCCGACAGACTACCAGAGACTGCATCAGGGAAAGACCAAGACATGGTCCAAAAAGGAGACAACATGGATGCAGGGTTTGAAAGGCTCAAACCTGTGGCGTTTCGCTGAGGACTTCAAGCACTCGGCGAACAATCAGACTCATCATCAGATGTACATGCAAGAATGTACAAGTCTTGAAAAGCCGTCAAAAATGGGGAGCCTACAGAGCCCGAATTGCCTGGCAAATTGGGAAGGACATCAAACCTCAGATATACACTTGTAGGCTCGAGGGTTCAAAGTACCAATAAAAAGCTCCATGGGCAACAAGATAAAGGCCCACATATCCTTGTGCAATGAATTGGAATACTGTTTGTCAGCCAAAAATGTCCTCAACCAAGCTGGTCCTTTTTTGGCTTCGAAGGGACAGAAAAAGGTAGCAGGTGGAGAAATAGGGAGTTGATAGAAAAAAGTGAGATAGTAGGCAAAAGTAGAGGGGTATAGGGAAATCCTAGCATATTTTTCTCCATAGGTGGTGGGATCTTGAACTACGAATTTCAAACATGTGGAGTGTAAACCAATAAAATATTCAAAGAGCCAGAGCTGTAGTACCCAAAAGGGGTCTCCTTGGTTGACATCCAGAGGTTTCTCACAAAATTGGGAACATGGCTTAAAACGTAAGGAGCCAAGGCTATCTTCTTCTTCGAAGCAAGTGCTTTGGCAAGTGGGCAAACTCAGGCATAATCCGTTGGGATGATGTACAGAAGAGAAACTTACATAGCCAATATAGAATGAAAGAAAAGAACTCTCGGTCACCTATAGAACCTACCTTATTATTCTAAAAATTTACAAAATCACTGAAAAAAGAGTTTAATGGTGGAATGGTGAAATTGACCAAAAGGTTTGGATAGCTAGGCGTAAAGGGAGCACCAAGTGGTGAGAGCCCTAGGAGATGGCAAATGTCAAGAATGGTGGGGGCCACCATACCACACTGAAACTAGAAAAAATTGGAAGCCCAATTCCAAAAACAAAGGGCTATAGGAATGAAAAAAGGATCTTCGGGAATAATGAACTTGGAGAGACAAAGGGCATCAAGGATGCAGAGCTCTTGCAGGTCCCATTCTCTGGCGGGCACAACCCTATCATACGATTCCTCCCATTCAACCCTCAATGTTGGCCAGCAGCGGTGGGGCCGATTCATCCTCCAGCTGCCCCAGTTAAGCCCTCCTTCGTAGAGAAGGCAATGATCCTCCAGACGAGGATACAAAGCAGGAAGTTGGGCAAGGGCTTCTCTAAAGATAGGTCCCAAGATGTATTCTTGTTGTTCACTATGGCACGGAATAAAAAGGCACCCATCTATGGCACTTGGTTCACCAACTTTGAATTTAGCTATCTCCTCCTCAATATATCTCTTCAAAGCCACCGTCGGGCTTACGCGCTCAATAACTAGCACTTTCAGAGAGGAAGATGCCATTAGTGAGGAGTGGAAGGAAGAGCAAGGAAAATGAGTGTGAGAATGGTATGGGTTTAGAGTCGACAGCAATGAAGAGTGGGAAATATTGGACAAGTGAGTGGGTTAAAACGCGAGGAGAAAGGATTTTAAACCTTGTTGTCCAAATGTTACCCAGTCTGCCTAAATAGGTCAACTAGACCTAAGACAATCACTTGATTGTTTTGAGGCCTAAGTGGATTTAAAGCCTTTGTTTTAAAAGCATAAGAGATCTTGAAAACACAACATGGAGAGTTTCCTTCAAGAGTAAATGTTAAGAGGAAAGCATAGTTCAAGTACTCAACTTGGCTTCAAAAATGGTTAGTTGGCTTCGAAACCAATTTTCAAACACTTAGCTTAGCTTTGAAAACAGGTGGTTGGCTTCAAAGGCAGTCTTATACCTCAAATTTAAGCATAGTTGAGATTTGTTCACCTCAAGAATCCTGGAGGTATGCTTTTAAACTTTCCAACAAAGGAAATTTCCTTCGAAGGGCTCTTGGGAGTGACCTATGATTAGAATATGGTTCTTGCCTATTCTTTCAGCATAAATAAGCACTACGGAACCAATTCTTGGTTAAGTAATATAGAAAGACCAAGGACCAAAGGACTTATCTTGCACTTTTGCGTAGATAAGACCATTCAAAGGCGAATTCTTAAGAGAAATTTCATGTTTCAAAACACCTAAGCCAGGCTCCGAAGCAAGATTGGTTAGTTTAAAGCTATTATTTACACAGATTATACACATATTATTAACCATACGATTGGAGTGTGAAAACCCAAGACAAATATGAACACTCCTTTGAGAAATTCCATGCTTTGAAGTACTTAAAACCAGACATCAACGCAAGTTAGTTGCTTCGAAGCTGTTATTCACAGATTACATAGACAAAATAAGGAATAAAGCCATATTCACCATGCAATCAATCATATAATTGGAATATAAAACCAGATCATGACAGATGAGATTTGAAGAACTCAGTTTTATTGACATGCAATATGTACATTGGGAAAACCTACTTGGTTACATTCTTAATTTTATAAAAATAAGGAATAGACAAAGTCACAAGATCATGAAACTATCCAGCAAAATTCAACAAATACATACTCTTTTTCTAGCCTATCATATATTCTATCTAAATTTGATTTATCTAACTGATAAGCCCTTAGTTGGAAGAAGAGTTCCTGGGCCTTCATTTCAAGTTCTGTTTAGTTAAGAGCCTTCTCCGTTTCATCCATTTCTCTTTCCCCATGTGCATCGCCCATAATGACGTCTTCTCCATGCTCTGAGTCGTGGTTCGTGAAGTCTTCATATTCTTCAAGAAGATTCTCTGCTTCGTACTGAATGTGAATATAGGCAACAGAGGTGTTCTCCAACAACTCACTGGTAATAGAACCATTTGTGTGCCAGTTGAATAGAAGAGAAAGTTGATCCAAGAAAGTATGAAGCTCTGCCTGGGCCACAGGATTGAGGATGTGTCTTCGACAGATAACATCACAAGACCATAATAAATTCTTGTGAGGAATGTCATCTTGAAGGACCTCAAAGGATAAATGGAGAAAGCGGCAAGTAGAGTCTGGGCTCTATACTATTGGTAAGCAGTAGGAGGAACTGGAGTTTGGTAGGAAGCAAAATGTTAGCTCTCAAAGAGGGTGAGTTTCAGTTCTTCAACTCAGTTAGGATTGGGGGGCAGGGGTGGAGCAGTTGGGTCCTCTCCAAATGAAGGTAGGAACTCAGGCTTGTTCATACATTCTAGCCAATCGGAGAAGCAAAGTTTTGCTTTTTTGGCTAAGAGTGAATGATTGATTCTCAAGGATTCAATAGGGTGTGTAGTCCTTCGCACTATTCTGGACGGCAAGGTGGAAGTATATCATGCCGAAAGCAAGTTGTCCTCAAGGCTGTGAAGACGGTCGAAGGAAACAAATGGATAGACTACAAAACTGCGCGTGGAGGGATGAATTACAGTGGGGCCATCAAATTTGGGAAATCAATGGTGGATTTGTTCCCTTGTTTGAGGTTGAGTGGATGTAGGCCAAGCATCCCAACCAGTATTTCTAGAAGATGATGAAGCAGCCTCATCCCATACAGAGAGTTTTGGAGCAGATGAAGAGCTTCTAAGATCCATTTGTGCAAATGTTTGGTCCAGTGGTTCGTATGGTGCAAACGCTTCCATAAGTTGTTTAAATGGTGGAAAAGATATGGGGTGTTTGATAATATGATTTAGTATTTAAAATTGAATGTATTAAGTAATAATCAATTAAGTTCGTTTGACAATCACAATTGATATCACTTAAAAATTTAAGCGTCTCTTAAAATATTGGCTAAAACTTAAATTTTTTTAAAATCATTTAAAACTTACTTAATTCTAACTGAATTTATAAATATTAAATATAAGTATCGATATTTACTATTATAAATTCACCACCACCATCACCATTGCTACCGCTACTACTACCACCATCACCACCATGCCACCATCATTACCACTAGTACAACTGTTACCACTACCACCAACACAACCACCACCACTACTGTTATCGCTACCACCGGTCCACCACCATTCCACCACCGCCACCAGCACCACAACCACCACCATCATAGCAACACTACTGCTACCATCGCTACCGCTACCACCGCTACCGCTACCACCACCACCACTAACATGATTTGAAACAATTTTCATTAGTAAATTAGAGGCTATCGACAACATCAGAATTGAAGGTTTTGGGTCATTGCAAAAAAAATTAAATGAGATTTTTTTTCTATATTTTATATTATGATTTTTTCTGTAAATGTTATTTTGTCAAACATAATACACACTCTATTTTAAGGATAATCTCCATTGGATTAAAGCTACACAAAGAATTAAGGACAGAAGAATGGCTCTGGGGTAGGATGAATGCAATCTTTCAAGGCATCCTAGATATTTCATAGGAGATGTAACTATATCTAACCATATATGTAAAAAGAAGGACTGAGTAAAAAATAAAATAAAACAAAATAAAATTTAAAAAAAAAATGCTACCATGATTTACCAGTTGATTTATGATTTATCCTGGAAGCTTCAACACTTGTTTGTACATAAAATTATCTTTTGCGACAAATGTGAATGAGACTCCATGGTCAGACATTTGGAGATGGTAGAAGCTACTAGGAAGTTGGGGTAATTAATAAAATAAAATAAATAGATGAAAGGGAGTGGAAAAGTGAGGGAAAAATCGTGGGATGGGCATGGGGACGAAGATGCCAGGAAAGTGGGCTTTTTTATTTTTAGTTTTTACTAAATTTATAAAATGTATTTCTAAAATCTAAGTGGGTCATTTTACAATATATACTTTTTTAGGTGTGTACTATATATAAATTATGATAATTTGTGATATTGATATCACAAATGTCATGAATGATCAAATGCAATGGAGACCAAGGAGATTGGCTCATTTCATCACTTTAAGTATGAAATGCTCCAATCTATCTTGTGTTCAATATAACGTCCGATTGAACACATGCAATGCAACACAACATGCTTAACTTGCTCATGTTTTACTTGTCATGTTTTATTTATTCATTTTAATTACCGATCCATTCTTTAACCAGTTTAGTCCAAGGTGATTGTCCTTTAATGGAAAGAGAGCTTAAGCCACAAGTACCTTGAGCATGAGAGAGGTCTCATGCTGTTGGCAATGAATTCTCGAGGGAATTAAACCATTAGGCATGAGGGTCTCAATTCTACACTCAAGCCAACAAGAGGCTCAAAGCCACTTTCAAAACAAATTAAAGAGTGAAGAATAGAAGGAGGATGCAAATATTTCAGTGCTGAAATGACCTACAAAATGACACTAAAACATGAAAACAACACATGCAAGTCATGTTTAAGAGCCTAAGACATTAAGCTAGTGAAGCCATTGCACTACAACCACACAATACAAGCCCCAAAGGACCAAACCAGCTCAAAACAAAGCTCAAACATGCCAAAACAGTGGCTAAAACATGCTGAGAATATGGTACAAAATGCTAGAAAAACAAGCTCACATGTTAGCTTGCAAACTAGACTCAAAACACAGCTCTCAAAAGCGATGAAAGAGTGAAACAAATGAGCATGTGACAGAGCTATATGATGCTGAAATTACATGAAAAATGATGCTACAACATGCAACTAACTCAAGCAAATCAAGTTTGAAGGCATGCAACACCAAACTAGTGAAGATCACTACACTATAGGCATGCAATAAAAGCTCAAAAGGCACAAACACTCCAAAATAGTCCTAAAATAGTCTAAGAGGAGTCCTAAAACATGCTTGGAGTGAGCTAAAAATAGCTAGAAGAGGAGGCCAACAAATAGCACAAACTAGAGTAGCAAGCACAATTACACTACAAGCATACAAAGCAAGCCTCAAGTGACTTAAGCAGCCCCAAACAGAGGTAAAACAAGTCAAAATAGTAGCAAAAACATTTTGAGATGAAGGTACAAAATGCTAGAAAATCATGCTCACATGTTAGGCTACCTAGGCTTACAAACAAGACACAAGGAGGGGAGGGTATCCCCTTCTATTTTGGACCTTAAAACATTGTTTTTACCATTGAAAATCCCCTGGAATTCAGTGGTTAAAAGAGCCAAAAAAGTTGTTTTAGAAAGCTTTGAAAGATGGCACGACAATTTAACAAGTAAGCTACAATAAGGGTGTATAACCCCTAACTTTAAACAAATCTCAAACCCTCATTTTAAACCATAAAAACAGAGATTTCAGAGGTTGAAACTAGCCTCAAAACAATATGCAAAGATGGCAAAACAAGTGTTTAAATTAAGCTTGAAATACAAGAGTTCTACCTCTTGAAGACCAAATGCAATTTAGGCACCAAAATCAAGCCAAACCAAGCCAATACCCTCTTCTAGAGCTCAAATAAGACCTCAAGAAAACTCAACTCAATGGTGATCAAGTTTGATCAAGAACTTATATGCAAGAGTGTAGACAATTCAAGCTATAAGGCACAAAATATCTAGAGAGAGAGAGGATTCTAGAGAGAGGGAGAGAATTTTTTTGTCTTGAAAAATTTCTAACCCCTCACATGCAAGAGGGGGCCTCCATATATAGAAGATACAAAATCCCCTCAAAGAGATCCAGCCATACACGTGCAAGCAGATGGTTCAATCTGTGCAAACAACTGGCACAAAATATCAGAAAATATCTACTGATACCTTGGTGGCCGGCCGACCATTAGTGGTGGCCAGCAGGGGCTCATTGATGGCTGGCAGGGCACATCAATGGCCGGCAGTGCCCAAACATGGCCAGCAGTAGCTCAAAAACAACATGCTGAAAGAACCTAAACATGGTCCAAAAATGAGACAGAATGGATGCAGGGTTTGGAAAGCTCAAACCTGTGGCGTTCTGTCGCGGATTTCGAGCGCTCGACGAGTAATCAAACTGATCAATGGATGTACCTGCAAAAACATCTAAGTCTTGAGGACGGTCAAAAATGGGGTGTCTACAGTTGCCCCTCTTTGACAGAACTCAGAGTCACAAAGATGACGTGAGTAAATGTCAAAGCCTAGAGACGACCCATTTTGACAAGGCCGCAAGACTTAGACAAACATTCAAGATAACAAATATAGAGTGGCGCCCGCAGGCTGGGCCAAAATGTAAATGATATGCACGATGCAAGAGAAATAACTTATGATCATGCAATGAGGCTGTAATGAAGCATTTAAATGCAAATGTTATGCAAGGAAAACACCACATTTTAAGAAAACCAACAAGGTACAATAATCTCATACATGAGAAGAAGTAAGCAAATAAACATGCTACGCATGAGAATCAAAAGCCGAACCGTATTTCATGCAGAAAGGATGTAAGAAAATTATGCAATCTTAACTGCGCCGCATGCAAAGAAAGGCTAAGAGCAACTGTCGGGCACACCCGAGGTCCCAAACAAAAACACATCCTCGCGCGTAACATGCGAGAGGAGAAAAGGATGGGTGCAAACACCGGAGGGTGGTATAAACATCGGAGCACGTCCCAATGTTTCTAACCAAAACAAGGTGGTATAGGCATCGGAACATGTTCCAAATGCTTCTAACCGAGGATGGTATAAACATCAGGCACACGTCCCAATGTTTCTAACCAAAGAGGTGGTATAAGCGTCGAAACACGTTCCAAACGCTTCTAACTTGGGGTGGTATAAACATCAGGCACACGTTCCGATGTTTCTAACCAAAGAGGTGGTATAAGCGTCGGAACACATTCCAAACGCTTCTAATCGAGGGTGGTACAAACATCAGGCACACGTCCCAATGTTTTTAACCAGGGGGTGGTATAAACATCGGACACACGTCCAATGTTTCTAACCAAAGAGGTAAGTGGTGTAAACACCGGGTGTACCCGAGTGTTTCTAACCAACAAGAGAGTTCGAAAAACAGGAACGGTCTCAGTTGGAATTCCTCGGAATGAACCGTACATATAATATCGTCTGGTTGCGCCAGCTTTGAATGAACTGTACATACAATATCGTGCCTGCCTAAGAAAGAAACTTAACAGGTACAATGCAATGAGAATGTATGTTCCATGCATGACGAATAACCATGGCACGATGTTAGAGGCATGTTTCATGCACGACATACAAGAAACAAAATAGAAGCATATTCTATGCGACGTGAGCAAATGCATGTTCTATGCAAAATAATCAACAATGCATATTCAATGCAACATGCGTACTCTTTGCAAACATGGGGATGTATGTTCTATGCAACAATTCAAAACGTATGTTCCATGCAACGACAAAGAAATGTACATCGTATGCAATGACAAAAGTGTACTCAATAGAGACAACTCAAAGGCAACTTCTGATTTACCTCTTGGGAGAGTTGCAATATGTTAAAAAGGATACACCTTGTTTATGTTGATGAGCGACGGCCATCGCACATTGGAAATGTAATTTTGAGCTTCCGTGAAGACATTCTGAGTCAAACACTGAACATCCCTTGCACTTCTTGGAATACAAGGACACAAAAAAGAGCAAAAAATGCAGGGAAAGCTTGTGGACACCTGCCAGCCACCAGGGGATGCCGTCGGCCACTTGTCGGCCACCGGTGTGCCTTGCCGACCACCAGTGCACCATTGCCGGCCATCGATGTGCCACTACCGGCCATCGATGGCAGATTTGGGCATTTCGGTCCTTTCACCCTTAGGTCTATAAGTACACAACTCTACACTTCATTTCCCCATAAACCCTTGCACGAAAATGACTTCCCTCTCTTTCTAGGTGCTCTTTCTCTTTAGATCCACACTTTCTACGCGTTTTCCAACACCTAAACAAACTTTATTTGCTAAATCCCATTAGTTCTCTTCACTGTGAACCGATCAGAATTTGATTTCGATGCTTCTTTTCTCATTTCCACCATTCTAGGCTCATTCCCCTCAAGTTTCTCTCAAGGTTTGTACACTTTTCTCGGCTTTGACTTTCTTTTACTTTTTCTCTCTCCTCAGGTTGACCTTTTCAAGGTTTCACCATTTTTCTTCATTTTTCACCATTTTGGTCATCCTGCACCTATTTCAGATGGCAGACGATGTTCCACATGATGGGGGACTCCTCGAGCTTCCTCTAGTGGATTTTGAGGCGGACTCCTCAGACTTACGTAGTACCCACTATGGAAGGCATCAAATCCTTTACTCATTTTGTTGAGGACGCACCAGAGGACCTCCTATTGAGAGAGCCAGTGTCTCATTTGTCGGCTATCGCCATAGAGGTACGAAAACTATTTTTCCATAGTACTGCCCTTAACTACTTGCATTTCTTGCACTATTTTGAACTGATTACATAGACTGACTTGATCTGACTGTACTATCATCATTGCTTTATATTCAACTGCACTTTCATTGCCTGACCTAATTGCATTTCATACATTATCACAGGACGGATCCAGCTCATTTAGAGGCTATGGCACGACGACCGCTCGAGACTGGTACAATGAGCTCCCAGCTGGGGTTCGCGACATTATTGATGAGACAGGCTTCGATCTCTTCTACTCTAGCTTGACTCAAGTCACAACGAGCCGTCCTCTCTTAGGGGCTCTTGTGGAGAGGTGGTGGGACACCACCAACTCCTTCCACTTTTCCACAACGGGGGAGATGACGATGACCCCTTACGAATTTGCCATGATCGCGGGCTTAGGCGTAGGGGGTGATTTGATTCCTCTTGACCCTGATATGGGGGAATGGAAGGCAGCATGGTGTAGACGTCCCCGAACGCCCCGGGAGGGTGAGTCCCGTTCTGTTCATTTGTGGGGTCACTCCAGCTCGAACTCTCAAATTGTCACGGTTCTTAATCTGAACCAAAGAGTCCAAATCTGACAAATCGTTTTTGAGAAACAAATTTTTCAAAAGTAGTGCCAAACATGGACTGCTTTGCCAGATACAGAGTCGCCACCTAAATATTTTTTAAAATGGGGAAATTTAGGAAACCCTGACTCGGTGCCGAAGGCCACATGTCCGTCATCACCGGAGTTGTCTCGGCTTGGGAGCTTGGGTACGATCGGGGAAGGTCAGCTATGAGCACCCCCTTTCGCCCGGTCCGAAGACCGGCCTCTACTAACCATGATATCCGATTTTGAAAACGTTATGTGTTCTTATTCCATTTATTAGCCTAGAATTACTATGTTATGCGCGCAGCAAACAAGTATAGACTAGATTGCCTAATTTGGAAAGAAACATTGCATATCCGTTTGTTTTGAAAATGCTTTTGGATTTGCTACTCGCAAGTAGGCTAAAACACGGATTTCAATGAGTTCTTCCAACTCAAACAATCCAACCTTCACCCACAGGCATCTAAGTAGTTTATAACACATAAGCATCTAGCCACATGTTAAGAATGTTGTCATGGCAACATTCACACTCATGCGATATGCTAAAGCGGAAATACTTACATCGTATTCCGTGCCAAAACAAAGAACTCGTTAGCAAACATGCATGATCCAAGTCCATGTTAAGTGCCTAATGCATCGCATACAAAGTGTTACTAGAATAGGCTCGGCTATCCTAAACATGGCATGTGAGAATGCACAACTATCACATATTCAGTTTAGAATTTGAAGTACAAATGCAGTTAGCGTGATGTACCGAGCCTAATGCATGTAGTACAAGTGCATGAATGCACGCATGCATAACATGAGGTATGCTAAATTAAACGTGCCCTAATCTACCATCATAAGCAGGTAAATAAAAGGGAAGAAAGACGTGAGGTTGGAAGACATACACACACTCACGCACACTTATTACATCTTTACCCTCACTCGGAGGGACCAAATAAATATTACAGATTAATTAACTACGCAAGCTAATTAATAATTACAAATTAATTAATTTAATTAACAAATTAAATTAAGCTAAAGAAAAAATAGTAAATCACCTCGGGAAACGTGCCGCCATGCATAGGCTGCCTCTGTTTTCCTTCCTTCACTCCTCTGGAGGCTGTCAAAACCTCAGGATTGCATCCCTGGACACTGGGGAGTACCACCGGCTGAGTGGAATTACCACCGGCAGTGGTGTGTGGCCATCGGCACAAAATGGAGTTGTCGGCAAAGGAACGATTGCCGGCCGGCACCTTACACTGCCGGTCGGCAGAATGTTCCTGCAGAATCTGCAAATGACAGCAACAGAGGGCAAGGCAAAGCATGGCAGCACAATTCAAGGCATATATGCACCAATCATGTCCTTTATCATGATAATGACTCAAAGGGGCATGTGCCTCGATTCTCGGACCACCAATCACGCATTTCCATGCATGATGGCCCAAAGAACCAAGTATGCAACTTCAATTTCAAAATGCATGCAAACCAAATAAACACACAAGGAGGCCTAACCTCTATCATACTCATCTCAAGAGGCAAGGTGATGCATGCAAGATGCAATGCAACTTAGGCATACGAGCTAAGGATGCAACATGCCGATACAAGCAAACATGCAAGATGATGCATGCAAATAAGCCAAGGACGGTCTTAAACATGAATTAGGCAGCTCTAGTTAGGCCCAAAACAGTGGCCAAAATGCTAAGTGCATGGAGGCAAATGACATGCAAACATGCATAGATACATGGTCCAAGACTTAAGCATAATGAAGCCACTTTTCGACGCATTTGAAAGGCACAAACATGGACAATTTTCATGCAAATTTCAGAGGCGATAGGTGATGCAAAACAGCCCCGAAACATAACGAAACAACACTCAACGCATGGAATGAATCCCGAAATGCAAAATTAGGCACATGAAATGGCTTACAGCTATACAAAGCATGCACAATATGGACATGGAGCATGAAAACAGAAGCAAGGCAGCCCTGAGATAAGCCTTTTTACAGTTTATGGCATGGCCAAACAGCAAGCAAAGATAGGGCTAAAATGGCATACAAAAACGGCCCTAAACATGAGATTATGAAGCAACTCACAGCTACTAACCCCAAATGGGTTAGGGCCCTTCAACAACATTGAAGAGGGGCCAAAAATAAGCCACTTTACAGAACTGTAAAAACCCAAAAACAGTATACAAACATGCTAGAAATGCAATGCAAAA
>NW_021024508.1:2966857-3085548 GCF_004153795.1 Camellia sinensis
TATATATATTTTTTTTTTTTAATTTTGAATTATATACACTTTGTAATATATATGTGGTTTGACTATTTATCACGTTATACTCAATATAATATCTTCTCTCTATTAGTATATATATGAGTTTTATTAGGCACAACAAAATATAATGCTAGAAAGGATAGAGGGATTTCTAGAGAGAGGTAGAGAGAATTTTTTTTTTTGGTCTTGAAAATTTCTAAAACCCCTCACAGCAAGAGGGGGCTCATATATACGAAGATACAAAATCCCCTCAAAGAGTCCCAGCCATACACGTGCAAGCAGATTGGTTAATTCTGTGGCAAACATAACTGCACACATAATATCAGAAAAATATCTAACTGATAACCTTGGTGCCGCCGACCATTAGTGGTGCCAGCAGGGGCTCATTGATGGCCGGCAAGGCACCATCAATGGCCGTAGTGGCCCAAACATGGCCAGCAGTAGTCAAAACAAACATGCTGAAAAGAACCTAAACATGGTCCAAAATGAGACAGAATGGATGCAGGGTTTGGAAAGCTCAAACCTGTGGCGTTCTGTCGCGGATTTCGAGGCTCGACGAGTAATCAAACTGATCAATGGATGTACTGCAAAAACATCTAAGTCTTGAGGACGGTCAAAAATGGGGTGTCCTACAGTTGCCCTCTTTGACAGAACTCAGAGTCACAAAGATGACGTGAGTAAATGTCAAAGCCTAGAGACGACCCATTTTGACAGGCCGCAAGACTTAGACAAACATTCAAGATAAACAAATATAGGAGTGGCGCCCGCAGGCTGGGCAAAATGTAAATGATATGCATGATGCAAGAGAAATAACTTATGATCATGCAACGAGGCTGTAATGAAGCATTTAAATGCAAATGTTATGCAAGGAAAACACCACATTTTAAAAGAAACCAAACAAAGGTACAATAATCTCATACATGAGAAGGAAGTAAGCAAATAACATGCTAACGCATGAAATCAAAAGCCGACCGTATTTCATGCAGAAGGAATGTAAGAAAAATTATGCAACTTAACTGCGCCGCATGCAAAGAAAGGCTAAGAGCAACTGTCGGCACACCGAGGTCCCAAAAAAACAAACATCCTCGCGCGATAACATGCGATAGGAGAAAAGGATGGGTGCAAACACCGAGGGTGGTATAAACATCGGAGCACGTCCCAATGTTTTCTAACCAAACATAGGTGTATAGGCATCGGAACATGTTCCAAATGCTCTTAACGAGGATGGATAAACATCAGGCACACAGTCCCAATGTTTTCTAACCCAAGAGGTGGTATAAGCGTCGAAACACGTTCCAAACGCTTCTAACCTGGGTGGTATAAACATCGGGCACACGTTCCGATGTTTCTACCAAAAAGAGGTGGTATAAGCGTCGGAACACATTCCAACGCTTCTAATCGAGGGTGGTACAAACATCAGGCACACGTCCCAATGTTTTTTAACCAGGGGGGTGGTAATAAACATCGGACACACGTCCAATGTTTCTAACCAAAGAGGTAAGTGGTGTAAACACCGGGTGTACCCGAGTGTTTCTAACCAACAAGAGAGTTCGAAAAACAGGAACGGTCTCAGTTGGAATTCCTCGGAAATGAACCGTACATATAATAATCGTCTGGTTGCGCAGCTTTGAATGAACTGTACATACAATATCGTGCCTGCCTAAGAAAGAAACTTAACAGGTACAATGCAATGAGAATGTATGTTCATGCATGACGAATAACCATGGCACGATGTTAGAGGCATGTTTCATGCACGACATACAAGAAACAAAATAGAAGCATATTCTATGCGACGTGAGCAAATGCATGTTCTGTGCAAAATAATCAACAATGCAATATTCAATGCAACATGCGTACTCTTTGCAACACATGGGGATGTATGTTCTATGCAACAATAAAACGTATGTTCCATGCAACGACAAAGAAATGTACATCGTATGCAATGACAAAAGCGTACTCAATAGAGACAACTCAAAGGCAACTTCTGATTTACCTCTTGGGGAGTTGCAATATGTTAAAAGGATACACCTTGTTATTATGTGATGAGCGACGGCCATCGCACATTGGAAATGTAATTTTGAGCTTCCGTTGAAGACATTCTGATCAAACACTGAACATCCTTGCACTTCTTGGAATAGAAGGACACAAAAAAGCAAAAAATGCAGGGAAAGCTTGTGGACACCTGCCAGCCACCAGGGGATGCCGTCGGCCACTTGTCGCCACCGGTGGCTTGCCGACCACCAGTGCACCATTGCCAGGCCATCGATGTGCCACTACCGGCCATCGATGGGCAGATTTGGGCTATTTCGGTCCTTTCACCCTTAGGTCTAATATAGTACACAACTCTAACATTCATTCCCCATAACTCCTTGCACGAAAAATGACTTCCCTCTCTTTCTAGGGTGCTCTTTTCTCTTTAGATCCACACTTTCTACGCGTTTTCTCAAACCCTAAACAAACTTTATTTGCTAAATCCCATTAGTTCTCTTCACTTTGAACCGATCTAGAATTTTGATTTCGATGCTTCTTTTCTCATTTCACATTGCTAGGCTCATTCCCCTCAAAGTTTTCTCTCAGGTTTGTACACTTTTCTCTTGGCTTTGACTTCTTTTTACTTTTTCTCTCTCCTCAGGTTACCTTTTCAAGGTTTCACCATTTTTCTTCATTTTTCACCATTTTGGTCATCCTGCACACTATTTCAGATGGCAAGACGATGTTCCACATGATGGGGGACTCCTCGAGCTTCCTCTAGTGGATTTTGAGGCGGACTCCTCAGACTTACGTAGTAACCACTATGCAAGGCATCAAATCCTTTACTCATTTTGTTGAGGACGCACCAGAGGACCTCCTATTGAGAGAGCCAGTGTCTCATTTTGTCGGCTAATCGCATAGAGGTACGAAAACTATTTTTCCATAGTACTGCCCTTAACCACTTGCATTTTCTTGCACTATTTTGAACTGATTACATAGACTGACTTGATCTGACTGTACTATCATCATTGCTTTATATTCAACTGCACTTTCATTGCCATGACCTAATTGCATTTCATACATTATCACAGGACGGATCCAGCTCATTTAGAGGCTATGGCACGACGACCGCTCGAGGACTGGTACAATGAGCTCCCAGCTGGGGTTCGCGACATTATTGATGAGACGGCTTTGGATCTCTTCTACTCTAGCTTGACTCAAGTCACAACGAGCCTCCTCTCTTAGGGGCTCTTGTGGAGAGGTGGTGGGACACCACTAACTCCCCACTTTTCCACAACGGGGCGAGATGACGATGACCCCCTTACGAATTTGCCATGATCACAGGGCTTAGGCGTAGGGGGTGATTTGATTCCTCTTGACCCTGATATGGGGAGAATGGAAGGCAGCATGGTGTAGACGTCCCCGACGCCCCGGGAGGGTGAGTCCGTTCTGGTTCATTTTGTGGGGTCACTCCAGCTCGAACCTCTCAATTGTCACGGTTCTTAATCTGAACCAAAGAGTCCAAATCGACAAATCGTTTTTTGAGAAACAATTTTTCAAAAGTAGTGCCAAACATGGACTGCTTTGGCCAGATACAGAGCGCCACCTAAATATTTTTTTAAAATGGGGAAATTTAGGAAACCCTGACTCGGTGCCGAAGGCCACATGTCCGTATCAACCGGAGTTGTCTCGGCTTGGGAGCTTGGGTACGATCGGGGAAGGTCAGCTATGAGCACCCCCTTTCGTTCGGTCCGAAGACCAGCCTCTACTAACCATGATATCCGATTTTGAAAACGTTATGTGTTCTTATTCCATTTTATTAGCCTAGATTACTATGTTATGCGCGCAGCAACAAGTATAGACTAGATTGCCTATATTTGGAAGTAAGCATTGCATATCCGTTTGTTTTGGAAAATGTTTTGGATTTGCTACTCGCAAGTAGGCTAAAACACGGATTTCAATGAGTTTTCTTCCAACTCCAAACAATCCAAACCTTCACCCACAGGCATCTAAGTAAGTTTATAACACATAGCATCTAGCCACATGTTAAGAAATGTTGTCATGGCAACATTCACACTCAGCGATATGCTAAAGCGGAAAACTTACTCGTATTCCGTGCCAACAAACAGAAGCTCGTTAGCAAACATGCATGATCCAAGTCCATGTTAAGTGCTAATGCATCGCATACAAAGTGTTACTAGAATAGGCTCGGCTATCCTAAACATGGCATGTGAGAATGCACAACTAATCACATATTCAGTTTTTAGAATTTGAAGTACAATGCAGTTAGCGTGATGTACCGAGCCTAATGCATGTAGTACAAGTGCATGAATGCACGCATGGCATAACATGAGGTATGCTAAATTAAAACGTGCCCTAATCTACCATCATAAGCAGGTAATAAAAGGGAAGAAAGACGTGAGGTTGGAAGACATACACACATCCAGCACACTTATTACATCTTTACCTCACTGGAGGGACCAAATAAATATTACAGATTAATTAACTACGCAAGCTAATTAATAATTACAAATTAAATTAATTTTAATTAACAAATTAAATTAAGCTAAAGAAAAAACAGTAAACTGCACCGGGAAACGTGCCGCCATGCATAGCTGCCTCCTGTTTTCCTTCCTTCACTCCTCTTGGAGGCTGTCAAAACCTCCAGGATTGCATCCCTGGACACTGGGGAGTACCACCGCTGAGTGGAATTTACCACCGGCAGTGGTGTGTGGCCATCGGCACAAAATGGAGTTGTCGGCAGAGGAACGATTGCCGGCCGGCACCTTACACTGCCGGTCGGCAGAATGTTCCTGCAGAATCTGCAAATGACAGCAACAGAGGGCAAGGCAAAGCATGGCAGCACAATTCAAGGCATATATGCACCACCACGTCCCTTATCAATGATAATGACTCAAAGGGGCATGTGCCTCGATTCTCGGACCACCAATCACAGCATTCTCCATGCATCGATGGCCACAAGAACCAAGTGTGCAACTTTGATTTCAAAATGCAATGCAAACCAATCAACCAAAGACAAGGCCCAATTCCTATCATCAAGTCAAGGAACAAGGCATGCATGCAAGATGCAATGCAAACCTAAGCATACAAACTAAGGATGCAACATGGCATGGTGACAAGCTTATGCAAGTATCAAGCAAACATAGGGGCATGCAAATGGATGCAAAGATGGACTTATGCACGAATTAGGAACAACTCTAAATAGGCTAAAACAGTAGCCATTAATGCCCAAAAATGGAGACCAAACACATGCACACATACATATGATTGGAAAGGCCAACACTTAGGCAAATAAGACAACCCTCAGCACACTTGAAGGGACAATCATGGACTAAAAGCATGCAACATAAGCTCTGAAAATCATGCCTAATACATGGTGCCAAACCAAGCAACAAAGATAAGCTAACATTCACATGCAATGATCGCAAATGTTCAAAGCAAGCCAATGAGCATTGAACTACACTTAACAGACCAAACATGGCATGAAAGGAAGGACAAAATCAGAGGTTTAGCATGTTAAAACAAAGCTAAAGGACTACTTAGATGGCATCTAAGTGACTCCAATACAAAGGCATGCATAAACACCGAAACATGGAGCATTGCTACACAAGGCTTAAGAGGCATTAAAGATGCATGCAAGGCAATCAAACGAGCATGGAAATGGGACTGAAATAACATTATAAGTGACCCCAAATCACCAAATCGATGCAAAGATGCCATGCTACAACATGCACATACTCAAGCCAACAAGCCCAAATACAAAGGAGCTATATGATGGCATGCCAAGTTCGACCCAAAAACCTAGGACAGACTAGAACAGTGGAAAACATGCACAAAATCTTCACAAGACTAAGCCTAAAACATGCTCCAACAAAAGGCTACAACCTAAGACAATGTTGAGCTGCAAATAACAAGGCATTACAAGGCAACTATGCTAAGCATGCATGGAGTACCAAACCAACTTGAAATCATGTTATATTATGGATATATAAGCATGAAAAACAGCCCAAACATGTTCAACACACACTCAAGCATAATGCTCTCTCAAGAGGCAAAAACATGCCCTTTTCAAGGACAACAAGGAGAGGGGGTGGCCCTCTCCTTCTTGGAATTCAAGGCATCATCTTCACCACTGAAATCCCTTAAGATTTCAGTGGTGAAGAGACCCCAACACCAAAATCCCGGAGCTAGCACAAAATGGCCCAAAATGAGGCTTTTCAAGGCCTAAGGGGGTCAACCACCCTCAAACAAAAAACACTCTAATAAACATAAGAGGGCCTAAAATAGAACTTTTTTATTTTATACAATAAGCACAAAACAGCTCTAAGATAGGTAGAAAATCGATGCAAAATTGGGGGAAAAGGAGACTAGGTTCTCACCCTTGAAGACCCCTTCACAAATGGTGCTCCAATGGCCTCCTTTAGCTTGAATCCAATGCCAAAACTTCCAAACCAGTCCTTTAGAACCTCAAGAGCCACAGGAAAGGTGAAACACTAGGTGTTTGTGTGCAATAGTAAGACACAAAACACCTAGTGCACAAAAGAGAGGGAAAGAGATATAGGGATGTATCTAACTCAAACCCTAGAACCAGAGCTCAACAATGGCTGTTTTTGCTCTCAAAATATATCAATTCTCCTAAGTCTCTCCATCTCCTTCAAGAGAGAGCCTCTCTCTATATGTCTTGTAAAGCTTACAAGACAAGCTTTAGCAAAGGGAGATCCCTCCATACACGTGTATGGAGGGATGCAAAAGCAAGACAGCTGTCTAAAAATATCTGCAAAGCAGATGAACAGCAATCGGCCGGCCAAAAAATGCCATCTTGGCCAAAAAGAGTGCCGACCGGCACAAATAGTGCTTGACCGCAACAAAGGTGTCGGTCGGCAAACTATAATTGCCGGTGGAGACAAAAACCAGCCGGCGGCCTCTAGCCACTGCCGGTGGTGGGTGGGGATGGTCTACAAGCCCCACCCTGCCTCTCAAGGGCAAGATGCAAGTGTTTGGTGCAAAACCAGACACTAATAGGTCAGTTCGGGGATCCTGAGGTTTTGAGGCAAGGCGCGTAGCCGAGGCCTCCGGGAACTCAAAACGAACACAAACATGGATAATCACCGAGTGTTCAAACGGTGACGTCCAAGTCTTGAGGACGGTCAAAAATGGGGTGTCTACACATGGGCCGCACTGCTTGGGGCACATCCACCGACACTCCGATCAGGCATGGTCCGGTACAGTTGGTTTGAGGAGTAGTTCAGGGGGACTGAGCCCAAAATGATCGAAGAGACAGAGCAGTATGCCAGAGGCTTCCTCATGTTCCTCTTCGGTACCACCTTGTTTTCAAACAGGTGGAATACCGTGGGCCTGTATCTTCTGAGCGCCTTAGTAGTGCTCCATCGAGTTCAGTTCTATGATTGGGGCAGAGCCGACCTCACCACTTTGTACGGATACATGAGCTCAACTTCTCGCATGAGTGGGAGCCTGATCGGAGGCTATTGGCGGGCTTGGGAGGTACAAAACTCAGTTCTCCTTTTTCACTTTACATTTTCTGCTTAGCATTTCTTGCTTTACATTTGTTCAACATATGTACTTTCTGTCCTGCATTTTCTGTACCTACTCATGCACTATATGCTTTCTGCTTTGCATTTTCTACATCTGCTCATGCACTATATTGATCACATATCATCATACTTTCCACATGGACTATGGGTGTACGCATGCTTCCCGGCTCTTGCTCCAAAGCCTATAGCGGAGGTTCTAGCAACGTCCCGTTTTCTCGGGTATACGACGGCCTACTCCGCCGTAGGACCTGGGAAAACTTCATGTTTTTTCGACAGTATTTTGATGTGATCGCGATGCATGAGGTAACCCAAAACAAAGTCATCTTACTTTTCAACCATTTAAATCCACACATTAACGATCAACAGTGACTAATCATCTATTCATTTCCATTTCAGATCACATGGTAACCCTGGGCCATGATACCGTCAGGGCTTTGAGCCTAGCATGATACAGCTCACATTCTTCTCGAGGGCCAGATTTGCCGTGCCTGGTTCTTGGGCGAGCTTTTCGCGCGCCAGTCTTTGGGCCTGCCTGACCCATTTACACCGATGGCACCTCCAGCGTCCATGACAGAGACACAGACTGTCTGCTGACGAGGTGATTCAGCTCATGGTAGGGTTGGAGGCAGATTACTTCCGTGTAGAGGGCGATTACACGACCTTCATCCAGATACATTGTAGACACCCTATTTTTTACCGTCCTCAAGACTTGGATGTTCTTGCAGGTACATCCTGTGACAAGTGTGATTGCTCGTCGAGTGCTCGAATTCCACAGCAGAACACCACAGGTTTGAACTTTCCAAACCCTACATCAATTTTGTCCCATTTTTGGATCATGTGTTGGTCCTTTCAGCATGCTTCTTTAGGTGCACTGCCAGCCATTGATGAGGCCTGCTGGCCATCAATGAGCCACTACCGGCCATCCCTGATGGCCGGCCGGCCACCAGTGCATCAGTAGATATTTTGAGCCAACTAGTGAGCACTGGTGCTCCCCTCTATACACGTGTAATGAGGGATGAAGGCAAGCTTTGGCTTGCATTTCTATAAAAGGAGAGGTCCCTCCCCCATGTAAGGGGTTACAAATTTTGGTGAGCAAAATTTCCTTTCTCTCTCTCTTTCTAGAATTCTCTCTCTCTTGATTTTGTGCTTGAAAGTGAGAATTCTCTACACATTTGTTCTAACAACCTTGATCAAATACCTTCACCTTGGAGCTGAGGTCCCTTGAAGCTTGGTTTGAGGTCTTAAGCTTGGTTTGAGCTCAAAAATTGGGCTGTTTGTTGTTGTGCTTCAAGGGTAAAGCCGTACCCTCTTTAAAGCTTTGTTTTGGTTAGTTGTTTGGCCACCTTTGTAGGCTAGTTTCAGGCTGGTTTTAACTTTAGAAAAACTCTATTTTTAAGGTCTTAAATGATGGTTTGAGTCTTTGTTTAGTTAAGGGATGGTTACCTCCCTTTGCTCTTTGGCTTAAAAAGCCTTTTGAGCCATCTTTCAAAACTTTTAAAACAATCTTTTCTTCGCCTTTTAACTACTAAATTCCAGGGGAATTTTAGTGGTGGAAAGTTGGTTTTGAAGTCCCAAATAGGAGGGGGTGGCCTCCTCTCCTTGTGTTTTGTTTGCATGTGTTGATGGCCTAAGATATGAGCATGCTTTTCTACCCTTTTGTAGCTTAGTTCAAGCATGTTTTAGGCTTTATTTTGACCTACTTTAACTCTATTTTTGGCTGGTTGGATCACTTCTTGTTTGTTTCTTGCACTTGTAGTGCAATCATGCTTACTAGCCTAACATATTTGATGATTTAGCCTATTGTTCTAGCTTGTGTTAGCTTGACTCCAGCACATTTTTGCTAATGTTTTGACATGCTTTAACTCTTTTTTGGGTGGTTTTGGTCATATATGCTTTGCTTTGTATAGCTATAGTGTAGTTGGCCTCACTAGCCTTGTGTTTCAAGGCCTCCAACATGCTTTGCTTGTGTTGTTTGCATGCCATAGCATCATTTAGCATGTAATTTCAGTGCATGAACCTCTGTCACACTCTCACATATTTCACTTCTTTATTGCTTTTGAGGGTTGTGAATTGTGCCTTGTTTGTGGGCTAACATGTATGCATGTTTCCCTAGTCTTTTGAGCTTCTATCTCAGCATGTTTAGGCCTTTGTTTTGGCATGTTTAAGCTCTTTCTAGGGCTGGTTTGATCATTTAAGATTGTTATAGCGTGCTTCTAGTGTAGTGTTCTTCACTAGCTTTGATGCTTTTGGTTTTGAACATGTTGTGCATGTGTTTCTTGCATGTTTTAGCATTCCTTTTCATGCCATTTCAACAGTGAAATTCTGCAACCTCTCTCATTTCTTCACTTTTAATTTTCTTGGAGGGTTGGTTAGCTTTAGGATAGTGTTTAAGCTTGAGGTAGAGTTTATGCTCAATGGCTTTAACTCTCTTTTGAGGGTTCCTCCTAGCCAAAGGCATGAGCTCCCTCATGTCTTAAACCATCCTTTGGTTAACCCCTTCCCCATTAGAGGACAATCACTTGGACTTAACCGGTTAATGAATGGCTTGGTAATGTAAAATGTGTAAACAAGAATTGAGCAAAGTAAAACTTGTGCAAGATAAGCATTTGTATTGCATTGCATGTGTTTGGATCGGACATTAATCCAAACACAAGAAATGCGAGACATTTCATGCTCATGGTGATGAAACGTGTCATGTTTCTTGGTCTCCGTTACCTTTGATCATCCATGATAAGGTAGCAGACTTGAGTCTTTGTTTTGTGCATTTATTGAATGTGTGCAAGTTGGATCCTTGGCCATCATGCATCAAAAATGCTTGGTTGGTGGCTTTAGATCCAATAACCCCCCTCCTTTGATGTTTTGAGATGATAAGGAGAGGGTGCAGTACAAACATGTCCTAGAAAAACCCTCAATTTTCCTCTGTGTGTGCTCTGTTACAGTTTGGTGTTACAGCACACCAGCGGCCGGCAGTGTTCCATCATTGGCCGGCAGTGCTTCATTGTTGGCCGGCAGGTGGTCGACAGCAAGCTCTTTTCGAGACGGAAGCCGAGACATGCATCTTCTAATTTCCAAATAGAGTTGAGGCAGTGTTGTTTAAATGCTTTACTTGTTAGTTAGCATGGTTTTGTAATTTAATTAATTAGTATGCTAATTAGTTACGTATTGTAATAATAAGTAAGTAGTTTACTAGTTATTCATTGTGTTATGCAATAATTAGCTTAGCTTAGCTTATTTATTCAGACCCTCCTTCACGAGGGTGCAATGTTGTAATAAGTGTGCGTGTGTGTATGCATGTCTTTCAACCCCACATCTTTCTCCGTTTTATTTACCCGCTTTCTGTGGTTAGATTAGGGCATATTTTGATTAGCATACATTATGCTTGCATGCGTGCATCATTCATTTGCCTTGCATGCACCGGGCTCAGCGCATCATTCAAACTGCATCACAATTTCATTGCAGTTATTTGAATACGTGTTCTAAAGCATGTTATCAAATTGTTGCATTCATATGCCATCTTAGATAGCCGAGCCTATTTTAGTTGCATTATTGTAGGTGTTGCATTAGGCGTCTTAAACATAGTTAGGATCATGCATTGTTTCTAACTAGTTTTCTACTTTGGCTCAAAGTACACTGTAAGTTTTACGCTTTAGCATACTTGCATGTATGTGAGTGTTACCATGTTTTCATGTGCTTGCCATAAGGCTATGTGCTTACTTGTTGAACTGCATGAATGCCTGTGAATGAAGGCTTTGTTGCTTGAATTGGAACAATTCATAAAATGTGAGTTTTAAGCCCACTTTGCGAAGTGGCAAATCATTGTGTTTTAAGCCCACTTGTGGGTGGCAAATCCGCACTTTAGCCCACTTGCGAGCGACATTTTCAAACCATTTTCGAAAACAAACATGAGTTGTTTTGTTCCCATTCTTGTGATTTTAGTCTATACTTGTATGTTGTGCACATCACATAGTAAGCTAGCTAATAACTGGAATAAGAACATATGTGTTTATAAAACAACATATCATGCTTAGTAGAGGTCAATCCTTTGATCGGGTGAGCGGGGGTGCTCATTTCAGGACATTTCCCTTTCGCACCCAAGTTCCCGAGCCGAGGCAACTTTGGTGATGACGGACACGTGGCCTTTGGCATGAGTCGGGGTTTCCTAAATTTTTCAAAATAAAATATTTAGGTGGCGACTCTGTAATCTGGCTAAGCAGTCCAGCTTTGGCATTATTTGATTCAAAATCTGATTTTCCAAAATGACTTGCCGGATTGGACTCTTTGGTGTTTATCAGTCTCACATTGCACTTTGTGAGATTAGATTCAGAACCGTGACAAGAGTCTGAACTGTAGGATACCAATTCGCGCCTCTTTGAAAGGGGGGCGCACGAAGAAAGTCTGGTCTACAGTTTCTGGCGACTCTGCTGGGGATTTAGAGAACTTGACTCGAACTCATGATATGTTATTTTATTTACACTTATGTGTTTCTTTGCATTGCATTTACATTGGTGCACCTAAGTCACAGTGTTTGCCATCTGGTATTCCTGAGCGGTTTGCTGAAGGCTTACTTGGAAAAGCTCGCCAAAAGGCTGACTGGTTGCGACTCTGCCACGATCGGAACACAAACCTTGGATCTGGACTACCGTTGTACCGTCTGATCCTCCTTTCACTTCTTGGTGTTAGGTGCGAGAGGTATATTAGGTGGTCTTGCTGAGGCACCCTTTTTTTGACCATTTGACCTAGTTGCATATCGGAAGCCTTAGCAACTGTTCCAAACTAGGACAGGTTGCTTAGGATTGTTTGAAACCGCATGTGTGTGTAGTGAAACCCTAATTCCTGACGAAACTAGGACAGGAAAACCCTACCCCACTATAGGGGTGTTTTGGCTCTCACTTTCTTGATATGTGCTGTTATGGTGTGTCTCTACAGGAACGTATATATCAGTTGCAAGTATGGATATCAGTCTGAGGACATCAGTGTTTGAGGGTATCAGTTTTGAGGCAGAAAATTTGGGTGCAGAAATCAGTGTTTGTGTACAGATTGTCTCGCTTATGATTTCAACTGTGTGTTGTCTCCATCTAAGCTGAGATGCTGTCCATTTTTTGATTGTTGTTTCTTTTTTTTGCTTTATTTTCCTTTTTGCAAGGTAGTATTTCATCATTGCTTCCGACGAGGCAAATACCCCCCGAGCACTCTGGACCAGAGGTAGAAGGCTTCATAGATCTGAAGATCATATTGATGGACAACCAGTGTTTATTTCATTACCCCCGGTTACAAGACGGAGGGCAGTCAGGCATAGAGTACCAGTACAGCAGTCGTTAGTTCAACGGTCATTGTCTACCCTACCTGTGCGCAGTTGGGCTGAGATTCTGTTTCTACCTCAGAGAGAGAATATACACTTGTTCAAACAGATCGGCACTTTACAGTCAGTATGGAGGAAATGATGAGTCAACTCCAACAGACCATGGAGGCCATGCAGCGGGATACTGTTCGCCAAGCGGAGGTTACTACTCGTCAGATAGAGGTTGTAGCCCAGCAGGCAGAACTAATTGCTAAGCTTCAACAACAGCAGCAACCACAACAAGCCGGAGCTTCTACTTCGCACCCACCCCCACCTAGGGTTCCAACACTTGGGGAAACAGCTAATGTCCAGGAGAATACGGACATCTTAACAGGGCCAGTCCTACCATAGATTTCAAAAGCACTGACCTACCCAATTGACACACCGTTCAAGTTTGAGGCCGATCCTACTTCTTTGAAAGTAAGCAAGCTTGAAAAGTTGTTTAAACGAGCTCAGGGAGTTAACTCGATCTCGGACATAGAGGATGGCTACACAAATTAGGTGGTAACATTGCCAGATAGGTTCAAAATGCCTCACATAGATCGCTTTGACGGCTTGGGCGATCCTATGGTGAATATAGACCAGTTTTAGAGACTTGTTGAAAGATTGATCTACTTATCTCATACACGCCCCGACATAGCATTCACTGTAAGCAGAGTAAGCCAATTCATGCATTCACCAGGATAGGAGCACTTTGAAGCAGCATACAAGATCCTAAGGTATCTAAAAGAAACTCCTGGTAAAGGTTTGATATTTAAAAAACAAGGACATCTTCAAGTGGAAGTATATACATATGCGAATTGGGCTGGAAGCATCACTGATTGGAAATCTACCTCAGGCTACTGTACCTTCGATGGAGGAAACCTGGTTACTTGGTAGAGTAAAAACCAAAAGGGTGAATTACACTAATAGTCCCTATAGTTTGGGGCTTGTGTCACTTTGGTCCCTGACTTTTCAATTGTGACACATTTGACCCTAAATTTTGAACCTTGTTTCAAATAAGGACAATTAAAAATATCATTAGATTTTTCAAGGATAAAATTGTCAATTTGGTAAAATATAAACTAATTTGACAAAAATAAATGTCAAACAAATATTTTTGAATTTTTCAAAATTATTTCTACCCACTAAAAATAAAATTATGTAAAATTGATAAATCTTTTAGACATTTATTTTTTTTTACCAAACTAATTTTTATTATATGTTTGGATAATGATCATGTAAAATTAATTTTTAAAGATTAATCATGTGATTTTTATTAATTTTTATCAATTTTATATAATTTAATCATTGGTGGATAAAAATAATTTTTAAAAAATTAAAAATATTTTTTTGACATTTATTTTTGTCAAATTAGTTTATATTTTATTAAATTAACGATTTTGCCCTTGAAATTAGACAATGGTATCTTCATTTGTCCTTATTTGGAACAAGATTCAAAATTCAAGGTTAAATGTGTCTAAACTGAAAAGTCATGGACCAAAGTGACATGAGTCCCAAACTATAGGGACTGTTAGTGTAATTTGCCCAAAACAAAATGTAGTGGGTAAAAGTAATGTTGAAGCTGAATTTAGATGAGTGGATCAAGAGCTTACTGGAAGACTTAAAAATTCCAAGAATATCACCAATGGAAGTGTAATGTGACAATATCACCAAGATATGACTGAACTCTTTGGGATATCACAGCTGTAAATATTTAGATTTAGTTAATACTGTAGAATAGGAAAGTTTATATTTAGAATCAGAATTAGTAGCTAATTAGTAGCTAATCAGTCCTCAGAATCAGTAGCTAATTAGTAGCTAATCAGTCCCTAATTTTATGCCTTGTATCTCGTATAAATAGAGGTGTTGTGTACATTGTTTAAAATATGAGAATAAGAAATATTATTCTTTCTAGCTTTCATATTTGTGATGTATAGTTCATTTTTTCCTGTTTGACTTCTTGTTTTTGTTGATTGTCATTTTGAGAGACTCCTAGTAAAAAAAATTTAAAAAAATAGAGCAACTGCAATGGCGGCATTCAGAGCAGCTCTCAACTAAGCTTCATAAGGTGTATCTTGGCGAATGGTGGGATGTAGTAGACTGGATTGTAATTGAGAAGGATGTGAGCAGCTCATTTAGGTGCTTGGATATTCCAAATGTTGTTTAGATTATCGATCCGGACAGTCCTCAGTAGCAGTGATGTAGGTTTGTCAGGTATCTGCACAATAGAACACCACGAATCTAAGCAGATTCGAAGGAAAACAAAAATCAAATCTACAAAAAGAAAAGTGAAGACGTGGATTGTTGTAATAGCATGGGTGTAAAACTTGTACTCCTAGTTGTTGGGTAGAATGGTCTATGTCAAGTTTTTTGCTGGAGGTTTGGTCAATTGTTTGCAGTTAGCTTGTTTGGGTGTAAGGTAGAACTTGTCCTGACACAGTTAACTGGCATAATAGAATAGCATAGGCCTGTCAACAGGTCAGATTGGCCAAGATCTGATCCAATTCGATTAACCATAATCCAAATCCGAATATGAAAAATCTGATTACGCATGATCCATTTTAAAAGGATATCCAATCTGTACAATCCGATTCGTACCATACCGATCTTATCCTCTTTTTTCTTTTCTTCTTCTTCTTCTTCTTCTTTTCCTAACCGTGTATAGCCAGCCTTATAAAGTTAATAAAATACCAATTATAAAAAATAAATAAAAAATTTTGTTCGTAACATCAAATTTTGAATACTTTATTACTCATAAGTTTATACAAAACTATTTTGAATACTTTATTACTCATAAGTTTATACAAAACTATTTTTTGAAGTATCTAACACATTCAACGCTTTTTTTGGAAAAGAAAAATGCTAAATCATTCAATATTTAACTTATAAAAAATAATGCACCAAACAGCCAAAATAAAATAGTAAACACTTCAATATCTAACTCATTCAAAGATAAATCATGAAACTTAATATTTTTTCTGCCATCTTGCTCATTCAATGCTAAACCATGGCAACCATAGACAAGAAAAATAAAACAGTTATAATAGTTGAGAATTGATTTATACATTTATAACCATATTTCACTGCAAAAACAAAATAAAGTAATTAATGACAAATTATCCATAAACTTTCCCTAAGTTAATTGTCTTAGACTTTCTTTGTATGCATTTAACTGACTTCTCCATCTCTTTCTCCATCAACAACATTATGAAGTCCTGCACAATTGAAATAGTAAATAGTTCAATTGAACTTGGGTTCAAGGACAAAACAAAAACAAACCCTTGTAATTCCAATGAGATGACAGTAAAAAAAACAAATATGTGTAGATAACTTTTGTCACAATGCAAATGACATATCAAGTGATTCAATCCATCTATTTTTCTCAATTCGACTCATATAGATATTTGCATATACAGTGTAGATATCTAAAAACTTTTATTCTTTGAGTACTTTTCAAAACCATGCAATAACAATGTTTTTTTTTTTTTTTTAGGTCTCCCACTGTATCCCCAGGTTTTTTGGACCCAGGACTAATCCGCCGAGGAAGCTACTGGGCGCATATGCGGGGTCCTCTCCCAAGGGGGTTTGCTACATCCACAAAGGCTCGAACTTAAGACATTTGCTTAAGCGACCCAAGTCCCTTTCCACTTGGACCAACTCCCATTGGTAGCAACAACAATGTTAAATACTTCAAAAAGTGTGACGTTGCCATGTCATGCACAACAACTAAATTGAACTCCAAAGAACCAGGCTTCAACCCAATTAACTCCAGATTCTGCTAGTTAAAATTCATTCCTAATAGTCATTGAAAAAAAAAAAGAGATCAGTTTCACCATTCTTCAAATCTCATCTCAATTAATTCTGACTATAACAAACAATAAACTTTACTATTGCTGTGATGCTTCACTACAAAAACATAATAGATGCATTGTGAGCCACTAGGACAATTCTGAAAACCATAAAAAATACCCAAGGACGTTCACAAATAATTAAGGAATGACCAATTATAAGCTATATGTGACTATGTTTTGAATTATCATTATAATCATCTAAGTTTAATGAAGCCATATCCTGCTATTAGGAAGTGGGTGATGGCCATCCAAACAACATAACCAAACTAATTCTATTAAAGGCCAAATCAATGAGGAAAAAAAACCGTTATCTCGCCCCCCCCTCTCTTTCTCAAAATTCTTTCTTTGGGTGAGCAATAAAAAGCATAACCAAACAATGAAACCATCATATCCACAACAATCATTGTCAATACAAGTATGATGATTGTTAAACTCCATAAACTACAGTTGAAATAGCATGAGTTTGGGAAAAGAAAATCACTTTATTGAGGAAGCAAAAGGAAAACCCAGAAGAGGGAAGAAATATACCGACCTACATGTGACAATTAAACAAACAACAAAAACTGCACCTGTTAAAGAATCAAACAGACTTGATCAATGCTTTTAAAAGGTGGGCAGAACTATAACCTGACAAATGCACATTTGTAGCATTAAATTAGGTTTTATTATTGTTGATTAGGGGTGATAAACGAACCAAACAACTCAAGCTCGACTCGTGTTTGGCTTGTTATTAGCTCGTTCGTGCTCGGTTCGTTAAATAAACAAGCCAAGCTTGAACACATTTTAGAGCTCATTAAAGTTTTCAAACCAAGTTTGAACAGTTAATTTCTGGTTCGGCTCAGTTCAATAAGCCTAAAATTATGTAAAATATTAAACTGCTTGAGCTCGGCTCGATAAAAGTTTGTTTGAGATCGGTTCGAAAGTTTAATGAACCAAGCTTGGAAAAATTTTAAAGCTTGTTAAAGTTATTAAACTAAGCTTGGATAGTTAACTGTTTGGTTCGTTTATCACCCCTATGGTTGATACCCACTTATGAAATGGTCAGTACTGAAATTCATTTGATATCAAGCCACTTGCGAGTTTTCAAGTTCACATGGCTTGAAATTCATTTGATAACAAGCCATGTCTAAGATGTATATCTATATGAGAGAGAGAGAGAGAGAGAGACCAACTCCTCAAAGTATTGCTCCACTTCTGATTTTTGTTAGGCGTAAATGTTAGAAGCACATTTCTAGACATACCACTTATGAAAACCAGCCAAACTTTCTTACTTCAAAGAACCGACAAGAAATTGACTACCACTTTAGCTACTATTTTTAGAAACAAGTGCGACGGAACTCATGGAATCAGAAGAATCACTCCTATACTCATAAAAAAGATCAACAAAGCCATTACGGACCCTTTGAATACGCTTATTAGCATCAGCACCATAAATAAGCCCAAAGCAGTATTCCACCAAGTCCAGCTTGTAACAGAAAACAAGCATATATTTCAAGTCACTCAACTGGGTTTTTTCCCCATCAAACCAATCTGAATCTAAAGATAGAAATAGAGTCATGCAGATCTTACAAACACAAAAAAAAAAAAGAAGAAAAAAAAGAAAGTTAACATGAACAAACAACCTAAAAATTCATGGGCTTTTTAGGTTTATATACAATGATTGAAACTAGAAAAAGATCCAACACAAAAATAACAAGAAAAAAACCAAATTCATCCATCTTTTTGAACGTCAAAAATCCTCAAATAAAGCTAATGTAGACTAATATGAAACCAATTATGTTACAGAGCTCGTTACTGGGAGCCTTAAAATGTCCCAGAGCCATGGCGCAATCGACAAATCAAATTCCAACAAAAATCACAATGAACAAACCCACTTAACAAACTGATCAAACCCACTCGACAACAATCACAAGCAACAAAACTCACTTCAAATTTATCATAACTATAGAAAACCCACTTGAGAACAATCAATATAAAGCCAAACCCATTTCATTGCAACTAAAACCTAGTTAAACTAACACCCTAATATTGGGGAAAGCAATGGAATTCACAGAAAATTACCGACTCCGAAAAATAGACTGATGTTTGATGTCTGACTCTGAAAGTTAAAGTCTCCAAAATTCGAGTGACAATCGAAGATGGTGATTTGATGATGATCAAACTCAAAGAAATTGTGGATGATAGACGTCACAAATGATGATGATGATATGAGTCACTCTCCAAAGAAATCTCTGATGGCGATTCGATGAATCGATCTCTAGAGAAATCGCATGAGAGAGACAAGTGTTTTGATCTTTCTAGGGCAATTGTTCTACTTCTCAAATGGGCTGTAATATCGGATTCAGGTACATAAACGGACCGAAATTGATTTATCCAAATCCGGTCCATTAAATTCGGATCTGGCAGATTCGGGTTACACGAATTATCGGATCCGGATTTCCACAAACAAATTGGATTAGACGGGTTGGATCTGAGTCAAACTCAATCCATTGCCAGCCCTAGAATAGCAATACTCAAGTTTGTGGAGGTCGAGCTAAAGACCAAGCAATCGATTTAGCTTGACCATTCCCATAATGATTCGATAACTATTGGGAGTCAACTACATTGCATTCAAGTTCCAATGGCCGAGGCACTCTCAAAGAAGTGGATGAAGAGGGAGCCTAACACTGGCCTCCACGACGGCAACTAATGGGACATGTATGATGTCAGGACCCTCAACCTTGAAGTCGACATGATTGTTCAAGCTGACATTGGCATCAGGGGGAATCTAATATAATTTAGCAGTGGTCATTGACTCTAGCATGTACTATAAATGCCCTATTTTTCGAAGAATAAAGAAACAATGGACAAAGTAGATAATACAAAAAAAATGATAAAATAGAAGAGATCCAGAACTTATAAAATGGAACATCTAAACTAAAGGAGTTAATTTAAGGGATAGACAATGACAAATGTAAGAGGTATGCAGCTTGAAGCAGAGTGACAATGATGGACGGAAAAAGTGTGAAAAAGCCTGAAGGTGCAAAGAGTAAAGGTGAATAATATGAAGTAAGAAATAGAAGTTTAAATAAAGAAAAAGTAGGAGAGAGAAAAGGGTAATATTGGTGTCGCCTGAAGTGCATTGTACCTATACATGTCCTTCCATGACGCACATGTATGATGATGCACAAACAATGACAGGATGATACATCATCAATGCAACAGAATCGTCAAAAATAAAGAGACTGAAGCCCAACATTATCTAACACCTTTATAGCTATAAAGATGCTCTTTAGAGAATGAAGGGCAATTGATAAATTTATGAGAATATGTTTTCAAATATATTATTGTTTGTTGCTGACAACTTTCTGCCACAAACATTGCTTTTACCGTTGGAATGCACACTCATCGCTCCATTTTTAAGACTCTTCGTATTTGTTCATCTACATTTTGTTGTTATTTACTATTGTTACATGTGTAAAACAATTCCATGAAACGTGGGGGTTCTTCTTTTGATTTTGCTACAAAGTATCTTGGTAAGCTTAATTTATGGATGTGTCTAAGTGTGTTAAAGAAGTACCAATATTTGACACATGCTGAACACAAGTACCACTCCTCTATAAAACTACCTGTGTTTCTTATATCACATTGCTAGGGTTGTGCATCCCCGTTAGGAGAAATCCAACTGAATGCTTGTGTGTGATAATAACACAAATAGTTTAAATACACATAGGGAATGCAATGAATAACAAAAAAGTCTAGGAATAGGTAGATAAAGTTTAAAAATGTAAATAGCATTATGATTGTGAAAATTATGAACTTCTTGTCTTAAAGTTGATCATTCAAGTGGGAGTTGCAATTTTGGTGAACGTCATTGGATTTTCTGTTGATTTTCTTTCTGTTGAATACATATCATGTTGCATTAACTATGTAAATTGCATCCGTTTGAGCATAATGGCTAGGATTAACTATGTAAATTGCAACCAACATTTATTTCATTTTGTTTACACTCTAAGTGGTAATGGCTAATTTAAACATTGGGAAATTTTTTGAATTTGTCTCATGTATGTTTGAATTCTTATTTGATTTGAACTAATGATCTGTCAATTATGTGTTGCTTTCATTTCTGTTGTTGACCATAGGCATGAGGCAAGGTTTATTCAGCAAATCATCAAGGAGATTGCAAATAAATTGAATAGAACAATCTTGAGTCTACCCCCCTACCAAATTGGAATTGATTCTCGTGTAGAAGAAATTAATTCTTGGTTACAAGATCAATCAGCAGGTGTTGGCATTGTGACAATATGTGGGATGGGTGGAATAGGGAAGACAACCATTGCCAAAATAGTTTATAATCTGAATTTTGACAGATTTGAAGCTAGTAGTTTTCTAGCAAATATTAGAGAAATATCAGAACAATACAATGGCTTGGTTTGTTTGCAAAGAAGACTGCTTCAGGATATTTTGAAGGGGAAACAAAAAAAAAAAAAAATTTGTAGTATCCATGAAGGTATGTTAGGATTAAAGATGCTCTATGCTATAAAAGAGTTTTGCTTGCTCTTGATGATGTGGATCAAATGGACCAATTAAATGCAGTGCTCGTAATGCAAGATTGGTTTTATCTTGGAAGTAAAATTATCATAACTACTAGGCGTGAGCACTTGATGAAGGCACAAAAACTGTACAAGTTGCATAAGGTTGAGGAATTAAATGACGACGAATCACTTGAGCTCTTTAGTTGGCATGCCTTTCGACAAAACCACCCCATTGAAGGTTACGAAGAGCACTCAAAAAGAGTTGTGAGCTACTGCAGAGGGTTGCCTTTGGCCCTTCAAGTTTTGGGTTCTTCTTTATTACAAAGAAATTCAGATGTATGGGAAAGTGCATTAAAGAAATTGAAAGCGATTCCTGATAGCCAAATCCTTACAAAACTTAAAATAAGTTTTGATTCTTTGCAAGATGACCATGACAGAAATTTGTTCATAGATATTGCTTGTTTCTTTGTGGAAAAAGACAAAGATTTCACAATTACAGTTCTAGATGGATGTGATTTCTACACTGAAGTAGGGATTGACAACCTCATTGATAGATGCCTATTAATAATTAATCAAAAGAACAAGCTGACTATGCATCAATTGCTTCAAGATATGGCACGAGAAATTGTACGACAAGAATCAACTGAAGAACCTGAGAAAAGGAGCAGACTATGGCATCATAAGGATGCATTCAATGTATTAATTGAAAAAACTGTAAGAATTGTGATATTTCATGTCTAGTTGTATATGTTTTTTGCCCATGTGCATACATATCTAGCCTTTTTTTCGTGAATTTTTTTATTATTATTTATAATCAGGGGACAGAAACAGTTGAAGGCCTCATCCTCAACATGAATGGGTTTAACGAAGAGGAGCCATCCAGTAGGGTAAATAATTCAAAAAGACATCATTCTGAATATTTTCATGACAACTTGTCATTCCCTTATAAAGGCAGTTCATCATCATCAAAGCGACGTCGTCTAAGCTTCTCTTGGCTCTCCATGAATTCTTCCTCAATAGAATCATTTCCAACATCTAAAGAAGTAAATATACACACTGATGCATTTTCAAGAATGCAGAGACTGAGAATACTCCAGCTCTATAATGTACGGCTTACTGGATGCTATGAAGAATTTCCTAAGAAGTTAAGATGGCGTTGTTGGCATGGGTTCCCTTTAAAATCTATACCCAATGATTTTTCTTTGGAGAGCTTGGTTGCACTTGATATGAGTTATAGCAACTTGGAACGAGTTTGGAATGGAACAAAGGTTGGACAATAATTTTATTATTTGTTTTTGTTTTTTGATTGTTTTTAATGTCTTGGGGATTGGTTTGAATATCCATATAAATTAATTTCCTATTTTTTGGTGTTAGTTGCTCAGATTATTAAAATTCCTCGATCTCAGTCATTCTCATCACCTCACCAATACACCTGACTTCTCAGAACTGCCTAATCTTGAGAGATTGTTTTTTAAAGATTGCATAAATTTGATTGAGGTTCATGGATCCATTGGAGAATTTGGGAGACTTGTTTTGTTAAATCTGGAAAACTGTAAAAACCTTAAGAAGCTTCCACACAATATTGGTCACTTAAAATCCCTTGAAAAACTCTCTCTGGTTGCTCAAAGCTGAATGAGTTGCCTACAGAGCTGGGCAAGATGGAATCTTTGAAGGTGTTCGAGGCAGATGAAACTGCCATACATCAGTCACTCTCTATCATTGGTGAGGAAAAATCATGGGGTTCAGTGTTGCGGTCATGGATGTTGACACCAAGAAACAGTCCTACATCCATTACATTTTCATTGGCTTCTTTATCATGCTCATTAGTAAGCTTAAGTCTTGAAGACTGCAATCTATCAGATGATGCTATTCCAAAGGATCTTGGTGGCATATCCTTGTTGCAGCACTTGGATCTAAATAAAAACCCCATTTGTTATCTACCAGATAGTATCAGGGGCCTTACTGCACTCCAGAAACTTGAGCTAGCACATTGCACAAAACTCCATTCACTTTCGGAGCTTCTAATGAGTTTAAATAACTTAAATATACATAAATGCAGTTTGTAGGAAATGGTTACAAATCTTCCAAACCTGTTGAAATCACTGGTACTGGCGATAACTTCTTGTGATAGCCTAGTTGAGATTCAGGGATTATTCAAGCTAGTACCCATAAAGAACATTAATGTAGAGATGTTCAATAATATCGGTTGGTTCAACTTGGAAGCAATAGGAAAGGTTGAGGTTGCTATATTCAATGTCATGACAATAAGAACAGTGAAAGTTCCCCTTCAGGTGCTTCTTCTTCGTCTTATTCTTCTTCTTCTTCTTCTTAAATGCTAATGATATGATTTCCGTGGCGCAGGGACTTTATGAATTTATTATATTCAACACTTTTCTTCCTGGAAGTGAGGTTCCAAGCTGGTTCAGCAATAAGAGCACGGGATCCTCAATTTGTTTGAATGTGCCTTCACTTCCTAATCTCAAGATTCGAGGCTTGAATGTATGTGTTGTCTATGAGCAAACATATGCAAAATCTGATGACTAAATAAATGAGTACTGGGATAATATTTTTATTAGAACCAGCAAGAAGACCAAGGGTTTAAGTGGATCTATAGTCCCACTTTTGTAGGACTTCCAACAGACAATGAAGATATGATATGGTTAAGCCATTGGAAGATCGGGAATCAATTGGAAGGTGGCGATGAAGTGGATGTTACAGTGTTTTTGTGGGCTTATATGAAGCTAAAAAAGTTTCGCATTCAAGTTATGTATGAGCAGGAAGAGACCAATACCGAACAGGGAGACTTGTATCCTTCTTTTCATAATGTTGTCAATGAAGATCTGTCGGCATATCAAATCAGTACAGGCATGTACTTCCTCTGCCATCATGATTTTGACATCTATCAAGACCACTCAAAAAGTGGTGGCTGGACTTCCAAAGGCTGGTATGACTTCTTATTTGGTGACTCTGTAACGACTGCACTGCGTAAATATTTCAATAATATTTCGGGTGACTACCCTCTTGATTCATAATTAAAATATAGACACCATAACTCCTATAAATATAGAGTTCTTAATTATGCCATTTAGTTTACCTCAATTTCACAGAATCTCTTATTCATCTTCTACATAATGTTCCTATATTATTTTATTGGGTAAATATATACTTTTCACCCCTATAGTTTGACCCAAATTTTATTTAATTTGCTCACTATTGTTTCAATTTAAACAATTTGGTCCCTACATTTTAAATTCAGTTTCAATTTGGTTCTTTCGTCCAAATATGTGCACCTTGGGAGACTAACACTGTTACAAAATTGTTAATTTTAATGTTGGAAGGACCAAATTGAAATTGGATTTAAAGTGTAGGGACAAAATTATTTAAATTAAAATAATAAGGATCAAAATCAAATTTAGGTCAAATTATAATTGTGAAAAATATAATTTTTATTTTCTTCCATTCGCTGTGATATTATGGCAACTTGAGAAAGGCTTGGCATCTTGTCGTGTTATGTTTCAAACGTATTTTTTGAGATTTGAATTGTATTTTGGAGCGGTATTTGTTCGCTAGTATACCTGTACGAAGAGAGGCAAATACCATTTTAGGACACTAGAATTGTTTCATTGAACCATGGGTATCATTTTCCAAACCATACACATACAAAGGCACAAGACTTGTTCGGTGCTTTGTCAAAATAAAGTCTCAATCAGTGTCTTTTTGGTTTTCTATTCAAATCTTTTACTTTGTTTCATTGAACCATGGGCCTTCATTAATTCAATCTGATTTTATGAGTAATATCGGTTTTGATTTTATTTTGAACCTTCCTTGAGATTGCATTTATGTTTTTGTTTGCTCATCCATTCACGAGCCACATCAACATCAGTTTATATATTTACATTTAAGCTTGAACTAGGCGTGGTTAATTGTTTTGTGATAGTTTTATTGACTGCATATTGTAAAGTTATGACATTTTATGGTAAAAAAAGTTAACATTTTGTCTTTATGTACAAAATTTTGTAAAATTTTGTAAAAATGTTGCGAAGGACACATACCACACGCATGATGAGTCATTGTAACCTTTCTTTCAAGTATGATTGTTAGTTATATGTAATTCACCTAATGTTTGTAATCAGTCTCCAAACTTATTTCAAAACTTATAAATACAACCATAACAAACTTGCTTTGTAGTTATTGTTGGGTTAGGTTAGGTGTGATTTCTTTGGATTGGTTGCTGGGACTTGTGGATATATTTTTCTTATATTTGTAATTATTATCTTATTAATTGGCCTAAAAGAACAAAAAAAAAAAAAGAAAAAGAAAAAGAAAAAAAATTCTAATTATTCAAAGTTAACTATTTATTATTTTTATTTTTGAACTGTGTTAACCCGTTATTTCATAGTATTGAATGCCGACTTTCTATTGCTTTTAGTCTTGAAATGTGCCTCCATCACTAGTTTTCTTGCCATTTTATGCATTGTGAAACAAAAGTAACGCAATATAAAATTTTGGTACTTATTTTATAGACCTAGTGATGTGTCAAAAAAATAATTGATTGATCAATTAATCGTCTTCTTGACGTATCACTGAGTCTATAAAACATATCTAAAAAGTAAACTTATATATCATCTTTCTTATTTTTTATTTATTTTATTTTATTTTTTTGTAATTGAAACATTAATAGGAAGGAGAGAGAATCAAAGCACCTATCTAATGAGTAATGATAAGATGTGAGTTACACCATAAGAGCATCTCCAACTCTTTCATATTTTCTTTTATCAAATTTATATTTGATGAAAAGGTATTAAAAAATTATGAAAATATTAAGTTTCATGAAAGAAATAGGAGGAAAGAGTTCAAGAAACTTTTAGAAATAATCTAGTGTGGTAGATAATAAAACAATAAAAGAAGCTGAGTCCTTTAAGTTTGTAAAAATCATAAAGTAGCCCTAGGTTATTTAAAATAGTTTCATAGTGAGACTTTAATTTTAAGTTTTAAGTTAAGATTTAAATTAATTTTTGTAAGATCCTGTGAGACCTTCAATCTTGGTATTAGAGCCTAGAAATTGAATTTAGGAATAATTTTAAATATGAAAATCTAATGTTTAATGCATGATGTAATAGATGTAAAAACACATTATACATCTTGATTAATGTAAGTATTTTTTAATTTTAATGTCTTAGTTTGTAAATATTATAAATTTAGTTATATCTTATAGTGCTCTATGATTAAGAGGTTGTAACTTAGTGTATGTGATTGCATAACATACAACAATATACCAAAAATTAATCTAAAGATGGACAATCTTCATGACCATCTTCTCCAAAAATTTTCCTAAAATGTAGCATTGCTCAAAAAATTATCTCCAATCCTTTCATCAAATATTTATGAAATTAAAGGAGTCATTTTTTTTTTTTATCAAATTGAGAAATCATCATATCCTTCACGAATATTTGAATTTGACGAAAATTTGAAAAGATGAAGTATTGGAACTGATTTTTTTTCCATCAAATTTGGTGAAAAGTAAAATTTGCAATAAGATAGGAATTTTTAAAACTATTTTGATGAAAATTTAATGAAAGAATCGAAGTAGTTCATATTTAATTATTTTTTTTTTACTTAAATTTATCAAATTAGATGAAAAATTGATGAATATTTGAAAATGCTCTAAAAGAGTTGAATTTAAATCAAACATAATTTTGTAAATATATTAATGTGCATGAATTATATGCACATGTCATTGATACAAACACGAAAGCACCTATCAATATATTTTTAATTTAAAATATCACTATCACATTATTCTAATTAAATATATAATATTTAAATTATAGAAGAGTGGTATTTTTTTCAACCTAATACTTAATGGACTTAGACTCTCTTCAGTTCATTATGTGGACTGAACTGTGTTGTTCGAGTTTATGGAGTCTATCACATGTCCTGTTTCGATATACGAACCATTTAATGTGTAAAATTTATCGAGTATTTCATTCTTACAAGAAATTACATTGATCAGATATCGATAACTACTTAATTGGATCAGATTACTGTCTACAATTTATTTTAAAAATCATATTTACCGTTGACACAAATATGATTTGATCAAGTGACTATCGATATATGATTAACGTAATTTTATGTAAGGATGGAGTGCTTGGCGAATTCTACACATTGAACAGTTTGGATTATTGAAACTGGACCTGTGATGGGCCCCATGAACCCAACAACACGGATCGAACTAGAGAGAAACTTGGTCCATACTTAATTAACTCTAATGATATCACTATCATGTTATTTTAATTAAATATATAATATTTAAATTATAGAAGAATGGAATTTTTTCCAACCTAATACTTAATTAATATGCTAATCTGCCTGCTCGAATGGCGGCCCATTTTACTAAACTACTTGTAAAATTAGAAGACACGCAATCGACATTCCTAAGCAATTGTCCAGATAATTAGAGAAATTTTGGTATGCTAATAGGATATCACATGATACTATATTCTACTAATCACAAATGTATATGTTTCTTATTTTTTCTCATACACCTAACATAAATGTAGTAGATCCTATTGTCAAATCTAATCACAATAGTAGAAAGTATCACATGGTATCTATCCTATTAACACCTAAAAATTCCTCAGATAAATTAAAAGAAAAACAAAGACACAATTAATAGAAGCAAAACAAATGACAGAACAATTATTAATACATAATACACCATCACAATTTGTTACTAGGGCAAATTACACCAGAGGTCCCTATAGTTTTTCTCAAAATTCATTTTGGTCCTTGATATTTCAATTTGAACACATTTGTACTCCAAATTTTGGTTTTGTGTCAAATAAGGAAAATTATGGATGGAAATCAAGTTTTTGGAAGGAAAATGGTCACACGCATTGCACATGAACATCTTTTGAGGACAAAATAGTATTTTTATCATTCCCTCTCTATACTTCATCTTCTTTCTTTCTTCCACCATCACCACTCATAACCATCAACGACCACCTGTAAACATTGCCACCCTACGCATAGCCACCAACCACCACCAAAACACTTACTCTTCCACACTACCACCTCATCAATGTAACTTAACCCAGCAAAAAATCCACCCAAAACTAGTAGCAAATCTTGTCACTCTACCAACCCAAATTTACCTTCCACTACCCTTGAACCACCATCAGAGCATCACTACCAAACTCTATCCACCCTGCCACCCTCACCACCCTAAATCCAACTTCAAATCCTCTCATCGAAATTTGCCTTTTCAATGAAGCAAACCATTGACCAATTGGTCATTAACAATGGCCAATTTCAACAAAATGTGTTGGCATGAAGAGGGGTGGTCTGCACAAGGAGGCGGGTAGGGTGATTTGTGCAGAAAGGGGTTGTGAAATGGTCTACATGTAACAGTTTGTTTGGGGTGATAGCTCGAGCGGTCATTTGGTCGCTCGAGCGAAGATGCGCAGCTCCCAATATCTTGCATGTTTACAGGTGAGACCACTCGAGCAATGGAGTGGTCACTCGAGCGTAGAATCCAAGCTCCCAACATTTTTACTGTAGCTCTGCAAAACTTCTGGAACATTGCATTTACCACTTGAGCGGTGAAAAGTTTGCTCGAGTGGCCTGGTCAGGACATCTCACTTAAAAGTCGATCAAACACTTTTTTTTCTCACTTTTTCCAATTCTTCTCTCTCTCTAGCACCCTTATTCTGAAACCCTAGCCCTAAACACTTGATTTGCCTTGATTTCTAGCAAGATCCACCTTAGATCTTCAAAGAGGGTTGAAGAACAAGCCTAGATCAAAAGCATTATCGATTTTTTTCTCATTTCTGGAGGCTTGAAGTTAGGTATTCATCATTTGCCTTCAATCTTAAGGTAGGGATACTTTAAACTTGATATATTTATGATTTGATATATATATATATATATATGATATTTGTTTAGTTATAGTAATGTATGAGATGATTTTGTGATATAAAGTGAGTTTGTTGAATAAAAAGAGATTTTCCCCATGTTCCAAAAAAAATTATGCATATCCTACTTAATTATTGTTAGAAATTGTGAATATTGACTTTTTATGTGTAAAGGAGGGAAAAGCCCCATTTTTTTTTTTTTCTAAAATCCCTAATTTTCAAATTTGATTTAATGATGGGTTTGGACAAATTGATTCTTAAATCTTGAAATTGGGTGAATGATTATGGAAATGGTGTTGACACGTGTGGTTATTGAATTTTTTTGGATACATGTATCAAAATAAAGGAATATTGAGATTGTGGAAAATGGTGGGATTGCAGAAAAACTTTATTGTTGATACAATTAAATGTTGTCGTGAATTGAATAAACCTTAGGGAAATCGGACATGAAAACTCATGCATCATGTGCATTATAATTTCCTCATGTGACTTTTCAATCTTGTGGATGTTTGGAAGATGTCAAGGGGGTAAATAGCATATGAGTCTGGCTAGTTGAGTCAGATTTTGGGAATTGAGTTATGTGTTGTATTTGGTACTCGCGAGGGGAGTCAAGGTGCCCAATTGCCCTGTCTTCGCATATCGCTAGACAAATGTGGGAAAGGTTTTTGGGTGTTCACGAGTCTTCCATTTATAGAGTTAACGAATGTGGAAAAAACTTGATTTTTGCATGTGCACAAGCCCACCATTTCAGGAGTCGACAAAATTGGAGAGGGAAAGGTTTGAGGTGCCTATCGCCCCTCCGTTATTAGAGTCGACAAATGTAAAAATATTTTATGTATACCAATCTATATATGTATGTATAGTTTTGTGGCTCTTGCTTGGGATGTCATAGCGTATTTACCACCCCATGTTTGTAGACAAGACTTTGAATAGAAATTATGCATTGAACAAAATTTGGTTTTAAAAGAGAAGGATGAATCTTATTCTTACAAGTGCATGGCATGATCATATGCATCCCAATTATATATATATATATATATATATATATATATTAACTTGTCAAATGCATTACCTACTGAGCACTAGCTCACTCCAAAACTAACCATCTTTCAGAAAACGATGTGGATGCGCCACCTAAATGATTGGCTTGAGGAAGAATTTTTGGACGGGGGCACGGAAGCTCTCCTTTTATGTTTTGTGTTAAACCTCAGCCTATTCTTGTTTGGGAATTTAGACTTCCATTTTTGTGTATTCAAGGGCACTCCTTGAACAGATGTTTGCCTTTTTGGCTCTTCCTTTGTATTATCTCTTGTCTTTTGAACTATTATTATTTTGTTGATAGATGTAATCAAACACATGATGTAATATTGGAATAGTTCAATGGGGAAGAGATAGTTATGAAATTTTATTAATGTTGCTATGGACTTATTCTCTCTCTCTCTCTCTCTCCCCCCTATGTTGGTTACACCCAAGTGAGTTTATTTTGATTGAGGCAACTTAATTTCTGGAGTGTTACAATTTGGTATCAGAGCTAACCGGGTTTGAATACCTGGAGCTTGTGGGAGGTGGCTTATGCCACAATGGGTTATCATGTTAGGATGTGACGTTAGTATATTATGTGTTTATGTGCTTATGTGACTATATGGGTATGGGGTCAAGTTTCTGAAATACGATTTGCGTCCATCACACTTATCGAAGTCCCTATGGAAAGGCACTTGATCAATGCTTTTTACACTTGGAAATCCTTGAGTGACGTGGAACGAGTCAGTATCTTAGGTGAATAATCCGTACGTGCTCTATGTGTTTATGTGCTTATGTGCATTCTTTTATGCTTGATGAATATATGGATAGGGTTGTAACTATTCGAGTGTGACGCGTGGGTTGGTGTGTGGGTGCATGAATTGTGAGTTAATTACTTTCTCTCTTACTTTATATAGGATGTCTGGATGTGGCAGAGGCCGTAGTAGACCTCGCCGGGGTGGTCAGGGTATTTTGGCCTAACAAGATCTTCCTCCCAAGAAGAAGAGGTAGGACAAAACAATGTGGCCGCTCCTCTGGCCCAAGATGCGATGGGGGCACTAGCCCGAGAAATGGTCGGGGCTCTTCAAGAGTCCCTGGACATACTCCGAACCGAGCAAGCGTCAAGGACAATAGAGTGAGAAACTCGAACCTCCTCCTTGAAAAAGGAATTCTTTCTCTCCAACCCTGCCGAGTTTAGTGGTGTACCCGATCCCAAGAAGGTGGATGAATGGTTAGAGAAAATTTTTAAGTCCTTTGAGATTTTGGACATCCGTGATGAAGAGCTCTGAGTCGCATTGGTGGCTTATCAACTCAAAGAGGAGGCCATACAATGGTCGAAATCTATTAAGATGAGGGTTGAGCACACTTGGAAGGCATTCATCCATGCCTTCCGGGAGAAGTTTTTGCCTCCCACCACTAGGGAGAGGTTGGGGAAATAGTTCAAGGAGCTTAGACAACTTAATACACCAGTGGTGGAATTTGTGGCCACTTTTACTAGTTTGGCACGCTTGCACTCGAACTTGTAGCGACCGAGGAGCGTCGATGCTTGGAGTTTGAGGAGAGATTGAGGCCCAAGATTTTTGTTAGGTTTTTATTCTTGGCAATCCCGTTTGACAAAACTCCTTTCAGTTGTACTTGTTTTCACATTTTTTATTTCAGTGAGGCTTTGAGTTTTTAGATGTGAATCCAACCCGAATTGTGCCTTGCAGAGAAGTTTGTGGTGCTAATTCTTTCATGATTGCCACTTCGCCGACTATGATGGGGATCGAGCTGTCCGGTCAGCTCGCGGGGGTTGCCTGTCCGCTCGAGCGGAGAATCCTTGGTTCTAGAAGTTTGATCGCCTGCAAAAATACTAGCAGTTGTAATTTTTTGCTCAAGAGGGAATTCCTACGCTCGAGCGTCAAATTGCTCGAGCGGCCTTTCTGGAGCTCGAGCGGAGATCACAGAATAGATTGCTATAAATATGTGATTCAGTCAGATTTTAGGATTACGCTTCCAGATCTTCTTCTTGGATATTAGGGTTTATATCTGGGGCTATTTTGCTAGTTTTCTTTGATGTTTAATTGAGTATTCAACTCATGGTTTAAGAAGTATACATCAAAGGATTTTTTGTTTATTCTATACAAAAGAGAGAGTTGTTCTTCGGTGGATTCTGGAGAATTCGAGCCTAAAGCTTTGGTGGATTCTGGAGTGGCTCATCGTCGTGATTCGACATCGGCGTTGTGGATTCAATGTTGGGAAAGACAATTCTGAGGTGAAGACAGGGCTGGAAAAGGCACATAGGGGTTGGTTCAATTTGGGCGTGGATTCTCTAGGTAATTGAGAGTATACCTGTGTAACTCCTTTTTGTCTTTTTAGCAGACTGTTTTGTGGCTTTTGCCCGCGGTTTTTTTTTATCACAATTAGAGGCACTCCAATTGTAGTTTTTCTACGTAAAATCGTTGTGTTGATTTGTCTTTGATTGTTTGGTTGAGATTGCTATTTACTTATTAAAATTGATACATAATCACAAATCAATATCTGGGGGATTTCTAGATTTTTCAATTTTGATGAAGGTGATAGGCAACATGTACAGAGAATATGATAGGCTGGTTGAGGCCGTGGCACATGTAGAAATCATGGTAGAGGTTGAGGAATCGAGGTTAAAACATAATAGGTCAAGCTATGTGGGATCCATAGGTGACACGGGATCCTCTAAGAAGTTCAGGTCTTCTTCTTCTTCTTCTTCTTCCTACCAGTCCTTACTCTAACAGACCAAGTCTTCGGGGTCTGTTTCGATAAGGAATTCGGGGAATACGGGTCTTAGCCGTATTACTTGTTTCAGGTTTGGCAAGCAAGGCCACAAGGCATCAGAGTGTAAGCAAAATCTTAACAAACAACAGTTAGCTCGTTCTTAGAGCCAATCCCAAGGTAGGGGTCAATCGCCTGCATGTTATCATTGTGGACAGTCGAGGCATATAATGAGGTCTTGTCCACAGTTAGCAGGAACAGGGAGTGTTTTGGAGTCCCGACAGTCTGTAGGTCATCAGGTAGGCCAGGGTCACAGACAGAATTATTAGCTAGTTCAGTCTAGGTAAGCATCTAGGGCAGTGCAAGAAGCCACATCTGCACAGTCAATGCAACCGACCTACATTCCGAGGGGTGATCGGAGCGAGCAGAGGCCACAAGGGCGAGTTTATGTTGTCACTGCTTCTGAGCAATCTTCTAGACCATCGGTGATGAGAGGTACATATCTTATTTCTAATACCTGGTCCAATGTATTAATAGATACCGGAGCATCACATTCATTCATAGCACCTACATTTGCATCCATATTGCGCTTAAAGATCAAATGACTAGAGTCTTCACTTATGGTAAAGTCACTAATTGGACGTCATGTAGTCTTAGACCGAGGGTGTCAAGGGTGCATGATTGAAGTCGTTGATCGTGAACTTCCTTTCATTGTTGTATTATTAGAGATGTCGGTTTTTGACATCAGCCTTGGTATGGTCTAGTTGTCTTCCTATCGTGCCATCATAGATTGGCAACGTGGAATAGTTATTATGCACATAGCAGGAGGGGATTGTTTTTATTTTCTTGGGGATAGGACTGATGGTGGGTTGTCATCGTTGTACAATCCATGAAGTTGAGGCAAACTTAGTTTTCTTCTTGTAACCATTGTAGATGATGGATGTGATGTGATTCGGGGGGTATTTCCTGGAGTGGTTTGTGGATATTCAAACGTTTTTCCTAAAGATCTCACTGAATTGGCACTTCACCGCAAGGTTGAGTTTTCGATAGATATGGTACCTGGCACGACACCCATCTCCATGCCACCTTATAGATTTGCACCAACAGAGTTGCTTGTTTTGAAGGAGCAATTACAAGAGTTGCCAGACAAGGGTTTCATTCGCCCTAGTACCTCGCCTTGGGGAGCACTGACTCTTTTTACCAAGAAGAAGGATGGTTCGTTGCGGTTATGCATTGACTACCGCAAGTTAAATAGGGTCACGGTTAGAAATAAGTATCTGTTGCCTAGGATAGATGATGTTTTTGATCAACTTAAGGGTTCCCAATGTTTCTCAAAGATAGATTTAAGATTGAGTTATCATCAGTTACGTGTGAAGGAGGAAGATATTTTGAAGACGACCTTTCATACTCGGTATGGCCATTATGAATTCCTTGTGATGCTGTTTAGTTTAACCAATGCCCCTGCCACTTTTATGGACTTAATGAATTGAGTTTTTTAGGATTATCTCGATAAATTCGTGGTAGTGTTTGTGGATGAACATTCTTATCTATTCACCTTCTGAGAAGGAGCATGAAGAGCACCTCCGTATTGTCTTGCAACTGCTTAGGAAACACCGGTTGTATGCTAAGCATGAGAAATGTGAGTTTTGGCTTTCCGAGGTGAAGTTCTTGGGCCACGTTGTCTCTAGTTAGGGGGTTATCGTGGACTCTTCGAAAATCGTGGCCTTGCTGAATTGGGAACGACCTAAGAACGCTTTCGAGATACGTAGCGTTTTGGGTCTTACTGGGTATTATAGGCGGTTTGTGAAAGACTTTTCTACCCTAGCAACACCATTGATCAAACTAACCAGAAAAGGGGTAAAATTTGTTTGGAGTGAGTCTTGTGAGAAATCCTTCTTAGACTTAAAAGCTAGATTGACTTTTACACTAATTCTAATCATTCTAGAGAGAGGATTGGGTTACACCGTATATTTTGATGCTTCTAGAGAAGGCTTGGGATGTGTTTTGATGCAAGAGGGTAAAGTGGTGGCATATGGTTTACGTCAGTTAAAGACTCATGAGAAGAACTACCCTACGCACGATCTTAAATTAGCTGCTGTAATTTTTGCTCTAAAACTTTGGAGGCACTATCTATATGGGAAGAAATTTGAGGTGTTCTTGGATCATAAAAGTCTTAAGTACCTATTCTCACAAAAAGATTTGAACTTATGTCAGACGAGATGGATGAAATTCATGGAAGATTATGATTTTGAATTGCATTCCCATCCAAGGAAGGCCAATATGGTGGCCGACGCCTTGAGTAGAAAGTCTGTGGACATCGTTGCTAGTCTTGCCATGAGAGAGTGGAAGATGTTAGGTGATCTAGGTGAGTTTGACTTACATCTTGGTGAGTCTCTTGAGCAAGCAACCTTGTTTTCAGTTCTTGCACAACCCGCACTTGTCTCACGGGTTATAGAAGCACAACAGGGCGATGCAGAAGTAAAGGCAATCGGGGAGAAAATCTCGCAAAGAAAGGAGGAAAAAGGGTTGAGAGTACATTCTGATTCGAGTATTCAGTTTGTAGACTGCTTTTTTGTACCAGAATCGTGTAAAGACGAAGTACTCTGGGAATTTTATCACTCTCGCCTTGCGGTACATCCGGGAGGCCAAAAATGTATCGTAACCTTAGCCATTAATTTTGTTAAAGAGGTATGAAGCGAGATGTAGCCTTATTTGTGTCCAAATGCTTAACTTGTCAACAAGTCAAGACGGAGCACCAAAAGCCAGCCGAGTTATTACAACCTTTGCTTGTAGTCGAATAGAAATGGGAACACATCACAATGGACTTTGTTTTGGGCCTTCCTAGAACTCAGAGGGTAATGACGTGGTTTGGGTTATTGTGGATCGACTGACTAAGTCAGCTCATTTTCTCATTATGTGTATGGGCAATTCAGTTGATTACCTAGCTAAACTTTATGTTAGGGAAATTATTAGGCTTCATGGAGTTCCAATGAGCATCATCTCATATAGAGACTCTTGCTTTACTGCACGATTGTGGCAAAGTTTACAAATTGTCATGGGCACTTAGTTGACCTTTAGCACTGCCTACCACCCTTAAACTGATGGACAGTTCGTGCGCACTATCCAAATCTTGGAAGACATGTTGAGGGCTTGCGTACTATACTTTAAAGGCTTTTGGGAAAGACATTTACCTTTAGCAGAGTTTGCCTACAATAACAATTTTCAAGCTGGCATTGGGATGGCACCTTTTGAAACCTTATATGGGCGTCCGTGTAGGTCACCAATGTGTTGGACCGAGGTGGGGGATTCACCCCTGCTTGGGCCAAAATTGGTTCGTGAGACCACCGAGAAAGTAGCTCTCATTCAAAAGAGATTAATTACAGCCCAAAGTTGACAGAAAAGTTATGCTAACCGAAGAAGGAGATCTCTATCATTTGAAGTGGACGATCATGTGTTTTTTAAGATATCACCTGGGAAAAGTTTGATGAGATTTGGGCGAAGTGAGAAATTGTCACCTAGATTCATCGGTCCTTTTGATTTCATCAAATGGGTGGGAGAAGTAGCTTATTGTCTCGCCTTAACACCGCAACTATCTGGGATACACAACATGTTTCATATTTCTATGCTTCGCAAATATGACCCTGATCCTTCCCACATCTTAGATTGGACGAGTCTGGAAGTAGATAAGAACGCTTCATATGAGAAGAGACTTGTGAAGATCCTAGACTCCCGAGAACAAGTTTTGAGAGGTAAGACTATCCGTTTAGTGAAGCTATTGTGGCACCATCATCGAGTGGAAGAAGCTACTTGGGAGCGATAAGCTAAGGTTCGAGAAAAGTATCCGAATTTATTTGATAGTGTGTAATCTTGTTAGATGAATGTGTTCATCATAACATATATCTTGATTTATGGAATGGAGTAACGTAAAAATGTTGAATTCCTTATAGACTTGAACTTTTGCATTTTGATGAGAATTTTGACCTCAATTGGGGTTTCAATTGGTAATGTTGTGATGATTGGAGTTATTGTTATTGTAGTTTTCATTTTTCTCGGAAATTGTTGGAGTTGTTTTGGCAGGAATTACGAAATTTCAGGGACAAAATTCTTTAAGGAGGATAGGTTGTAACAATCTGTTTTGGGTGATCACTCGAGCAGCCATTTGGTCACTCGAGCGAAGATGCGCAGCTCCCAGTATCTTTCATGTTTATAGGCGAGATCGCTCGAGCGATGGAGTGGTCGCTCAAGCATATATAGAATCCAGGCTCCCAGCATTTTTACTGTAGCTCTACAAAACTTCTGGAACATTGCGTTTAGCGCTTGAGTGGTCTGGTCGGGACAACTCACTTGAAAGTCGATCAAACACTCCTTTTTCTCACTTTTTCCAATTCTTCTCTTTCTCTGGCACCCTTATTTTGAAACCCTAGCCCTAAACACTTGATTTGCCTTGATTTCTACCAAGATCCACCTTAGATCTTCAAAGAGGGTTGAAGACCAAGCCTAGATCAAAAGCATTACCGATTGTTTTCTCATTTCTAGAAGCTTGATGTTAGGTATTCATCATTTGCCTTCAATCTTAAGGTAAGGATACTTTTAACTTGATATATTTATGATTTGAGATATATATGTGATATTTTCTTAGTTATAGTAATGTATGAGATGATTTTGTGATATAAAGTGAGTTTGTTGAATAAAAAGTGATTTTTCCCATGTTTCGAAAAAAATTATGCATATCCTTCTTAATTATTGTTAGAAATTGTGAATATTGATTTTTTATGTGTAAAGAAAGGAGGGAAAAGCCCTAATTTTTTTTCTTTCAAAAACCCTAATTTTCAAATTTGATTTAATGATGGGTTTGGACAAATTGACTCTTAAATTTTGAAATTTGATGAATGATTATGGAAATGGTGTTAAGACATGTGATTGTTGAATTTTCTTGGATATATTTATTAAAACAGAGGAATATTGAGATTGTAGAAAATGGTGGGATTGCAGAAAACCTTTATTGTTGATGCAATTAAATGTTGTTGTGAATTGACCCTTAGGGAAATTGGACTTGAAAACTCATGCATCATGTGCTTTATAATTTCCTCATGTGACTTTTCAATCTTATGGATGTTTGGAAGATGTCAAGAGGGTAAATCGCGTATGAGTCCGGGTAGTTGAGTCGGGTTTTAGGAATTGAATTGTGTGTTATATTTAGTACCTGCACGGGGAGTCAAGGTACCCAATTGCCCTATCTGCGCATACCGCCGGATGAATGTGGGAACGATTTTTGGGTGTCCACGAGTCTGCCATTTATAGAGTCGAAGAATGTGGAAAAAACTTAATTTTTGCGTGTCCACAAGCCCACCGTTTCAGGAGTAGGCAAAAGTGGAGAGGGAAAGGTTTTGAGAATCTGATGTGTTTGACGTCTTTAAAAAGTGGAAAGCTTTGGTTGAGAATAAGATAGGTTCAAAATTAAAGTGTCTCAAGTCCAACAATGATGGGAACTACATTGATGGCACTCTTGAAAAATATTATGCAGAAAATGAAATTCGACATGTGATGACAATTTCGGGCAAGCTACGACAAAACAGCGTGGCAGAACACATGAACCGAACAATCCTGGAATGTCCTAGAAGCATAAGGATTAATGTTGGGTTGGAAAAACAATTTTGGACAGATGTTGTGAATACATTAGCATATTTGATTAATAAAGGTCCTTCAGTACCCCTGAATTGCGAAATCCTAAAAGAATTGTAGACTAGTAAAGAGGTAAATTTGTCACATTTAAAAATATTTAGTTGTATCTCTTATGTTCACATTGATTCTGATAAAAAAAGTAAGTTAGATCTCAAGTCTTGTAAATGCGTCTTTATTGGGTATGGTTTTGACAGTTATGGGTACCAGTTTTGGGACATGAAAAATTGAAAAATAATTAGAAACATTGATGAGGTGTTTAATGAGTCTTCATGTACATGGATAGGCTTGATGAAAAGACTAAAAAACCTTAAACGGTTGAACTTGAGAAGATTTCTAATAGTGATGTATTAAAACCTCAAGACACTAATGTACAGTAGGTAGGGGTACTCGCAGATTGGTTTTTGATGGTTTGGTTTGCGGTTTGGACCAGCTCACATGTCTGCGGTTTGGAAAAAAATTGAACTCGCAACCTCCAAAATGCGGATTGCGGTTTGTGTGGATAAGATTTGTGGATGTGTGGGCAGTTGTGGGCAGTTTGCGGATTGCCCTTTTCTTTTAAAATTTTATTTTTTGGCTTGTTTTGTCCTATTTTTTAAATATTCTTTTTGGGCGTTCCCCCCCCCTTCCCCCATTTTTCTAAAATTATTTTGGGCCATAAAATCACATATTTCTTATCATGAAATCATTATTTTCAAAATGATTTATCCCCAATAAATCATAGCCTATCTATCCAATTTACTTTCAGGAAGACACAAACCATAAGTACAAGCTAGGATCGGTCAATTGACTCACATTCACTTTGCAGAAAAGATATATGCTAAACAATGTATACAGATGCGGACGGGTGAGTGCGAGTGCGGGTACAAACCACGACCCGCCCGCAACTTGCAAAATAAGAAAATCCGAACTTACATCCGACCCTAACGATTTTGTGAAACTACCCAAAAAGGTGTAGGTGGTTCGAGTTGGGCTGTTTTTGCTGGTCAAATAACCTAATGCCTAACCCTAACAATTGGCACTACCCATTGAGATGCAAACTCCTAAACCTTTTAGGAGATGGACAAGAGAAATGAAACCTGTTGATTGTTATTCTCCTTGCTGGCATTATCTATTGTTAACTGATAATGGTGAACCACAAATGTTATGAGAAAGCTTTACAGGTTGAGACGAGGGAAAAGTGGAAGCTTGTAATGGATGAGATGGAGTCTCTCGTGGTAAATCAGACTTGGGAACTGGTACAATTGCCCAAAGGTAAATGTGCACTGCACAATAAATGGGTTTCTCGGTTAAAGGAAGTACTCGATAGCACTAAGCAATACAAGGCTAGGATGGTGGTGAAAGGTTTACAACAAAAGGCAGGTATTGATTATAACGAGATTTTCTCTCCCATGGTAAATATTTCTAGAATTCGCACTGTATTTGGCATTGTTGTAGTTGAAGACTTGCATTTAGAGTAGCTAAATATTGAAACTACATTTCTTCATGGTGATTTGGAAGAGGATATCTACATGCATCAACCCTAGGGCTATGGGGTGATTGAGAAAGAAAATCTAGTATGTAAATTGAAGAAGAGTTTGTATGGGTTGAAACAAGCACCTAGAAAATGATATATAAAATTTGATAACTTCATGGCAAGTATAGGCTTTCATCGGTGGCATGGTGATCGTTGTTGTAATTATAAAAATCTTGACACTTCGTATTTAATACTTCTATTGTACGCAGATGATATGCTTGTTGCAGGTTCAAGTATGGATAAGATTTTGAATCTCAAAAAGGAGTTGTCCAAAGAGTTCACAATGAAAGATTTGGGTGCAACAAAACAAATCTTGGGGAAGTGAACCAGTAAGGACAGAAGGAACAAGAAATTGAAGCTATCACAGGCCGAGTACATTGAAAAAGTACTCAAGAGATTTAGCATGGAGTGTGCAAAGCCTGTAGGCACTCCATTAGCAAGCTACTTCAGATTGACGAAGGAACGTGATGCAACCACAAATGAAAAGCGAGAATACATAGTGAAGGTACCGTATGCTTTAGCTGTTGGCAGCCATGGTTTGTACGAGACCGACATTGCCCATGCAGTGGGAGTTGTTAGTAGATTCATGAACAATCCCAAGAAAGAGCATTGAGAAGCTATCAAGTGGGTATTCAGGTATCTTAGAGATACGAGTGATTTGGCTCTCTCGTATGGCAGTTAATTTTTATCTAGTGGGTGACATTGATAGTAGAAAAAGCATAACAGGGTATGTGTTAACTCTTGGTAGTGCTGCAATAAGTTGGGTCTCTCAGTTGCAAAAGATTGTGATTATCTCATCTCAACCACATAAGCGAAGTATGTTGCAACTATAGAAACTTGCAAAGATATGATATGGTTACATAGTTTCTTAGGTGAATTGGGAAAGAAGTTTGATGACTACAAGTTGTACAATGACAATTAAAGTGCAATACATCTTGGCAAGAATTCTACATTTCATTCAAGAACAAAGCATGTTGATATCAAGTACCATTTTGTTCATTCGCTCTTGGAAGGTGGCAAGTTCAGCTTGGAGAAAATCCACAAAAGTGAAATCCTTGCAGATATGTTAACCAAGGCAGTTATAATTGAGAAGCTGAAGCTATGTGCACTTTCAGTTGGAATCAGCATGTGAAGTTGATAGTTCGAGTCATTGCAATGTTCTGTAGAGTTATGGGGTGAAGACTGTTTGTGTCTTGATCAGTATCCAAGTGGGAGATTGTTGTTGGTGGATCCTAAAACAAGACTAAACCTAATCAGATAAGGAAAAAGAAACAAGGAAATTAGTGTTTGGTTAGATTTGGACTAAACTATTTCCTTGTTGGTTATGGCTTTTCCTTTTTAGTTTTGGCTTTGGTTTTGATTTCCTTATTAATTTAGGATTGCGTTTGAGGCTAGCCTATAAATACACCCATGTAGCTCTATATTTTCTATTCATTAGTTTTGTGATCTTAGAGAGCGATACACAATAGTGAGGATAAGAGATGGATCATTGTAGAGAGAGAGAGTTTGTGAGATTGAATGTGAGAGACTCTTGTCACTTCTTTTATATTGATCTTGGTAAATCCGCAGTGACTTCGTGAACGTAGCTAAAAATAGGAAAATATCTTTTAAAACAATAAAAAAATAATTTTTACTTTTCACCAATATATTTCATTAACCACTAAAACAAATCAGTCATGAGACCTTATGCCATAAACATCCATAAAAATAGACTATTCACCAATTAATCCATTATTAATATCTAGTACCCAAATGACTCTATTTTTCTATTTCAAAACATTTTTTTTTGTCTATATTATTATGTCTCAAAATTTTTATGTGATTAAACAATTAAAAGTGATTTAGGAATTGGACAGACATTTACGAACATGTAAGAGAAAATTTCCTTTTACCTCTACACATTATCTTTGAACATCAATTAGACATCTATGTTTTTATTAATATCTCAATTTTACACATAAAATTCTGATTTAAATTAGTGCGAATTTTGCCATCACATACCATTTATAATCAAACAAAACCTTTATTTTAACTCCCAAACTATGACTCTGTTTAGGGGCCTGGGGATAGTTTGCGAGGGTAATATGATCTAATTGATTTTTGAGAGATAATTTTTGGGGCAAAATAGATTTATTAGAGACGACAAGTAATGGTAGGGGTTACATTAATACAAATCAAAATAATTTAGATGTAAAATTGATATAATTAAAATGATAGATGTGTAACTAATTTTCAAAAGATAATTTGAGATAAAATGGAAGAAAAATGTTTCATCCCCAAAACAAGACAGCCCAAATCCTTCCCCGAATGACATGACTAAGCTCGCATGAAATTCTACCCCATGTAACAAAGATAGTCTATAAACACCCCATTTTGACTAACCTTAAGATTTCAGGTGCTTCTAGGCCTCCCGATGATGAAATGATAATATCTCCATCTTCAAAACATTGGAATTTGCTTGAGGTTACTATTACACCCTATTTTGGCCTAAAAATGACCAAAATACCCCTGAACCCTTTTTTTTAAGACAAAAATCAATTTCCCTACTCCAAGATAGGGGGAAGCCTGATTGCACCTAGATTGATGATACTTTTCAAAATTATTGATTGGTTTTATCAAAAATATTGATCAAAAGGAAATTTAGGGTTGCTTGGGCCATAGGTAGGTAAAAACAATACAAATCCAAACCTAGCCATACAAACCCACACCTAGCCATGCAAAGTTGACATGTGGACCATTGGCCCTATGTATGGTCGAGCGTGCCTTGTATGGCCGCACTTCTATTGTGCATGCACACTTCATATGTGTGGTCTTATTTTAGCTCAATAGACAAAAATGGAAAATTTGCAAGGTTGTTAATCCAGCTTTAGAGGAAGGGGCTAGGGAGAAAGCGATGGCTAACCTTAGCAGCCTCCCTTGGCTTTCTCCCTAGGCTAGGAGTGTTTATAAAAGCACCCCTTCCCCCTATTTCAAGGGGTTAGCAATTTGAGAACTTTTGAGAGCATTTGAGAACTTTTGAGAGAGAGAGAGACCCTTCTCCATACCCTTAATTCCGAAAATTTCTTCACCCTAATAGCAACCTAAGGCAATCAAAATACTCTAAGGCTTGGAAAACTTGGACTAAAATCGGAAGCTAAGCTTGAGGGAGGCTTGCAAGCAAGAAAACCTTTGTTCTCCTGCACTTTTTTTCGTGTGCTCTTCGGTTTAATCAAACTAGTGGGTAAACCCCTTCTTTTTCTATTTTCGTATCTCTTTTGATCTTTATTTCAGTAGTTAATCATAAATAGAGTTTCCATTCATCATCTTATCATGTAGTTTGCATATTTCATCAAATTCCTTGCCTTTTTCACATGATTTATTTATTTCATCTATAACATGTTTACGACAAAATAATCATAAAATATCCATGCATAAAGCCTAGTTTGAATCATGTAAATATTCTACATGTTTTTTCTTTTACTTGTTAGATGTTATTTTGTGCATATTCATCATTTTGGTAGTATCAAATCAAGCTTAGGTTCATGTTATGTATGATTAGATACATATTAGGTCATGTTTAATTTTGAGTCTTGCATGTAAGACACTTGAGTGGGCATCCAGGTAGTTTTTTTAATCCTCATAGCATATGCTTATTCCATGCATTGTCCTTTAAATTATGCAAGTTAAATATTTTTCTATACAAAATTGCATGTTTTGAGTGTTTTCATGATTATTGTTTGACTTAGTTCATGTATATGATCATATCCTTAAAAAAAATCTATTTTTGGTAATTAAAATCTTTATATTTTGGAAATGATATGATTTTATTCATAGAATCTAATTTAGATGGTATTCATTTTTCAAATAATGCAGTTATAGGTTAGTAAAGGATTCTAAGTTTAAAAATGAACTTTGTGAATAATTAACTACTAAAATTATAAAATAGAAAGTTAGTAGAGGCCGACTTTTAGATTGAACAAAAGGAGGTGCTATCATTCAGTGACCTTCCCCTTTGTAACTCAGCTCCCGAACCGGTATTCTCTGGTTATGACAAATCTGTCCTTACCATAGTTTCAATTATTAAAGGTTTCTTAATTTTCTAAAAAATTAAGTGATGACGCTATCAATATTTGTTAAAGCATGTTGGCACAACACTTATGTGAAACAGATCTAATAGCCAAAAAGACATGGCGCCCACAAAGTCAAAATACACTGATAGCACTTTGCTCAAACTTTCTCTCTCTCTCTCTCTCTCTCTCTCTCTCCTCTCTACTCAAACTTTCTCTCCCTTCTCTTGCCTTCATCTCTCATCTCGCGATGGCAATACCACCGACTATTGCGACGACAAGTTTCGACCACTGACCATAATGATGATGAGATCTGCAGCAATAACGATGGAACTGTCATAACAACAATGACAACGGTGAATCAAAAGCAAACTAGAGAGAGTTGTCGGCAAGAAAGTCACCGCGGAGAGAGTCTATTTGCACCTATTTTTGTTGGTTCTTGTCGATAGGTGGACTAGTTAGGATACGACATGTGGTAAAATCTAGTGAGGGTTCAATAGTTGCGAAAGAGGGTAAGTGATAAATAGTGCTGGTGATGGAGCAATTACTGGCAATGATCATGGACTCAGTGAGCAGCCCTTCAAGAGGAAACATGAACGGAGTAGGAGTCTTTCTCTGTCGAAAGAAGATTAGAAGGGCTTGTAGGCACGTGATAACTTGAAGAAGGGACAGTTTGACAGAAAAAATGAAAGGTCTAATGTGATTGGAAGGCCTAGAAGCCAGGAAGCAGTTGCAGATTGAGGAGATCATGGAGGCGTGGGAAAAAAGAAGTATAAAGTTCAGAAATTTGTAGAGAGAGGGGACATCATCAACAACACAAAGAACTAGTTTTAGACCTAGCATAATCTAGGAGTAGCTTTCGTAGTTTAGGAGTAGTTTCTCTCTGTAATTTGTAATCTTTGTATACCTTGGTGGTTTCATCTTGAAATCATCTTTAGTTTGCTTTGTGTACTTTCTTTGATCTTGCTAATTGCAACTTTTGTTCCAAAGAAGTCCTTGTACTTTCAAGGCATTTGAATCAAAAACACAGTCGCATGATTACTCTTGTGTGGTTGTTTAGTGTAACAGCACCCGCGCGTGGGCCTCATGCTACAGTTCGGACTCGACTTGTATTACGGTTCTTAATCTGAACCAAAGAGTCCAAATCCGGCAAATCGTTTTGAGAAACAAATTTTTTTGAAAAGAAGTGCCAAACATAGACTGCTTTGCCAGATACAGAGTCGCCACCTAAATATTTTGAAACGGGGAAATTTAGGAAACCCTGACTCGGTGCCGGAGGCCACATGTCCGTCATCACCAGAGTTGTCTCGGCTCGGGAGCTTGGGTACGATCGGGGAAGGTTAGCTATGAGCACCCCCTCTCGCCCGGTCCGAAGACCGGCCTCTACTAACTATGATATCCGATTTTGAAAACTTTACGTGTTCTTATTCCAATTATCGGGGAAGGTCAGCTATGAGCACCCCCTCTCGCCCGATCCGAACACCGGCCTCTACTAACTATGATATCCGATTTTGAAAACTTTACGTGTTCTTATTCCAATTATTAGCCTAGAATTACTATGTTATGCACACAGCAAACAAGTATAGACTAGATTGCCTAACTTGGGAATAAACATTGCATATCCGTTTGCTTTGGAAATACTTTAGATTTTGCTACTCGTAAGTAGGCTAAAACACGGATTTCAATGAGTTTTTCCAACTCAAACAATCCAACCTCCACCCACAGGCATCCAAACAGTTTAACACATAAGCATTTAGCCGCATGGCAAGCATACTGTCATGTTAACATTCACACACATGCGAGATGCTAAAGCATAAATACTTACATCGTACTCCGTGCCAAAACAGTAAACCAGTTAGCAAAACGTGCGTGTCCTAGTTCACGTTAAATTGCCTAATGCAACACATACAAGATGCAATTTAGATAGGCTCGGTTAACCTAAGCATGGCATATGTAATGCGATCAATTATCACATATTCGATTTGTAAATTGAAGTACAAATGCAGTTAGCGTGATGTACCGAGCCTAATTTGTGCAGTGATGCAGTGATGCATGTCACTTTATGCAGTGATGCAGTGATGCATGTGACTTTTTGACTTTGGCATGCTTGTATACTTTGTGAATTTTTTGCATGCATATACGTGATGCATGTCCCAAATGAATATTACAGTCCCAAAATAATAAACAAATAAAATTATTACAGAATTATCTAATTAATTAAAAGGAAAGATGCAAAAGGAAAGGAGGGTGGCCACAGCCTCTGCCTCGGGATGCGTAGATGATGCATACTCGGAACTTGACTCGCCCGAAAGACCCGTACCGTACCCCTGCCACCTCTGTTTGTACTGCCTTGTCTCTCTGAAAATTGCCCAAGTCCTGGAGCAGGTCCCTTACACGCTGCAGAGCACCACCGGCCAGACAGAATTTCCACCGGCACTCTACAATTTTCATCGGTTGTTCTTGGATTCATCGGCACTTAAAAGATTTCCAGTCGGCACTAAATTCTGCCGGTCGGCAGAAACTTCCTGCAGAAGACAGTTTGACAGCAAGCAGAGAATAGACAGTGCATGGCATGGGGTTTTCAGGCATATGTAAGCATGGCCATACTTCCTATCATGTTTTGAACTCAAGGAAGCATGTCCTTCGATCTTCGAGCCATCAATGGTGCATGGCGGCTCAAAGGATCAAATTTTCCATTTGGTATAAGGATGTATGCAACAAACAAAATGAGATCCGAAGCCTTATCATGTCGAAGTCAAAGGCCCCGGTGACCGAGAAACAAGGTACATTACATCACTTGGAGTATGAATGTCCCTTGACCCTCATATTTGGCTTGACACCCCAAGCCAAATGATGCAATGCATGTTATGCTCACAAGGCTCAAAATACAACATGATACTAAACATGCAAGATATGCCAAATGTTATGCAACAAAACATGGCAAGTATGTAATGTCAACATGCAAGATGCAATTGGGATACAAACATGAACCAATTTGCCATAAAGTTAGCATTAGAATAGCACATTAATGGGACAATCATGCAATCAACATGAAATAAGCATGGAAAGGGGGCCTCGAAGTGATAAAGGTGCAGACCTTTATTCACCTCAAAACAGCACCAAAAGTGCTCAAAATGATGGACAAACAACTCATGTTAACAAGCAAACTTATGATCCCGAGGTTAAGGCACAAAAGGGGATAACTTTACTTCCAACAACAAGACCAAGCTATGGCATGATTAAGACAAGTAAGGACAGATTTTTTTTATGCAAAATGGGACCCCAAAACCTAAACTTAACAGGTACAATATCGTTAGCAATATGCAAAGTAGTGTACTCGAAACGCGTGACAACGCAAAGCAAGTAGGGAGTATAACAATGCTGTGGAAATACGAATATGTAAGTGAAGCATGCGGTCTACTAAGGCTCATTCCTAGGCATAAGAGGGCACACCCTTAAGGCATAAAAGAGGTCACGCATGCACACATACAAACATGATTCTTGGACTAAAATGTGGTCCTAGATGATGTTAAATCATGAGGGTAATCACAACCATGCATGCTAGAGGTCAACATGCTCAAAGCTTTCAAGCCCATAATACAAAGCAACCCTAACAAACATGTCAAGCATGACCAAACGGATAGCCAACAGACTTTAAGCATGGAAAAACAACACTAAAAGCTTCATGGAACTAAGCCAACACACACAAGAATCATGGCCTAATCATGAAATGCACTTCTAAGCAAAATGGAGCAATACAAAGCAAGTATTACAAGCGTACAAGGAGGCACAAATCCGACCAAAAAAAGAGGTTACGTATGATCTAAAACACCTAAAAAACTTCTGAAATGAGGCCAAGAATCATCAAGCACACATGCTACCCTTTTGAGCCCAAAAAGCAAGGAAACAAAACCATGAAGGGAGAGGGGTGTCCCTCCCCTATGCAAGACTTCAAACCATCTTTTAAAACACCAAAAATGAACTGGTTTTCATTGGTGAAAAGACCCAAAATGCTGAAGTGAACAAAGCCTTATCAAAGAGGCACCAAAATGGACCAAACATGGCCTAGAAGGGTGAGTTTGCACTCAAACCACAAAATGACCTTAATGAAAGTGCTAGAGCAAGAAAATACAAGCCCTTTTTATGTTATACACAAGAGCTAAAACAGCAAGCAAGATAGGTAAAAAACTATTGCAAGTTTGGGGAATATAAATCAAGATGCTCACCCTTGAAGAACCTTTGAAGAACAAATGGTCTAGCCTCCTTCTTTTGATCAAAACCAGTCCAAAAACTCAAGAAACAACCCCCCAAGTCCCTCAATCTCGGAGTAAGGTGTGATGGTGTGTGTAATGGTGCAAAAGTAAGGTAAAAACCACCTTTTGAGCTAAGAAACACACACAAAGGAGGAGAGAGAGGGAGGTATAGAGATAATATGTATCTATATCTCCAAGGTCTGGTTTTTGGTTGCAAGAGTCTAACCTAGATCAAAGAGGAAGGCCCTCCTCTTATATGACTCCCTCTTGCAAAGCTTATACAACAAGCTTGGTTAGAGGGAGATCCCTCCATACACGTGTATGGAGGGGGGAAGAGTTGGTGCCAGCTATCACAGCTGGCACAAAATATCTCCACAAAGTGGATGAACAGTGGTCGGCTGCCCAAAAATGTCATTTCGACAAAAAAAGGTGCCGACCGGCAACAAATAATGCCGACCGACAATAAAGTGTGCCGACCGGCAAACAAAAGTGCCGATGGCAGAAAAAGACCAGCCGGTGGCCTCCAGCCACTGCCGGTGGTGTGTGGGGGTGTCTCACAAGGCATTCCCTGGCCCTCCAAGGCAAAACACAAGTGTTCGGTGCAAAACAAGACACTAAACGGTCAAGTTCGGAGATCCTGAGGCAGGGCGCGCGAGCCGAGGCTTCTGGGAACTCCAAACGAACACAAACATGGATGATCACCGAGTGTTCAAACGGTGACGTCCAAGTCTTGAGGATGGTCAAAAATGGGGTGTCTACATTTAGTTAAAATTATTGTTAATTCCTGTTGATTGGGAGTAAGCATAATTTTTACTAACAATTTTTGGCACGCCCAGTGGGACCTTCTTGCATAATTTGGATCAAAAAATGGTGAAGGCAAAGAAATAGGTTGATAAGCATGTTGAGAAGAGGCCTGTTGAGTTTGAAAAGTAGAAGGTGGACCAGGGCTTGGTCTTGGCTGATGGTGGTGGTGGTCAACATGTAGGCCAAGTAGTGGCCCAGAAAGGCTAGATGAGTGGCGAACCAGTGAGTATAGAGGGCCAGACAAGTGGCCATGCCAAAATTCCAACAGGGGTCTTGGTGGCTTAGATAAGAGATACATTGGCAAATCAGTCATTAGACAAGAACCAGATTCTTCGGGAAGAAGTGAGGAGTGTGTTGAAAGCTCCATCGATGGAGTATCCAAGTCAGAGTGAAGTAAAAGTACAGAAGACAGGGGTGCACACATGCTGCCACTAACTGGAATGCCAGACCAATCTGTTGGTGAGCCAATGTTCTTTTACAGGGACCCAACTGTTGAAGAAAGGATGCATGAGGGATTCCAAACCCAAATGTTAAAATTCAAGGAAATTGGCTTGGGGAGCAACCTGGGTCAAATGTTTTTTTTTTTCTTTCTAACCCACTATATGGCCAAAAAGGAGTAGAAAATAGAAATTTTTTGACAAAGAATTTAATGGTTATCCTAATATGAGGTCAAGAAGTAATGTGGTTTTTGAAAATTGTAATCAAGGGTTTGAAAATGTTGGGTATAGAGAAGTTCCTAATGTGGGTTATGGAAATCAAAAAATCAATAATTTTGGGGATATGGGTGTATATCCTGAAGTGCATAAGCCTGACATGTACCATGAACCATTTTGTAATGGCCCAAGGCCAAGAGGTCTTGCACCCCCTTTACATGTCAACAAGCAAGAGCCTTTTGGACATGGATATGGGTGGCAAAATGTTTTCAATCATGGCCCTTTTGAGCATAACTATCGGTATGGGGGCAAAATGCTTTTAATCATGGTGATAATTTTCAGAGGGACCAGATCATCCAAATTGTTCAAGACCTTTATGGTCCAAGGATGAAAAGGACTGAAAGGCCTAGATTTAGGAAGCTATACCTACAGTGGGTAGATGAGGAACCTTTTCCTATAAATTATAGAGTGCTTGAGTTTTCTTTGTTTCATGGTGAAGAAAATCAATCAACAATTGAACACATTGGGAGGTTTACTTTACAATATGGAGAAGTAGGAAATAATGACATACTTAAAATAAGGTTATTTCTACATTTCTCATGTAGAACTATTTTACATGGTTCATTAACTTGGCCTATTAATTCAATCCATACTTAGGTAGAGATAAAGAGCCAATCTCATGCCTAGTTCTACAGAACTGAGCCTAAAGTGACTTTAGTTGATCTGTCTGAAATGAGGAAGAAGTTCTCTAAGAGTGCAGAGCAATTTATTGATAGGTTTAAAAGGGAAAAAAACAGGTGTCGAATATACATGCCTGAAGTTGAGATTGTGAGAATGGCCCATAATGGGTTAGAGTTTGAATTAAGAAAGAAGTTTGAGGGGATGGAGTTTAGAGATTTGTTTGAGTTGTCATCTAGGGCGACAAGATATAAATCAATACTTAGAGAGGAAAGGCATAGAAATAAAAATTCCTACGGGACTTATTTCCAAGAGGTTGATGTAGAAATAGAAGTTAATGTTAATGTGGCTCAAGTAGTTGGCAAAACATTAGTGGTTTGTGAGACTTTGAGGAAAGTGGACAAACCAGTGAACATGCTAGCAACTCAGCCAGCCAACATTTAGGTAGTATTCTTTTGATTTGTCTAGAGCTGATGCCATTTTTTATGAGTTATTGGCTAATAAATTTTGAACATTGTCCCATGGACATGTAATTCCAAAAGAACAAGACAGAGTAGGAAATGAATATTTTAAATGGTATAATACTTTTAGACATTCTACCAACAATTGTGTAAGTTTAAGAAATTGTGTGTAGGACTTGATACATAAGGGACTGCTGAAATATGCAGAAAAAGAGAAAGGAGTTATGGCAGTGGACAGCAATCCCTTTCCAGAAATGGCACCAGTCCATATGGTATTAGCTAGCATTAAAAGGAAGGCACCAAACCCAATTGTTCTGTTGTCTGACTTGGAGAGGATTCACAAGGAGAAGCAAGAAAAGAAAAAGAAAATGACAGATGAGGACAAGTTTTTGTGCTCATGATGTGGGACTAAAAAGGACAATTGCAAGCAATTTTGGCTGACAAGTTGAAAGAGACTGTGAAGAATCATGGCTTAAGGTTTAATACCTTAGGTAAGGGTGACCTTCAGATTTTCAATAGAGACAAATTGTTGTTTGATGGGCAAGACCCTGGGATCTTTGGGCTGGTCGACAGGTCATATGGTGAGGAGGATGATCCATTTTTGTTTTGGTGGCAACATGTGCATCCTTCTTTTCATGGTGTAGAAGGGGTCAGAGTTAAAGTAAGATAGTTGAAAGATCAGAGGCCATCTAGTGGCCCTAGTCGTGTTCATAGACTATCATTTGTGCCAAGACCATTTCAAAGGCCATTTATTGGCTAAGGTCAGAGGTTTTTCAGGCTAGAGCAGTTTCATGGCTAAGGAATGAGGTTTCTACTAGCTTATCCCCCAGTGCAACCAACGATGGTGAAGCCACCAGTGCCTAACCATGTTGGTTGGCAGGATGTGATACATCTAAAGTTTCCTTTGTCAAGGTGGAAGCTTATGGGTCTATAGACACCCTATTTTTGACCACCCTTAAGACTTGGGCACTTCAGGTTGATCACTCAATAATGAAAGTTATGCTGTACAAACGTTCAATTTCTTCAGCAAGAAGAACTTCTAAATCCCAACCTTACACCCCATTTTCGACCAAAACTACTTTAGACCTTAAAACCCTCTTTTCCAAAATATTTTTCTAAATGTTTCTACGATGTTCCGAGACTCGCATTTTGTTTAAAATATTGCACTTTTCGGTAAATCGAGTAAGGACAAAGTGAAAATAAAGGAAGGAAGGTGAACTCTTTGAAAAATCTTTAAAACAGTTTATTTTTAGGTTTGGAGTTGAAGAAAATATGAGGAGATGGAAAAAAAACTAGTTGGTGAAATGGTTGAGCATGAAACCATTAAGAGAGAACTGAGCAGCTTTCACTATATAGGCATATCTCTTTGCACACTTAGACTTTAGTCATGAAGCCACCACCATTGGAAATTGGACTTCCGAGGCTTCAATTTAGACTCAAGAATCTCTTAAAGATGTGTCCGGATGAGGGAGATATGGTCGTTGGAAGTTCGGCATCAATCCGTTGAGAGAGAAATGAGTAGCCTTCACTAAAATAGGAATATCTCTTTGTGCACTTATAATTTGGATGTGTGGCCATCTCCATTGGAAAGTAAACGTCCGGGGCTTCAATTTAGAGTCAAGAATGACCTAAAACGGAGTCCAGAGGAAGGAGATATACTAGTTTAAAGTCGGCCTTGAAAACTGATTTTTGTGGCCGGCCACCCACTATTAGTGGCCTGCCGGCCACTTGTGTAAAACCAGATATTTTTGCCAACTGTCCCCCACAAGCTCCAACTGTTCCTATACCGATATTTCTGACCTAAGAGACTATTTTCCTATATATACAAGGCCAACCCTCATGTTTTTAGGTTATAAAAAATTCCAAAAGGCCAAATTCTTGAAATTCTCTCTCTATCTCTATCTTGCAACACACACACCTTACCCAAAAACTTCCTAAACCAATATTGGAGCTCTCCTTGCTGAGATTATTGAGTCCAAATTTCAGCCCTTGAGAGTGAGAACTTGTGCGTTTGTTAACAAAAGAGTTACCTTGCTTCAAGAGGTATAATTTTGAGCATCTTTATGCTACTTGTTTTCTATCTTTTCTTGCTGATTTTGAAATGTTTTTACACTATTTTTATGGGTTGAAACTTGTGGTTTAAAGCTACCAAAGGTGGAGGGGTTAATCACCCTTCTTTGAACCTTGTTCTCTAAGCTTTTGCCCTTGTGTTTCCCATTCTTTTCTCAATTTTTTTTTGAGATTTTTACCACTGGTTTTCAGAGTTTTCCAAATGCTAAAATTCATGTTTTCAAGTCCCAAAAATGGAGGGGGTTAGCCTCTCATCCTTGTGCTTGTTTCCTAGCTTAATTGCTCCATGTTTTTAGCTTACTCTTTTAGCTATTTTTCAATTAATTCTAGAACTGTTTTAGGGTAAATTAGGACTATTTTTAAGAGTTAGCTTCATTTATGCTTTGTATTGCATACTTGTAGTGTAATGGTCCTCATAGGTTTGGTGTTTTAGGCATTAGACAACAACCTATTTGAGTTGATAACATTTATTTCATGTTTTTCATATTTGTGATCACCTCTAATCATCTCTGCAATCTCCCTCTTTTCTTGGCATTTTATTTGTTTTGAGAGTTGGTTCAACCAATTGGTTGTTTAAGCTTGAGATTAAGATCGTCGTGCTTAATGGTTTAATTTCTTCAGGGGTTCATTACCAACGTCATGACATCTCTCTCATGCCCAAAACAACCTTTTGTTTGACACTTCTTTCCATTAGTGGACTCAATCTTCATTGTTGGTCTTAATTGACTAATGAATGAAAGGTAATTTAAAAGAGGTAATAAATTGGGATTAAGATGAAGCAAGATAAAAAATAGTTTGGTGTTCAATCAGACGTTAATTGAACACATGGAGACTTGGGTCATTTCATACTTGTTAGTGATGAAACGGTTCAAGTTTCCAAAGTCAACCACTTCCCTTGATCAATCCATGATAGGGAGGAGGTTTTTGTTGATCTTTCCTTAACATTTATTGAAATTGTGTCCCTTGATTCATAGGTCATCACGTAATGAAATTGCGTCAATTGATGGCTTGCGAATCAAGCCTACGCCTCCTTTGAGCCGTTCGATGATAAGGAGAGTCAGGGTGCACAAACATCCCCTGAGAATACTCTAGTTTGTGCTCTGTTTGTCCTCTGTTGCTGCAGGAAAGAACCAACATCAGTGGTTGGAAGGCCACTTTTACTGGACGGTAACCCACTATTAGTGGCCTGTCGGCCACTACTTCTGGGTTGCCGGCCACTTTTTCCAGGCAAGCAGTGTCCTTTTTCCAACAGAGTAGAGCAAAGGTTGAGGTGAAAAAATAATGCAATTTCTAATTGAGCAACAGAGGCATTCCGATAGCAAAACAGAGAGCATTATCGGCTGAAAATCCACATCCATGCATGAGCCATCCCTCGATCCTCGAGATCCGTGAAGTGATGTTGTAATATTAGTATGTTGAGCTTGGAGTAGTGAATTTGTAACTAATTAGTTAGAATAGCTAGTTAGTTTTGTTTTGTACTTAATTAATAAAGTAGTTAGTTAATTTGTTGTTGTAATAATTAGTTAATTAGCTAGTGTAGTTAATTTATTTCATTTGGTTGGTAATAGTTAGTTAATTAGGTAATTAATTAGTTAGTCTATTTATTCGGACCCTCCTGCGTGAGGGAAAACATGTAATAATGTGTATGTCTTCCAACCCCACGTCTTTCTCCCTTTTATTTACTTGCTTGTAATGGGTAGTTTAGAACATCATGTTTCTTTTAGCATTTTCCATGTTTGCATTCGCTTGTCTTGCATGCACCGAGGCTTAGTTCTTCATTCCAACAAAGCATTGTCGTTTATTACTTCGTTGAATACATGTTTAAAGCACATGCTATCAAATTGATTCACATGTCATAATTAGTAGCCAAGTTGATTAATTACATACCGCATATGTTGCATTAGTCATGTTGCATTAGTTAGGAGCATGCATGTTTTCTAACTCTTTTGTTTCTTTTGGTTCGCCTCGAAGTACTAGGTGAGTATTTTTGTGCTTTAGCATATTGCTTAAGTGTGATTGTTTCCGTGTCTACCATACTTGCCATGAGGCTAATTGCTTAATTGCTATAATTGCTTTAATGCCTGTGGATGAATTGAATTGGAATAATTTGAGTAACATACATATGCGATCACTTTTTCAAGTGATACATATTCAAAATAATTTTCAAAACAAACATGAAATCGAAGTGTTCCAATTTTTGCAAATTAGTCTATACTTGTGTGCGCATCACATAGTAATGTTAGTCTAATAATCGGAACAAGAGCATATAATGTAAATAAGAATCACATCATGATTAGTAGAGGCCGATCTTTGATTGGGTGCTCAATTCATGACCTTTCCCTCTCATACCTAAGTTCTCGAACCGAGACATTTTGGTGATGATGGATAAGTGGCCTTTGGCACGAGTCTCGGGTTTCTTAAATTTTCCAAAAATGTTTAGGTGGTGACTCTATATCTTGCAAAGTAGTTCATTTTTGGCATTTTGATTCAAAATTGATTTTCCAAAAGATTTGTCAAATTTGGACTCTTTTGTGCTTATCTATTTCACATTGGACTTGTGGAATCAGATTCAGAACCACAGGAGTCTGAACTGTATGGCGAGTTGTATCTAAAAGGAGCACGAAAAGTCGAGCTATAGGGTCCAACTAGGACTCAGGTGAGAAGAGAGCAAAGAAAGTTTCATGCTATGTTCTCAACAAAGGAAGGTGAAAATCCAAAGGGAGAAAATCAAAATTTAATTTGGGTAAGAGAGAAAGAGAAAGTAGAAAGGGGCGTGTTAAGAAAGACAGAGAAGATGTTGGATAAAATACCTGGAAAGATTCTCCTAACGAGACAGCTAGAGGAAATGACTGAAGCTCTCCTTTATGATAAGGAGAGTGAGGAAGATGAGGTGATGATTGATGGAAATACAGTGGTGGCAGGAAAGTTAGAGGAGGTTCCTATCGATAGTAAGGAAGATACAAAGTCTGAAAGTTTTGGAGACTTTAGGAAACAATTAGATGCAATTAGGTTTGGTTCTTTACTACCAAATGCATAATGTAATATTGGATTCTATCAGGTTTGGTTCTCCGCTTGCAAACCTTGATTGTAACATGATTTTGGCTTTACCAAAGAAGTTTGAGGTAAAACCTAGGCAGTTAGAGCAACTAGAAGGTGATGTAGATGATCTGTCAGAGCCTGTTGTAATGATAATGGAGGTGAGTGAGTCCAGAGGGGCTGACAAGTCTATTCAGGCTGTTAAAACTAGTAGTAGTGAGAATGTGGTACTCTAGTCACCCAAACTAGAAGTGATAAGGCACTTTAGGCCTTTGTATGTGAGTGCTTACTTGAATGGTTGTCCTCTAACTAAGGTGTTAATTGATAATGGAGCCATTGTGAACATTTTGCCCACCAGGATTCTGAGTGTGATTGGGAAGACAGTTAATGACTTAATCCCTTCTGGTATCCATGAGTGATTTTTTAGGAGGGTCATCTGACACAAGGGGAGTAATTGCCTTGCAATTGTAAGTGGGAGCTAGAGTTATGGGAGCAACATTTTTTGTGATTGACTCCACCTCAAATTACAACTTGCTACTTGGAAGGGATTGGATTCATTCCAATGGTTGTGTGCCTTTTTTCCTTGATCAGGCTTTAATTTTCTTAACAATAGAAGGCCATGAAGGGCAAGGCATGGAGGTTTTCTAGGCAGAGGCAAATCCATTCAAGGCCGATGTCCACAATGTGGAGGCTATGCTGTATGTTGAAGAACTTAGCCCTGTTGTGCTAGAAAATGAAGAGTTGAAATCAATGGGGATTGAACTAACCTATGGTCAATTCCAAAAGCTTATTGAGGAATGGTTTCGACAGATGAGTCAGGAAGTGGCCAAGCCAAGTGTCTTGCAGACCAAGCTTGTAGATGAGATGTTGATTAAAGACATTACCAAAGAAAGTGAAGAAGGGTGAGAGTGAATTTGATCTTGTTGTAATTAAAAGTACTTTTGTTAGAAATTTTTTTTTTTTTGAATTTCTTTTTAGAGAGAAGGTTAGGTGGTATGTTGCTCCACTATTTTTGAGCACAATGTGTGGTAGATAATAGCCCTCTAGACTATAAAGAGGTACAGTATGAAAATCTGAATGCAACTCCTGCAAAGCTTGATGATCTCAAGGCTGATGTCCAGGACCTTTAGAAGAGTTTGATCTAGGAGATGAGGCTTGTAAGAGGCCTATTTATGTAAATGCTTTATTATCTAATGAATGTAAGATCAAGCTAGTTAGCTTGATTTCAGATTATTCTAAATGTTTTGCTTGGAGTTATGATGAGATGCTTGGACTAGATAGGTCTTTGGTTGAACATAAACTTCCAATAAAGTCAAACTATGTTCTACATAAACAACCTCCTAGGATAATTACAAATGAAGTCACTATTATGGTGAAATATGAAATTGAGAGACTTCTAAAAGTTGGTTTCATTAGAATAGCTAGGTATGTGAAGTGGCTGTCAAATATAGTTCCAGTTCTTAAGAAGAATGGCAAAATTAGAGTGTGTATTGATTTTAGGAACTTGAATATGGCCACACCTAAAGACGAGTGGCAAAATTAGAGTGTGTATTGATTTTAGGAACTTGAATATGGCCATACCTAAAGATGAGCATCCCATGCCAGTTGTAGACTTGTTAGTAGATTCAGCTGCAAAGTATAAAATCTTGTCATTCATGGATGGCCATGCTAGGTATAATCAGATATTTCTTAGCGCAGATGATGTTCATAAGATTACATCTAGGTGCCCAGGGGCTTTAGGAACCTTTGAGTGGGTAGTGATGCTTTTTGGGCTTAAGAATGCAAGGGCCACCTATCAGAGGGCTATGAATTTTATCTTTCATGATCTAATTGGGAAATTTTTGGAGGTGTATACTGATGATGTGGCCATCAAGTCTGATGAATTTGATGAGCATTTGGACCACCTTCGACAAGTATTCTAAAGGATGAGGAAATACCAACTAAAGATGAACCCCTTGAAATGTGCTTTTAGAGTGTATGCGTGTAATTTTTTGGGTTTTTTGGTCCACTAAAAGGGGATAGAGGTGGACATAAATAAGGCTAAGGCTAAGAAGGAGTTACAGAGTGAAAATCCTAAGTGATTCGTGATTAGATCAAGATTATAATATTCCAAATCCCAATTATTCAAAACACGCAATCTAAATCATCTAGCACTTACGAAAGTGATTTAGATTGTTGTTTTTCGAAATAAACAATAAATCGACACAAACGATTTTTACGTGAAAAAATCACAATTGAAGAACCTTCAATTGTAACAAAAAACCACAGGCGAAACGCCACTAACCAATCCACTACTGAAGAAAGAAAGATTACAAAGATAATACACAAATTACCCAACTCAGTCAATTTGTCTTCAAACCTTCTGTAACTCTTTCACCAAGCCTTCGTCTCGGAACTGATCGACCTGAAGTTGAATCCACAACTCCACTTGTCGAATCAACGACTACGTACAGAATCAACTCCTTTGAAACTCTACGTTTGGATCTTTGGGATCCACCGAAGAATATCACTCTTGTATGTCTATGAACAATCTCCTTGATATGTGCTTCTCAATTCATGAGTTGAATACTCATTCAATTTTATCAAGGAAAACTCACAAAAACCTCAGAAGAAAACCTGAAACAAAACCCTAAAAAACCTTAAACAAGATCTAGGAGTCGTAATCCTAGAACAGACCCAACATGCGAATTTATAGAACCTGAGATCGCGTGGTCCGCTCGAGCGTGGGAATTCCCGCTCGGGCGGAGACTGCATATTCCGCGATTCATACAAGGTCCACGCTCGAGCGGAAGTTTCCCCACTTGAGCGTGGAATCCCACTATCCAGTATATTTTGCAGGCATGAGAGAGATACTGGGAGGGTGAAAACCCCGCTCGAGCATCACGTTCCCCGCTCGAGCGGGAAGACCAAAACAAGAAAATCTGGAAAATAAGAAATTGTTACAACCTTGGTTTTGTTCCATGGTTTGACAACAAAGGGTCCTAACACAGAGTTTCCTTAGGCCAATAAATTTTTTAAGGAGATTCATTGCCAATTTAGTAGGAAAAACTTTGGCTTTTTCTCCTTTGTTAAAGTTAAGGTCTGATAAAGACTTTAGATGGGAAAGTGAACATCAAAGGGCATTTGATGCAATCAATGATTACTTATCTCAACCTCCAGTCCTGATGCCACCCATTAAAGGGAAACCTTTAAAGTTGTATATTTCAGCAGGTGAAAACAGTCAATTGGGTGATTATTGGCTTAGGATAATGAGGAGGGTTGTGAGCAAGCTGTTTATCACCAAAGTAGAAAATTGAATGAGGTAGAGACTAGGTACAACTCTATTGCAAAGTTATGTTTGGCTTTGTATTTTACAGCCATTAAACTGAGGCATTACATGCTACCTACAAAGGTTAATGTGATTGCACAGATTGATGTAATAAAATACATGTTGTCTAGGCCAGTTTTGAGAGGGAGACAGTGAAAATGGTTGCTGGCCTTAATTGAATATTACTTTAGGTATGTACCTCAAAAAGCTGTGAAAGGCCAGGCATTAGCAGATTTTTAGCTAAGCATCCATGTAGGCCTATCGAGGTAGATTTGTATCAGATGTTCTCAGTTAAAAAGAGCCATGGAAGTTGATGTTTGATGGTTTAAAGACTGAAGAGGGAGTTGGTACTAGGGTGGTGTTAGTTTCACTCCAAGGACGGGTATTTCAATCCTCATACCAGTTGAATGAAACTCAGGTGCTGTCAAATAATTAGGCAGAGTATGAAGCCTTGATTATCGGCCTGGAGTTGGAAAGCAGCCTAAGAATTCCACATTTGAAAGTGTTTGGCGATTCTCAGTTGGTGATTAGGCAGGTGGTGGGTCAATATAAGTGCAATAATGCAGTGCTTTGAGAGTATTTAGAACAAGTGTTGCAGCTGGTCAATAGTAGAGTTTGAGCACACGTTTAGATTTGAGAATAAGGAGGCCAACAAGATGGCCCATGCAGCCTCTGGTTTGACAATTCCAGAGGGTTTCCAAGAAAGGATAGTTAGGATTCAGAAGAGAACAATGCCTTGGGTTAGGTGTCAATAGTTGCATGGCTTGTGAATATTGACTTTGGAGGTGTTAGAGGATGATTGCACTACAAAAATTTTAGTTTTTTGCGACGGCAAAATATCGTCACTGATACTCCTAATGCCGTCTCAAAAAACTTTTAGCGACGGTAAATGACTTTTAGCAATGGCAAAGGGGGGGTCACAACAGAGGGCGTTGCTAAAACCTTTTAGTGACGGCATCATGCCATCGCCTTTTTTTTGCGACAGGAAATGTTGCCTTTTGCGACGGGATTTTACTGTCGCTTATAATATGTAACACCTTTTGCGATGGCACTATTGTACCGTCGCTAAAAGTTTTATTTGACTGTCGCCAATTTCTTTTGCGACGGCATTACCTATGTCGCCAAAAAAAAAAAAATTGGCTCTAATGTTTTTTGCGACAGTGTAGTGCAGTTGAAAAAAAAAAAAAAAAAACCTAAAATAAGCAAAATTACCTGAAAATAAACAATCAAACAAACAAACAAACAAAACAAAACCTACAATAAAATTATTAAAAATATTAAAATTACATGTATTAAATGAAAAACAATTGAAAAAGAAACCAATAATTACATAATAATACAAAAATTCCTATATAGAAATAACAATTTCTCCATAATAAAAATATTCTTGCATTCATAACTATACATAAGCAAAATTACCTCACTACATAATGTTCCATAATACATATATAATGTTTAAATACATAATGTTGTTGACAATTCAAAATAACATAAACCAAAAACAACAAATTTCTTCATCTTTCTTCGTGGATAACAAAAACAAAAGTTAGTCACATTCTTCACAGGCATGCATTCCACAAGAAGAAAACTTCTACTCGGGAAATATTTGAAAACAAAAAATAAAAATAATTAATGACAATATAATTATGTGTTAATATGTTAATTATAAAAAAAGATAAAAATTTAACTACTATACAGTTACAAAGATAATTAAGTAAATAATTTTGCCTAGACCGAAATTCGGCTCTAACTCCCAAGTCGAGAACCTGATTCGAGTCTCGTCTTCTGCGACAAGTCTCTCGTGCCTAGGCGGTCGTGAATGCCAAGTTTCATGCTAATTTGACACTGTTTGGTTATTTTTTGGCGTCAACACCTCAAATTCTAAGTTTCTTAAGGAATTAGTTTGCCTAGACTGAAATCCGGCTCTAACTCCCAAACCGGGAACCCGATTCGAGCCCCATCTTCTCCCACAAGTCTCTCATGCCTAGGTGGTCGTGTGTGCCAAGTTTCGTGCTAATTCGATGTCGTTTGGTGATTTTGGGGCTTCAACACCTCGAATTCTAAGTTTCTTAAGGAACTAGTTTGCCTAGAGTGAAATCCAGATCTAACTCCCAAACCGGGAACACAATTTGAGTCTCGTCTTCTCCCATATGTCTCTCGTGCCCAGGCAGTTGTGTGTGCCAAGTTTCGTACTAATCCGACGTCGTTTGGTGATTTTGGCGCTTCAACATCTCGAATTCTAAATTTCTTAAGGAACTAGTTTGCCTAGAGTGAAATCTGGCTCTAGCTCCCAAATCGTGAACCTAATTAGAGTCTCGTCTTCTCCCACAAGTCTCTCGTGCCTAGGCAGTTGTGTGTGCCAAGTTCATACTAATCCGACGCCGTTTGGTGATTTTGGAGCATCAACACCTCGAATTCTAAGTTTCTTAAGGAACTAGTTTGCCTAGAGTGAAATCCGGCTCTAACTCCCAAGCCGGGAACCTGATTCGAGTCTCGTCTTCTCCCACAAGTCTCTCGTGCCTAGGCAGTCATGTGTGCCAAGTTTCATGCTAATCCGACGTCGTTTGGTATTTTGGGGCGTTAACACCTCAAATTCTAAGTTTCTTAAAGAACTAATTTGCCTAGACCGAAATCCGTCTCTAACTCCCAAGCCGGGAACCCGATTCAAGTCCCGTCTTCTCCCACAACTCTCTCGTTCCTACGCGGTCGTGTGTACCAAGTTTCGTGCTAATCTGACGTCGTTTGGTGATTTTGGGGCGTCAACACCTCGAATTTTAAGTTTCTTGAGGAACTAGTTTACCTAGACCAAAATCCGACTCTAACTCCCAAACCGAGAACCCGATCTGAGTCCTGTCTTCTCCCACAAGTCTCTCGTGGCTAGACGGTCATGTGTGCTAAGGACCAGGCTGCAATGGTGCGCCAGTCCAAGTGGGAAACTTAACAACGAAAAATCCTCTGTCTTTCTTTCTAATTATGTAATTAGCCTCTATCCTTTTGGGCTATGTACAGTTAATGTATGGTTATTCTTAGCTTAGAATGCAAAGATACGTTTTATACCTGACAAATAGAACTTCAAAACAGCCTAATTCACCCCATAAGGTAGTAAAAAAAATCCAAAATTTATGAACTTTTCATATTCCCAAATACAAAACTAATGACTAAAAATAGAAAAAATAAAATAAAAAATAAAAAAATAACAACAGAGTGTAAGCGATTACCTTGTTGTTTCCACTGCCAGCACCACTTCCAGTCCTTTGTTCAATACCCACTGGTGTCTTTGCAAATCCTATAACCACACAAAAAAATCACTCATTCAGATACTCATAATGATGATGATGATGATGATGATGATAATAATAATAATAATAATAATAATAATAATAAATAAATAAATAAATAAATAAATAAACAAAAATAAAAAAAAACATCGTCCAATCTTGATCCAAACATATAACGAATTGAAATGATTGAAATGAGTCAATAGTTTGCATTTGTAATTGTGAACGTGTAAATAAAGAAGTACATAAAAGGAAAACTAAAACAATAACAGTGCATCACTTTCTGGAATATGCAATGATAGGTATCTAAGATGTCAACGCTACAAGATCAATTGTTTCAGCAAAAGTGTTCAGAAGATTAACAAGCAAAAATAGATCTCCAAGACAGTGGTAGAACATCCAAAAGTATACATGATTCCAACATTTAAGACCATGTAGTTAATGAGCTACTAAGAGATGAAATAACAAATTGGTCAAAAATTAAGAAGACCAAGAAAAAAGGTCAGTGATTGTTTCCAATCTTGATTGAAACTCAAACCAACTCACATTTGTTTCTTAGAAGGCAAAAGATCATTCATTCTGTGTTACATTGCTCTCTTGAAATAGGTAAACTCCCTAAAATTTTAACTATATTCTGTTCACTATCTTCAAAATTTTTGTGTAAAATTGCGCGGCATTGATCTAATTATTTTTCTTGGTTTCTTTTTAATGATTTTTTTTCTTTTCTCCATGACAATGTTAGGGTTTCAAACGAGCTCGGATTAAAACATTACATTTATCCTGACTACATGTACAATTTAAAATAAAATAAAAAATTCCTTCTCCCTCACCAGCATTTTTTTGTTCTCCTCTTCACATATATATTTTCTTTCCCTTTCAAATTCCATTGTGTTGTATCGATCTTTTGATTTTTTTTAAGTACTACTGTAAATTTTCAAAAAAACACTCAGAATGCGTGCAGTAATGGGATATCCTAGCTGCATTCTATGCACTTTTGTGAAAAAATTTATGTCGCATTTATTGATTCTCTTTTGACACATTTACTTTCCCTGTCAAATTCCATTGCAAGCTATTGATCTAATTTTCATTCTTGGTTTCTTTTGAACAATTTATTTAATTTTTTTAATTTTTTTTCCTTCATGACAGTGTTAGGGTTTCAAATGAGCTAGGATCAAAACATACCAGGGCAGCAAAATACTCAGTCTTTGTAACAGTGACAAAGTCTCTTCTAATAGGGATATTGTTCGTGTCAAATATAATGACTACTAGAAACCATTTTGTTGTCATTTTCACAAACAACAAAGACATGCAAAAAGTTATTGCTCATTTGGTTTACCTTCTTGCCATTACCATGGTCCTCAACAGTGTTCAACCTGATATTTCTGGTACTAACCCATTCGAAAACTCAACTCTTGTTCTAATGTTTATAAATTTCCCTTTATGTTTATGAATTTGAAAAGACAAAAAAAATTAGAAATAAAAATTTCTTAATGAGTTTTCTTCAACCAGAGGAGAGAATGATATAGCTCAGTGAATCAATGCAGAAACCAAGCAACAAAACACAACAATTTCAAACAAATCTAAGGGTTTCGATTTCCTCCAAACCAATGTTCGATCAAATATGAAATTGCTATCTCATTTTTCTCTCTAGAAGTACGAATTAGTTACTTGGAGAACGAGAGAGGAGAGATCTGGATTTGTGTAATTTAAACTACAAATTAGTTAAGAAAATAATCAGAAATTAGACAACGATTTATGGATAAAACAATCAGAAAAATCAAAAATTATATACGATTGATTTATACTTGTAGAGAAAGAGAGTGTAGAGAGAGAGACAATGAATCAAACTCACAAAGAAATCGGATTCTAACGACCTTGCTTGTACATGTACAAGAAGCAGATATAACTGACGAACCAGATTAATGATGAATATAAGTCTCACGTTGCTCGCTGAACGCCGTCGTCTTCTGCTGCTTGTTGCCGTCCCACGTTGTCACTATCATCACTCAACGTCGTCGTCTTCCGCTGCTCACCGTCGCTGAATGCTGTCGTCTGCCCTACTCACAGTCGTGAGAGAGAGAGAGATGGGGATTTTTGGTTCAAAAGATTAGGGTTTTGAGATTTGGGGATTTTTGGTTAAGGTGGAAAAAACGAGCGCGAATTAGATTTTGGGTTTTTTTTTTTTCACAGTCAATTATAACCGTCACAAATGAAAATAAACAATGAATCCATGGCTCGTTTAGTAATTTTTTTATTTGCGACGGGGGTATTGCCGTTGCTGATAACCTGTATTTGCAACAGGGAAAGGTTGCCGTAGCAAAAAAAAACTCATTTTTTTGCCAAAAACTTTCGTGCCCATTTTGCTGCGCAATGGAAGCTAGGAAGAGAGAGAAACAAAAAATGAGAGAGCAAGAGAAGATCAACGAGAGAAAAAGATAGAGAGAAAGAGATGAACGAGAGATATAGAGAAAGACATAAAAAAAAGAGAAGAGAGATGAGCAAGAGAGATAGAGAGAGACAAAGAAAAGAGATGAGTGAGAGAGATAGAGAAGGAAGATGAGTGAGAGAGATAGAGAAGGAAGATGAGTGAAAGAGGGAGAGAAGAAAGATGAGCGAAGGACACACACACACACATAGAGAGAGAGAGAGAGAGACCCATTTTATTTTTTTGACTTTTTCCCCTTTCAACAAAAATGGGCTTAAAGAAAGAGATGAGTGTAATTGAGAGAAATGAACGATTGAGAGAGAAGAGGGATGAGTGAGAGAAAGAGAGACACACACAGAGAGAGAGAGAGAAAGACAGAGAGAAAAAAGAGAGAGAGAGAAACAAGATGAACGAGAGATAGATAGATAGAGAGAGAGAGAGAGAGAGAGAGAAAGACAACAAATAGAGATGAACAAGAGATATAGAAAGAGAGGGAGAGAGAAAAAAGATGAGCAAAAGAGATAAAGAATGAAGAGAGATAAGAGAGCCAAAGAGAACAGTGATGAGTGAGAGACAGAGAGACAGAGAGGGAGAGAGAAAAAAGAGAAATAAACAAGATGAACGAGAGAGAGAAGAAGAAGAAGAAGAAGAAGAAAGATGAGCAAGAGAGATAGAGAGCAGAGAAAGATAAGAGAGCCAGAGAGAAGAGTGATGAGTGAGTGAGTGAGAGAGATGAGAGATAAAGAGAGGGAGAGAAGAGAGATGAGTGAGGGAGAGAGGCCCATTTCATTTTTTGACTTTTTTCTCTTTCGACAAGTGATTAAGAGAAATGAGAGATGAGCGATTGAAAAGAAAGAGAGAGAGAGAGAGAGAGAGAGAGAGAGAGAGAGAAGAGATCGATAAATCGAGAGGGAGATCGCTAAATTGAGAAGAGGGAGAGAAAGAGTGAGCAACGCGAGCACAGTGTGGAACAGAGAGAGAGAGAAAGACACAGATAGAAAGACAAAGAGTGATGAGTAAGAGAGAGAAACAGAAAGAGAAAAGAGATGAGCGAAAGAGAAAGAGAGATAGAGAGAGAGACAGGAAGACGAAAAAATGGGTGAAACACTACAAAAATTTCAGTTTTTTGCTGCCGTCGCTAATACTTCTAATTCGTACGTCTTATCAAAACAATCTCGTTTTTTCTTTTTTTTTTTGCGACGACACCTATTACCGACGCAAAAAACTCTCTTATTTGCGATTGCAGTTCATGCCATCGCAAAAAACAGCTTTATTTGTGACAAATAGGTTACCGTAAAATGCGCATTATTTGCGACAGCAATTGTTACCGTCGCAAAAAGGTATTTTTTTGTGACAAGAAGGGGTGTTGTCGCTAAAAACCCATTTATTGGCGATGACAAGTGGTGCTGTCACAAAAAATCAATTTTTGTGACGGTAAGGGATGCCATCACAAATGCTTCCCTGTTATAAATCCCCTTTTCTTGTAGTGTTGGTGATCACCTTTGATCAAGTATTTGAGTGACCCAAAAACAAAAGTGGATAGGAGGATAAAAACAAAAGTGGATAGGAGGATAAAGTATCAAGCTATGAATTATGTAATTATGAGGGATGACTTGTTCAGAAGAACCCAAGATGGGTTGGCATTGTTATGTATTGGAGGATTAGAACAGATGTAGGGTTAGGCAGGAGAGAAGATGAGATGGCTGATCAAAAGGCATAGGTATTTTTAGCCCTCCATAAGGAAAGATTGCATTGATTATGCCAAGGGGTGTCAGTAGTGCCAAAGGCATGGTATTGTGCAAAAAGTGCCAGCTAGGGATTTGCATTCAATTGTCAAACCTTGGCCATTTAAGGGTTGAGCAATGGATTTAATTGGTTAGATATTTCTACCATCCTCAAAACAATATTCATATTAGTGGTCACATATTATATTTTACTAAGTGGGTAGAAGTAGTCCCATAAAAAGTGGTGAATCAATCTCATGTGATGGATTTTATCAAGAAACACAGAGTACATAGGTTTGGCATGCCACAAACAATTACTATCGACCAAGGGACAGTGTTTAATGGTGATGAAGTGATGGGGTTTGCCAAAGTATGACATTCAAATGTTGAACTCATCTCCATATTATGCCCAAGCAAATGGGTAAGCAGAGTCATCAAACAAAACAATCAAAGTGATATGAGTAAAGTGATATGAGACAATCTAAGGGATTGGCATGAGTTATTATCTGAGGTTTTGTGGGCCTACAAGAATTCAAAGAGGGATAGCATTCAAGCATCTCCTTATGAGTTAGTTTATGGTCATGCTGCAATTCTACCCTTAAAGGTAACAATAAAGTCTAGCAGGGTGGCTACGCATTGTGATATTCCTATCGATGAGTATGTAGAGGCCATGTTTATGGAGTTACAAGATGTAGAGTGCAAAAGGATTGATGCCTTTGATTATATGATGGCTCAGAAAAACAAGGTTGAGAGAGTTTATAACAAGAAGGTCAAATTAAAACTTTTTAGGTTAGTGTGGAAAACTATCTTGCCATTGGGAACAAAAGACCCTGACTTTGACATGTAGTCACCAAATTGGGAAGGCCCCTTTAGGATCCATAAGGGAGGGGCATATCGATTGAAATCTTTGGAGGGGCAGCCAGAGGCCTCTTTTGGCAAAGAGGTAGTAGCTTTTTGGCTTTTAACATCTTTTGGCTCACATCACCTCTCTATTTTTTTTTTATACATTTTTTCAAAAAAAGTTAAAAAATCTAAAAAGTTAGTTTTTAACCTACTTCCTAAAACAACCCATAGTTACCAAAATACTCCTAATAATAATAGGGTGAATCCCACATTAATGTTCACATTGACAATATAAATATTCTATGATGTGAACATTCACATCACTAAATTGCTAAGGGTTCAAAAAAATATTTGCAATGGTAAAATTATTCATAAAATATCTTAAATATGATAATTTGGATTTGGTAAATTAAATGACTAAATAATAAGACTTATTGATAGAAAAATATATTATGAATTAATTAGAATACAAGTAATTGAAGGAGAATTTTTCAATAATTTTTTTTTTTTTTTATAATTAGAACTAAAAATGATTTAGTTACAATAGTTTTGTATGAGCGTCACAAATGATCATAATGTGTATATGAAATACACCCAAGAAAAAGTGTACTATAATGACGCCTCTAAGTTGGAATTATGTAAAATATAGTAAATTTGGTAAATAAAAATAAAAATCCCCACTTTCTCAGCTTCTTCGTCTAACTTTGTCCATCCTACCACTTTTCCCGCACCTTTTTGACCCTTTCATTTATTTTATTTTATTTTTTTGGATTAACCTAACTTCCTAGCAGCTTCCTGAAAGCCCAAAATGTCAACAAACAATTATGGTAGCATTCACTCCTTAAAATGTCCATTCACTCGCTTTGAAGCTTCCATGATAAATCATAAATTATGATAGCATCTCGTCACCTAATTTTGTCTTATTTCCTCACCTTGACCGATAGCATTCATCCCATTCCGTAGTTCTTCTGTCCTTAATTCATTGTGGAGCTTTAATCCAATGGAAATTGTTGGAGCTCAAGATGCCTCCTCTTCAGATTCTCCCTGTAGTTATCATGTGTTCTTGAGTTTCAGCGGTGAAGACACTGGCAAGAGGTTCACTGACCACCTCTACACAGCCTTAAAGTATGCAGGATTCCGCACCTTTAGAGATGATGACGAGATTGAAAGAGGAGAAAATATTAAGTTTGAGTTGCATAAAGCAATTCAAGAGTCAAGGATTTCAATAGTTGTCTTCTCAAAAAACTATGCTTCTTCGAGCTGGTGCCTTGATGAACTTCTGATGATCCTCAAACGTAGGAAGACCACTAGCCATGTAGTGCTACCTGTCTTCTATCACGTGAATCCATCCCATGTGAGGAAGCAAATGGGAAGTTTCAAAAAAGCATTCATGAGGCATAAAAAGAGATTCCATACAGAAGCAGGTGAAATAAAAGATGACTGGAAGGGCAAGATGCAAGAATGGAGGGCAGCACTCAGAGAAGCTGCAGATTTAGCAGGGATGAATTTACAAAATCAAGCTGACGGGCAATTCCCTCCCATATCCTCTTTTAGCTAAGCATTACTTGCATCATCCTTTCTGCGATTTCATAGTTAAAAGTATTTCATATGAGGGCCTTTCAAATTAAGAATTATTTGATCAAAATTTGTGATGAACATTTTTTTTTTTTTTTCCCAAGAGTTTGGTATTTTTTTAATTTTTAGAATATAACCTTTAAATACAGGTTTTAAATTATCCTTGAGCGAACATCCCAGCATCCAACAAGTTGGTTTCTTTCCAAGTCGATACAGGTTCACAAGAAGTTCTTCACAACACCCCCCAAAAAAACTTGAATTTCATTTTTTTAGATGCTTCTCCCTTTTAAGCTATTTGAAAAGATCACATGAAGTTATTCATTTCCAACCATAAAAATTTGGATTAATTACACCAAGATAGACCTTCTCAACTAGTAGCCATATTACTTTACCTTTATCTGTAATCTATGAACCTATACATATTGACCCCTTTAATTATAAAAATTATACAAATTCACTCATTCTAGAGGTGGTCTAGAAGGGGTGAAAGTGATACACCTTGAAGGGGTCAAAATATGGATTCATAATTGAGGGGATAAGTGATATTTACTAATAATTGAAGGGGTCTTCGTATAATTAACCCTAAAAAATTTATTGAAAAAAATTAGACTAGTCTTCAAATTTTTTTAATAACTTAGCTTACTATTTAAAAATATAATAATTTTAAAAATATGGCAAAACAGAAAAGCAATTTATATTAGAAAGAAGAGTATTGACCCAAAACCATGATTGTGTAAACCCTTTTCTTTTAATCTAGGACTCGTCTAATTGTTTCCACAAAGACAATAACATGCACAGTCATTTTGTTCATTATTGCAGAATGTATAATTAATTTCAAGTCATGGCATTCTTATTGGGCTTTATCTTTTCCTTAGGTTCGAGTCAAAATTTATCCACAAGATTGTAGAAGTGGTTGCAGACAAACTAAAACGCACAATCTTGGGCAATTCTCCCTACTTGATTGGAATACATTCTCGAGCCAAAAATATTGGTCTTTGGTTACAAGATGGGTCTAGTGATGTTGGTATAGTTGCAATTTGTGGGATAGGTGGAATAGGGAAGACAACAATTGCCAAAGTTTTATATAATTTGAACTTCTCAAGATTTGAAGGTAGCAGTTTTCTTGCAAATGTAAGAGAAATTCTAAAACAACCGAATGGTTTACTTCAATTACAAAGACAACTTCTTGCAGACATTTTAAAGGGAAGAAAGAAAAAGTTATACAGTGTTGATGAAGGAATTGTTAAAATTAAAGATGCATTACGATGCAAAAGAATTCTTATAATTCTTGATGATGTGGATACAATAGACCAACTGGATGCAATACTTGGAATGCGAGATTGGCTTTTTCAAGGTAGTAAAATCATCATAACCACTAGACGTGAGCGGTTGCTAAGGGCTCATGAAATTTGCCACATTCATAAAGTTGAAATTTTGGATAATGATAAGTCCTTAGAGCTCTTTAGTTGGCATGCCTTTGGGCAAAACCGTCCCATTGATGGTTTCATAAAGGAATCAAAAAGGGTGGTACAATACTGTGGAGGGCTTCCACTAGCTATAAAAATTTTGGGTTCTTCTTTGTCAGGGAAAAGCTTAAATGTCTGGAAAAGTCAATTGGAGAAGTTGAAAGCAATTCCTGATTATCAAGTCATTGAAAAACTCAAAATAAGCTATGACTCTTTACAAGATGACCACGACAAAAATTTATTCCTCCATGTCGCTTGTTTCTTTGTTGGGATGGATGCAGATTGGGTAGTTACAATTCTAGATGGATGTGATTTTTACACAACGGTTGGGATTCAAAATCTCATTGATAGAAGTCTGTTAACGATTGACGAACACAAAAAGTTGGTGATGCATCAATTGATTCAAGAAATGGGAAAAGAAATTGTTCGTCAAGAATCACCTAAGGTGCCAGGAGAACGTAGTAGACTCTGGAATCATAAGGATTCCTTCAATGTCTTGAAAGAAAATACTGTAAGAATTTACCCTAATCCTTATTTATATTTGTATGTATTTGTGTAGTTATTTACTATAAAAAAATTATCCAAACTTAGAAACTTCATCGCAAAAAAATAAAAATAAAAAATTAAAAAAATCATTCATAAGTTACAGTGGTGGTGTTTTTATTTGAAATGAAAGTTACATTATTCTGTATAAGAATTTTGTACTAAAAAAAATAAAAAAATTGTTTATATAGTATTACTCTTCTTGATCAATGCCATCTCCCTCTCATTCTTTGTCAGGGGACAGGAAAAATTGAAGGTCTCATACTTGATATGAATTTTTTGGAGGATAAATATGACAAGACAGCCTTTGGTGTCAATAGAAAACGTCATTTTGAAGAATTCCTTGGCACATCTTTGTTGTCAAATGTAGGAAATTCATTTAAAAGACATTGTTTTGGCATCTTCTCTCGGCAGACAGTGGGCACTGCTCTACGAAATTCAGATATGATAGCTTTGGAAGTTGATGCATTTGAAAGGATGCACAAACTAAAACTTTTGCAACTCAACTATTTACAAGTCAATGGAAGCTTTGAAAATTTTCCTAAAGGATTACGATGGTTGTGTTGGCATGGATTCTCTTTCAACTCTATCTGCTATGATTTCCCTTTGGATAACCTAGTTGTTCTTGACATGCAATATAGCAACTTGAAAAAAGTTTGGGAAGGAACCAAGGTATGTTTCTCAATTGTTTGTTTTCATTTCAATTTTGTTTGATAATTAAAAGAAACAATAATAACCAACATTGTTTTCTATTACAGTTTCTCGAGTCACTAAAAATCCTTGATCTCAGTCATTCCCATTGCCTTTCCAAAACTCCTAATTTCTTGCAAGTACCCAATCTTGAGCAACTAATACTTGAAAATTGTGCACAGCTGGTAGAGGTTCATGAATCTGTTGGATACCTTCAAAGACTTGTTTTATTAAATTTAAAAGATTGCAAAAATCTAAGGAAGCTTCCAAGAAGCATTGTCATGCTACAATTTTTGGAAACACTTGATATCTCAGGTTGCTCAAATATTAAGGAATTGCCAATAGAGATAAGGACTATGCATTCTTTAACAAAGCTCAATGCAAATGGAACTGCCGTAAGTCAATTACTCTCTACAACTAAGGAGGTCAAACCATGGTATTCATTCATCTGGCCTTTTCCATCGAAGCCAAGAAAAAGTGTAGAAATTTCATGGGCTCTTTTACCATGGTATGTGGTACACTTAAGTCTTGTGGGCTGCAATTTATCAGAGGATGCTTTTCCGAAGGATCTTAGCAACCTATCCTCATTGCAGATATTAAATCTGAGTAATAATCCAATTTGTAGCCTCCCGAATTGCATCAGAGGTCTTATTGGAATTCAGATCCTTGTATTAGATGAGTGTAAAAGGCTTCAATCTCTTATAGTGGAGCAGAATTTGAAAGTATTGTTGTTCTCTGGCTGTACATTGTTGGAGAAAGTAACATTTCAATCACTTCCATCAACCATAGAATTAAATAGCGTTTATGATGCATATATAGTGTCGAATAATTTGGAAGAATTGTACTACTCAAAATGCAGATTGGATTCAGCTCCATCAACCGTGGAATATAATAACATTTGGGAGAATCAATTTGTTGTGAACAAGAACTGGAGACCATTGCTATGTACTGGCAAGTGCGACAATATAGTTGAGTTTATGAGTGACTATAAGTTAGCACCCATAGGGAATATTGACATGGAGATATTGAATAATTTGGGCTTGCCCAACTTAGGATCCATGGGAAGCCCAGCTGTTGCGCTTTCAAGATGCTACTCAAAGAATCCAAGGAAGCTTCCTCTACAGGTCTCTCTCTCTCTCTCTCTCTAAATAAACAAAAATAAAAATAATAAAAAATTGTAATGGTTAAATTATGGTTTCTTTGGTACAGGGATGTCACGAAGAACATATATTTTGCGTTTATCTTCCGGGAAGCAAGATTCCAACTTGGTTTAATCTTAAAAATATAGGATCTTTAATATCTTTTACTGTGCCATCGCATTTCAGAATTCAAGCCTTGAGTGTGTGTTCTATTTATGCACTTTCCAGTAAGTGCTCTATTTATGCTTTTTCCAATAATCCAAAATATCATGACCATAATTGTATGGCACATACTATTATCAATAATACCACCAAGAGTCTGATTTGGAGTCATTCCCCATTAGTTTTTGGCATTCCAGAAGTTGATGAGGATATGATGTGGTTAAGTTATTGGAAGTTTGAAAATCAGTTGGAAAGTGGGGATGAACTGAATATTTCCGTGGTTGGAGAAGAAGGTTTTCAAGTGAAGGAGGTCGGAGTCCACCTTGTGTACAAGGAGCAAGAAGAGAAGAGTAGCCAATCAGCTAGAGAAGAAGCATCCCAATTACAATCCTCTCTCTATGATAATGTCGTTCCTGGAAATGCACCTAGAGTACATCCAGCGAGCAAAAAACTCTTCCGTCTCGGCAAGCATTGGATGAATTGTTCGATTTGTAATAGTCTATAACCTCAACCATTGTGCACTACCTCAGCAATTGGTTGCTTCGGGATTAGTGAGAAATTGGGTATAGGCAATAATTCTTTCTCTTTCTCCTAATAATTCTGTTATGTTGTGTGTTGTTAATGTGTTATATGCTGGATATTCTTCATGATGTTAAGGATTTTGAATAACTACTATGAATTTACATTCTTTTCTCTGCTTTTGTTGGATCTGTTGCTGGGTTATTTATTTTACTTTGGAAATACTGATATGTACTTCGGCAATCAGTGGCAGTTTCAAGCATGGTAGAGGAGGTATTATGCTTTATTTGGTTTGGACATGGATATGCTCACTAGGGAGTCAATTCATTCATTGGAGAAGATAGTTTGCTAATGACTTGCTATTCATCTTGGTTTTGCTCTTATGCTGGTTGGATTTAATTCTTTAGTCTCTTCAAAGAAGACGTTGTTGTTGATTGGCTAGTTTGGAGGGCGCTATGTAATTTGTTATGATGCAGTTTGAAGAGAAATTGTTTCTTATTATTCCATATCTAATCAATGATACAGAGTCTCCTATTTATACACCTTCCTAAACTACCTAAACTATACAACAGATATGTATTTAATATTCTAACTAACCATACGAACTAACATACACATGTGCTAATTACTTATAACAGATTCTCTAACAAACTTCCTAACAACCATTGGGGTTGATAGCAAAGCAGTTGATCTGCATCCTGAGATGATTTGACTAGGAACTGAGCTGGTGTGATCAGATTGAGTTGAATCTGATTTAATATCCTCAACATAGTTGCTATGCTTGTTTGCCTTTTCTTTCCAATTATGTTCATTTTTTGTTTTTGTTTTTGGGTTTTGTGGTTAAAGTGTCTGCTCCCATATGGTTTAGGCTATGTAACAACCTAATTGAGGTGTGCCTTTTTTCATAAAGTTTATCCTTAGCTAATTAGCTGGTGTTTGATAAAACTGAATATTAAATTTTGAAGTTGAACAAATGCTTAATAAAACCGTAAGTGATAAACTCAAATAAGTTGCTAATTATTAGCAAAATAAAATTTAAGACTTATTATTTCAAATTTTATCATCTAATTTTTATATTGAGGTGGTGCTGGTGGACGAGACAGCGATGGCAATGGTTATGGCGATAGTGGTGGAGGTGAGGGATAGTGTTGTGGTGATGGTGGGGTGGTAGGGACTGTAGTAAATTCAGTCACTATTTATAAATATTATATTACTTCAGTTTTTCCAAATTTTAACTATTTTTTTTTTAAAATTTTAATTTACACTATAAGAGTCAATTAAATTTTTAAATAAATAAATGACTTACTTAGCTCACCCAAACAGAATCTTACTTAATAGCACTTCTACCTGAACAGCGATAGAGAAATGCTATGGTGTGCGTTTTTTAGAGGTGTATACCGTAAGCACTCTTTTTAGGTGTATACCATTTTACCATAGAAAAATGTTATAGTGTCCATTTTTTAGAGATGTCATATGCACCCTTTTTAGGTGTATACCATTTTACTATAAGAAAATGCTATGGTATATACCATTTAGGGGTGTACCATTTTACTATAGGGAAGTGCTATGGTGGTTAGTGAAATTTCTTTTTTCTCCATATTAAACGATCATTTGTTAATTGGTTTATGAAAATTGAAACACAGTTTTTAATTTGTTACATAAGTTCAGGTTGAAATTTGCGTCTCTCGAGTTGGGGACTTTACTTTTGTAAAATTTTAAAAATAGTAATACAGCTCAGATGATTATGAAATTTTTCTGGAATGTTTATATATGAGTATATTAAATGTGAAAAAAATTTCAGATCAAAACTCTTATAGATGAATTTTCTAAAATTCATGGATCGAATGATACTTCGGAGTGGGCTGCTGTGCAGAATTCTGTGCAAAAATGGTCCAGTTTTGTATATCTTAAAAATATTTTCCCATGTCAGAAAATTGTAAAAGTTTTATATGTTGTTTCTATATGAGTCCAGTATGTTGGGTAAAAATTTGAGAATTAAAGAATGGGTGTTTATTTTATAAAAATTCACGGATTGAACAGCGTTCTGTTTTGTTTATAACAGAATTTTGGTGTTGAGTTTTGGGTGTTAAGCCCATGATTTGAGGTAAAACTTCTTGGGTTTAGCTTTGTGTATATTTGGGTTGCGTTTGGCTCATGGATAGGAATTTAATTCAAGACCTATGACGTTATAATTCAGATTTATATATGTAAGTCTTACTTAATTGTTTGGTCAATTTTAATTATGTAAGTGGTGAGGATCATCTTGAGTTCATTTAAAATATTTTGTACTCTAGTCTCAATTCAAAATTTATTTTAGATTATTAAACTTAATTCATTTTGGACCAAATTGATTAAATTATATCTCATCCGTAATCACCTGTTATTATTATTATGAGAGAGTTACGAATATTTATAAAGTGTACCATCAAACGAAATATATATATTTTGTAATGAGAAAAATAATATTATTTTATGTTACAAAACATTAAGGGGTTATTACATGCCAGTGGCATGAGAAAAAAAAATACAAATTCGTGGAAAAATTTACAAATTTGATTATTAATATTTAAAAAAAATCATTAATTTGTTATTATTTTTTCAAAATTCTACTAATGCGATATTTTCTTAAATATTGAAGTGTTGTTAAAATAAACTTTTAATTGATATATATATATATATATATATATGTGTATGTATAGATAAATAAATACTTATGCATATATAATATATAAAAATGAATTAATTATCGAGAGGAGCATGCCCACGGGGGGCAGCTCCCCCATTTTTTATTTCCTTTGTTTTGCTTTTTCTTTTCTTCATGTGTTTTTCCTTGAGGTTTAATTAGAATCAATTCCTTATTAATGGTTTTATAAAATTTAGAATCACATCAATCTATTTAAATTATAAAATCAATCCAAACCAAATCATTTAAATATGGTTCGACTCGTTTTAGAACTATAGCTTCACATAATCTGTTCATAAGAAAAATCATATATAACATTTAAAAAAAGAAAAAAAAAATCAACCTATCAAAAATTATTGAACATTAATTTCACTACAAGAAAAATCACCTTTGGCGACTAAATTTTTAGTTGCCAAAGGTCCATTTTTAGTCGCCAAAAGTCGCCTTTTTACCTTCCCCAACTAAATTTTTTAGTCGCCGGTTTTGTCGCGAATAAACGGTCGCAGAAGGTTTTGGCGACTAAAAAGGTTTTAGTCGGCAAAAAGACAGGTCTTTAGCGACCAAAGTTTTGGTCGCCAATACTCAATTGCACTGTTTAAAATTATACATTTGGCGACTAATCTTTTAGTCGCCAATAGTTGATGGAACGCCGACCAAACTGTTTAGTTGCCAAAACAAATACTTTTGGCGACCAATAGTTTAGTCGCCAAAGGTTGTTCGGTGGAAAAAAAAAAAAAAAAAAACTAACTTTTTGCTTTTTTTGAGATTCGAATCACCAACCTTCTACCTTATAAACCTTTAGCAACACAATCCTTCCACTGTATCACTACAACATCAAATGAAAATATATGCAATATATATTATTTATATACTATATTGACCCGTATTAATACAAAACTATATATATAAATATAATTATTTTAATGCAATATAATTTATGTAAAAAATAAATTATTTACTAAAAAAAAATTGAAGCCACTTTTGGCGACTAAATATATTATTTATTCGCCAATAATGTAATTTTGGGCTACTAAAATATTTTTTAGTCGCTAAAAAAATAAGTTCCAGCTGAAAGTAGCATTTTTGGCGACTAAACCTGTTTTTAGTTGCCAAAAACGTCCCCTTTTGGCTACTAAACTGAACTTTAGTCGCCAATTGCCTGTTTTTAGCTACTAAATTTTTTTTAGTAGTCAAAAAGCTTCACTTTCAGCGACCAAACTATTTTTAGTCGCCAAAACACGTAGAATCGGCGACCAAACTATTTTTTAGTCGCCAAAAACCGTCACTTTTGGCTACTAAAAAACCTTTCGTCGCTAAAACCCATACATTTGGGTAATAAATCTGTTTTTAGTCTCCAATAACTATACATTTGGCTACTAAACTCTTTTAGTCACCAAAAGTCTTCACTTTTGGCTACTAATTCCATTTTAGTTGCCAATTGTGCTACTTTCAGCGATGAAAATTTTGTTTTTAGTCGCCAAAACTGCTTTTCCTTGTAGTGTTTGTTAATGATTTTTCAAAACATAATATCTATTAAATAAACATATTATTCAACATGTAGCAAGTATAAAACTCTCATCAAACAAATATGAAAAATCTAAAAACTCTCAAGATATTAATTCGTGATTATGTTTCAACTTAAAATAGTGACTATTTATCCCAATCATACAATCAATGACAAATCAACAAAATGATTTAACGTGGAAAAAATCACAATTGGAGCACCTCCAATTATGATGAAAAAAATCACAGGCTAAAACCATAAAACAATCCACTAAGAAGACAAAAAAAAAATTACACACTAGTACCCTCAATTACCTAGTGAATCCATGCTTGAATTGAACCAAACCCAATGTGTCTCTTCCACCACTATCTTTACCTTAGAATTGTTTTTCCCAACGTTGAATCCACAACACCAATGTCGAATCTACAACAATGAGCCACTCCAGAATCCACTAAAGTTTTAGGCCTAATTTCTCTAGAATCCACCGATGAACACCTTTCTCTTTATGTGAATAAAAGAATGAAAACAAACCTTGATGTTTGACACTATGTAGTTCTTTGATCAATAGATCAACTTCTATACATCAAGGAAACTCATACAAAAACACTCTCCAATATAGAACACTTTATATTTTACTATTTGTTGAGAATCTGGACGGGTTAAACCCAAAAAATATCAAATGGCACACCTTATACTAAACAAAGCCGTGAAAGATCCCTCGAGCGCACACTTTACTGCTCAAGCGGTATGAGTAAAGGCAATGCAAACATATAGGCCAACCGATCGATTTCAACATCCACTGCTCAAGAGATGAAACATATTTCCCAGAAGTTCAATTTGTAGGTAGAGATACTAGATGATTCCCTTCACTGCTTGAGCACACAAAAGACTACTCGATCGGTCAAACCACTTTGACTTTCTTCTTAGCTTCGGGAGCATTGTCCCTCGACCCTGCCTTGTCGCTGCCCAGGACCCGCCAAGGGCCGCTACCCCCTAGACCCCCGCGAGTTTGATCCCTGTACATAGTGAGCGAAGTGGCAAACAAAGAATGCTCAAGATACGAAATATCAGCACAAACTCCTCTACACAAGCACAAGTCGGATTGGATTCGCATCTAAACACTCACAGTCTCATTGAAACATGAGAGAATAAAATTACAATGAGTTTTGTCAAACAAGATTACCAATTACAAAAACCTAACAATCTCCCCCCTTTGGCGATTCCGTGACAAAACACATCGAACAAAGACAAACTTCTTCAAGGTCATGATCTGCAAAACAACTATTAATACCACAAGAGTATATGATAGCATGAAACACATGACAATATGAAAATCTAAAAAGAACATCATGCTATCAAGAACCAAAAATCTTCCCTTCAATCATACTCCCAATTTTTGTCACGAATTGTCAAAGGAAGTTCAATTAACAAAACTAAGGACAAAAGCCACACAAGTAAGGACAAGAAGATGTAATAACCAACAACATGCAATAAGTAAGCAACATATATCAACATGCAAACTAACACGTATCTACCTCCCTCTCAAAACAAACAACATAACTCCATGCTAATCCCCCCTTTGGCGATTCCGTGACAAAACACATCGAACAAAGACAAACTTTTTCAAGGTCATGATCTGCAAAACAACTATTAATACCACAAGAGTATATGATAGCATGAAACACATGACAATATGAAAATCTAAAAAGAACATCATGCTATCAAGCACCAAAAATCTTCCCTTCAATCATACTCCCAATTTTTGTCACGAATTGTCAAAGGAAGTTTAATTAACAAAACTAAGGACAAAAGCCACATAAGTAAGGACAAGAAGATGTAATAACCAACAACATGCAATAAGTAAGCAACATATATCAACATGCAATAAGTAAGGAACATATATCAACATGCAAACTAACACGTATCTACCTCCCTCTCAAAACAAACAACATAACTCCATCCTAAACCAACTCCCCCTCAATAAATAATCTCCTCACCAAAGAACAACAAGCTCCAAAAAAAAATAGAAGAGACAAAAGTAATATGGTGGAGCCAGTAAGGAATTTCAGATTGTACCTCAAAAGATTTTTAAATTTTATTTTATTTTACTAAGTACAATACATAATAAAACCAAACAATTTGTTTATACAATAGTGGGAAAAAAATTGAATCTTTGTCCCACTATTTTTTTTTTTAAAAAAAAAATTGAATTTTTATCCCATCATTTGAGAAAAAAATTGAAAAAAAATAATTTAAGATACATGTACTGGGGGCCAAAAATGACTTTTTACAAGTTAATCTCATGGGATTGTTATCCCACCATTTGTATCCCACCTCCCCCTAGGACACAACAATACCACATATGAAGGATATGGGGTTTGGTTGGAATCCTAAACCAGCCTACAAATTTTCAACCAAACAATGGACTCCTCCATAGAATGGACATAGAATCCAATCTCACCCTCCAATCCCTCCAAACAAACACCCCCTTTAGGTGTTAATGTTATGAATGAGCTATTGATTCCTTTGGCTAGCCTCACATTTTCATGAAATTCCTTGAAGAATTGTAAGCTATCCTTCTTGAACACCCTCCAACACTTTTGGAAACAAGTCATGTTGAATCCTCCTGGAGCCTTGTTTCCATCACAATCTCTAACTGCATCCCAGATCTCTTCATCAATAAACCTTGCTTCTAATCTCTCACCCTCGTAATCATGTCCAATAGAATTGAAACTACCTTGAAGCTTAGGTCTGCGTCTCTACTCCACAACAAATACCTTCTCGAAATGATTGAAAACCTCCTATTTCACCCTATGTGGATCCTTATACAATACCCCATTCATAGAAAACTAAATAAAGCAAATTTTTATTTTATCTGTGTAACGCCATTATGTGAAAAAAATTTGTGCTTTTATCACCTTTCAAACTCCAATTCATTCTAGACTTTTGAAGCCACATCCACTCATCTCTTCTTCTTAGCGACCTTACTTCTTTCCTGATCTCACTTCTTCTACCAATCTTAGCCTCCTTCAAACTTCTTGATTTCAACCACCACGTCACGAGCCCATTCCGCGCCTAACAGAATGATGCCATGATGGCCAGTAATCTGAGATTACCGAAGTCCAACTTACAAAGATTCACACAAACAGACGTCCTGAAATAATCCAATATAAATCTAATACATTAGCCCACGTCCACTAAACGATCGTAACAATACTCCAATCATTATACTATCAATCAATAAGATTTATACAAAAGTTTCACATGCGAATTATACATTCAATGATATAGAAGTACATGAATGTATAGCATGTAGAGCATCACATTTCAAAAATAATAAAATGCCCTCATGGACTTACAATTTCCAAGGCTTAAGCCCAATTACACCAAAGTGGCCTCTCAGACCAATATATGAATAGCCCTTGGCTAGCAAAATAAATTACAACAAAATAGAGTCATCTACTCTTCACAAAAATATATTAATGCCCTCAATTCGGCGGGATCACCACATCCTTTCCTGCACCAAAATCCTATAGGGGTGAGCATAAAGCCCAGTAGAGAATCCTTAACAATGTATATACATTTATGCAAGATCTCCAATGTTAGATACAAATGCCATGCAATGCCATTTTAAAGGAAATTTCAGTTACAAGCTTTCTTGAAATCACTATGTTTCAACACTAATTCGAAACCTCAACAATTCTAAAACTTCCAATTTTATTCAACAGGGCTAGTAAATACGACTCAGGTAATCCCTAGGTTGGTGTCGGCAAGTAGGCTCAACAAGCACTACCAATAACCCCACTTTACCGGTTGCTAACTGGAAGGAGTGGTATCTCCTCCGCGCGTGTTTTCGGTCTTTCACCCCAGACACTCAGGCCAACTTATCAATTTCATCTACACCTCCTAACCAGACTTACCAACGTATTTACCCCATAACCTTTCCATGATTTCAATCACAATATATCATTCTCAGTGAAATTTTCAATTCTCAAAACAATTTTCATGATATGCAAGGCTTTAGAAATCCCAATGCAACAATTACCATATTACTTCATGTTTCTCTACCTTGATCATAGCTATAACAAATGTCCCATAAAGATTCAAAATTTTTGTTTTCTCCTTTCCATGCCATTCCAACAAATAGACAAAAGTTTACCATCATTTGTCCATATGTAACAATACAACCACAATTCATGCACTTTCAACATTTTAATCATTTCAAGCCCTAGCAATATGTAGATATCAACTTCCAATCTCAACAATTTTCATATGTTAATAAAATCTCCATCAATATATCTATAAATATTTGAATAAAACAAAACATTTCCCATCCTCTTTACCAACCATGGTACACACAATACATATGTAAACATATATATACCTACATATATATATATATATATGATATCAACATGAGCCCTCATCCTTTTTTATTTAAGAAACCCCCAATTTCTAGGTTTTCACAAAATCCTAATATTTCCTCATCCTTTTTTAAAACCTCACTATATACCTCAATCTCAACCCATGTAGCTCAATATTTCACAAAAGTCTTTAAAAAGGACTAGGATAAATTTCTTTAACAAAAACCACAATTTCTTGATCCATAAACCCATTTTCAAAATAGACAAGGATGAACTCACAAAATCAATCAAGACTTGCAAAAATATATATATTACTCTAAGTGATTCCCTACCTCAAGTCTTGGAGGAGAAAAGAGATGAAACCCTAGAATCAGTGATGCCAAGAACCAAATCTCCACCGCACACAATATAGCTCTTCAGGAGTTCTATAATTTTGATGTAGAAGCTATGGTTAGATTTCGAATGGATGGAAGAGGATCAAGGATTTTGATCTTGTTTTGACGTGGAAATGTAGAGAGAAGGGAGAGAAATGTATTTTTAGAGAGAGCGAGGTGTAATGAAAATGACATACAAAAACCCCAAATGAAAAGAAAAACAGAGTTTTCGGGCCCAGTCTGTCCCGCACGTGCGGAGCCTTCTTTCCGCACATGCGGCCCTCGAATCCGCACCTCACCCCACACCTGCATATAATGCAATGTGCAAGGCTAAAAATCCCGCACTCCCAGCATGTGTGGCCTCATCCCCCGCGCGTGTGGGCCAAGGCCTCGCATGTGCGGCCCTGGTCCTCCAGCCTAGAATTTTTTTGGTTCACTTCCAGGCACTTTGGGCTAGACCGCGCACTCTCCAAAACAGGTGAAAATCAACACCGACAAAGAAAAACATGAACAAGGATTCATTCTAGAAAAATCTTCGGACACCACAAACCCAACAAATAACAAGGATTCAAGTCAACCTGGCACTCCACAAGGCAACTCAAAGTTTAAACTAAGGAACACGAAACTAGTGCCACACTCGGTCATCACAACCTCCCCACCATAGAAAATTTCATCCCTGAAATTTAAACAAACCAACCAAGCAAAAGGGTTTTTAGCAATCACAACTTATGCCAACAAAATTCCAAATCACAATAAATTTCCAACCAACTTTCACCATCATTATCATGATTATTTCAAAACAACAATCGTTTGCAATACGCATAAGAAATGAAGTATTTTAGCAAAATCTCATTCCACCACAACCTCATGCTTAGATTAACAATACATGCAATAACGTATGGTTAACAATTTTAATACCCTTTCCCTCCAACACTAGGGAGTATTACAAGTTAAAACTACTAAGAACTTTCAAATAGATCTAGATACTTGGAGCGGACCTCCGCTTCCCGTTCCCAAGTTGCCTCCTCAACTCCATGGTGCCTCTACAACACCTTTATTAATGGTATAGTTTTACCCCATAACACTTGCTCTCGAGTATCTAATATCTGGACCGGTCACTCTTCGTAAGAGGTGTCTTCGTCTACCTCCAAATCAATCCAATCTAGCACATGAGAAGGGTCAGGTTCGTACTTCCTAAGCATGGACACATGAAACACATTGTGAACCCCCAAAAGTTGTGGCGGTAAAGCTAACCGATATGCCACTTCCCCAATTCTCTCCAATATCTCGAAAGGTCTAATGAACCTCGGAGATAGCTTTCCACTTTTACCGAACCTCATTAAACCCCGCCTAGGTGAGATCTTAAGGAAAACATGGTCAACCACATCAAAAGACAAAGGTCGTCTCCTATTATTGGTATAACTTTTCTATCGGCTTTCGGCTGTAACTAACCTCTTCCGAATGAGAGCAACTTTCTCAATTCTCTCCCTAACAATTTTCGAACCCAACAATAGTGCATCCCCCACCTCGGCCCAACAAACTAGTGATCTACAAGGCTGGCCATACAAGGCCTTAAATGGTGCCATCTCGATGCTAGCTTGAAAACTATTGTTGTAGGCAAATTCAATTAATGGTAAATGCCTCTCCCAAGACCCCTTGAAATCTAAGACACAAGCTCTAAGCATATCCTCCAAAATCTAAATGGTACGCTCCGACTGTCCATCGGTTTGAGGGTGTTAAATGGTGCCAAAAGTCAACTTAGTTCCCAATGCCTCTTGAAGGCTTTGCCACAACCGGGCAGTAAAACGAGGATCCCTATCTGATGAGATGGTTACAAGAACTCCGTGAATTCTAACTATCTCTCTAATATACAATTCTGCCAAGTGCTCAATTGAGTCGCCGGTACGCATCGGAATGAAATGCGTAGGCTTGGTCAATCTATCAACGATCACCCAAATGGCATCATTGCCCCCCTGCGTTCTAGGAAGCCCTACTACGAAATCCATGGTAACGTGCTCCCACTTCCACTCAGCTATTGGTAAGGTTTGTAACAAACCCGCTGGCCTTTGGTATTTGGCCTTCACTTGTTGACAAGTAAGGCACTTCGACATGAAGGATGCAACATCCTGCTTCATAGCCCTCCACCAAAACTGGCGGCTAAGGCCACGATACATTTTGGTGCCTCCCGGATGTACCGCAAGGCATGAATGATGGAACTCCCGAAGCACTTCCCCTCTACAAGATTCAGGTACAAACAAATGGTCTAGGTAACATACACTCTGATCTGAGTGAATGTTTAAACCCTTCTCTTCTTTCCCATTGGAGATTCTATCACAAATTGACTCTACTTCACGGTCTCCTTGTTGTGCCTCTACAACTTTGCTAATCAAGGTAGGTTGAACACTCAAAGTAAACAATGTTGCACCCTCTTTGGACTCACCCATGTGCAATTCAAGCTGGCCGATATCCCCCAACATAACCTATTCCCGAATGGCCACACTTGCCAAACTACTCACAGATTTTCGACTTAAGGCGTCAGCCACTACATTGGCCTTCCCCGGATGATAGTGTAACTTGAAGTCATAACCTTCTACAAACTCCATCCACCTTCGTTGACATAAATTCAAGTCTTTTTGGAAAAACAAATACTTTAGACTCTTATGATCGGAGAAAACCTCAAACTTCTCGCCATACAAGTACTGCCTCCAAATTTTCAAGGCAAACACTACTGCGGCTAACTCTAAATCGTGGGTAGGGTAATTCTTCTCATGAGTTTTCAATTGCTGTGAACCGTAAGCTACAACCTTTCCCCCTTGCATCAAAACACAACCAAGCCCATCCCGGGACGCATCACAATAAATACTGTAACCCAAACCTCTCTCCGGAATGATCAACACCGGTGCGGTAGTCAATCTAGTTTTAAGCTCTTGGAAAGACTTTTCACAAGCCTCACCCCAGACGAACTTAACCCCCTTTCTAGTCAATCTAGTCAAAGGCGCGACTAATCTAGAGAAGTCCCTCACAAAACGCCGATAGTACCCCTCCAATCCCAAGAAACTCCGGATCTCAAAAATATTTTTAGGTTGCTCCTAACCTTGTACCAAATCTATCTTTGAAGAATTTACAGTTACTCCCTCTCTCGACACTACATGGCCTAAAAACTTCACCTCGGTGAGCCAAAACTCGCATTTCTCAAATTTGGCATACAATTGGTGCTTCCTAAGCAAATCAAGCACTACCCTCAAGTGAGCTTCGTGTTCCTCCTCAGAAGTCGAATAAATTAGGATATCGTCCACAAAGACGACCACAAAATGATCCAAGTATTTCCTAAAAATTCAGTTTATCAAGTCCATAAAGGAAGCCGGTGCATTAGTCAACCCAAATGGCATTACAAGGAACTCATAGTGGCCATAACGTGTACGAAAGGCCGTTTTCTGGATGTCCTCTTCCCGGACTCTCAACTGATGGTACCCTGACCTCAAATCTATCTTCGAAAAGCAACAAGACCCTCTAAGTTGATCAAACAAGTCGTCTATTCTGGGTAAAGGGTATTTGTTCTTGACAGTAACTCAATTCAACTTGCGGTAATCAATACACAGCCGCAACGACCCATCCTTCTTCTTTGCAAAGAGAGTTGGTGCCCCCCAAGGCGATGTACTAGGGTGAATGAAACCCTTGTCTAAAAGTTCTTGGAGTTGAATCTTCAACTCGTGCAACTCTGCGGGTGCAAACCTATACGGCGCCATGGAAATTGGTGTCGTTCCAGGCACTAAGTCAATGGTGAGCTCGATCTCCCGGTGGGGTGGCAAACTAGTAAGATCTTCAGGAAATACGTTCAGGTATTCACAAACTACCCTTGGCAACTTAACACAAGTCTTGTCACTCTCACTATCCAAGAGAGTAGCAAGAAGGCCATTAAGCTCGTTTCTACTATGAGGGTCAAATACTGGAGACAAGACCCTATCTACCCGGTCTCCCAGAAAGTAAAAACAATCACCACTCGAGGTACGCACTGTGATCCTCTGGTGAAAACAATCAATCACTTCTCGATATGAGGACAACCAATCCATGCCTAAAATAACATCAAAACTCGACATGTCTAGCAACACAAAGGCGAATAGGAGTCGACGACCAGAAACTTCAATCTCACAACCACGACACCCCCGATCTAAGTCAACTGTGCCTTCGACCGGTGACTCAACTCTGAGAGGAGACGCTAACCTTGCCACTTCTAACCCCAATGCAGATGCAAATGCAGCAAATATGAATGAATGAGAGGCACCCATGTCTATCAACACATTAGTCAAAGAGTTACACACAACAAAAATACCTCTCACAACTGAGGATCCCGACAATTGGTCTGGCGCGGTAATAGCATACACGCGCCCTTGTGGCCGCTGATCAACCTGCTCATCTCTCGCAGCATAGGTCTGCTATACTGGCTGGGCCGAAGCGACTCCCTGATTAACTCGTGAAGTCTGAACTAAGTGAGCTTGCTGGTGGCTCTAAGTCTACCTTGACCCTGACGCGCCAGATGCGTCTCCCAACTGTGGGCAAGCTCTCTTCATATGCCCTGATTGACCGCACTGATAGTATGTAGGCCCCTACCCCCTACTCTGATACTGACTCTGAGATCGGTTAGGTGGTGGTGGTGGCAACATCTGTTGTCCTCCTCCCTTCTGTGGACATGCAAAGGCCTTGTGACCTGGTTGGCCACACTTGAAGTACGAAAACCCACTCGGTGTACTCTTTCCTGGGCCCGCATTAGACAAGGGGAAAGTGGATCTAGATTGTTGCGGCTGGGACTATGATGAAAAGGTGTTTATACTCTTCTTGTTGGGCCTATAGTCATCTTGTGACCCTTGGCCCTTAGACCTCAAACTCCGAAGTCTCTCCACCTCGGCCTCCACGGTAATCTCCACATGCACGGCCGCCTCCACAAGACGGTCATAGTTCTGGATCATGTTCCCGGCAACCTTGAATAATATCTTAGTTCTCAACTTCTTCTCAAACTCAATGCAACGGTGCTCTTTCGTCGCTACCAACTCCGACGCAAACCAGGACAAACTAGAAAAGGCCACTTCAAACTTGGTCATGGACATATTGAATTCCTTAAGGTCTTGGAACTCCTGCCTCAACCTCTTCCTAGTAGTGGGAGGTAGGTACTTGTCTTGGAAAGCCACCACAAATGCTTCCCATGTCGGTTCTATTCGGCCCTTGGCATACTTCCACCATTGGCCCGCGTCCCCCTTGAGGTAGTAACTCTCAAGAGTCACTCTAAGTTCACTGTCTTTTATGTGAAGCATCTCAAATGTTTTCACTCTCTGTTCGAGCCATTCATCTGCTTTCTTAGGCTCGGGGCCACCATGGAACTCATCCAGCTCTGCCCGCAAAAACTCCCTCCTTAGCTTGGTTCTCCGCCCTTAGTATATTCATGGACTCCCTCAAGGCCCCCGCCATTTCTCGAGCTAGGGCCCCCATTGCGGCTTAACCCGCTTGCCCTGGTATCTCAGCTTGCCCCACTGGTTTGGCCATATTAGCTTGGCCTAACCCCTCCTCTTGCACCAGAACCTCATGGGCTAGTACCCCATGCACACCCCGGCGACCCCTACCACCTCCACCTCCATGAGTTTGACCCCTTCCTGATATCCAAATTGAGATTCAAGATAAATAATTAAGCACATAATTCCAAATCTGCTCACAACTGGCCTCACTCGTTAAACTACAACAATTATATATATTCTACCACACAAACAATTTAATTCACTCCACATAAGCACTTAGTCATGTAAGCACATACGAACTACCTTTTTGTGATGAGATTCGTCCCACGAAAAACCAAGAATTCTTAGTAGAACGAGTATTGATCAAGTACCCTTCTAATAAGACCTCAAGGAATCTAATTGGCACAAATAACATCCCAAAAGTCCAATCCCATACCTATATAGTCACATAATCATGTTATCACATAATCACAAAAAACAAAATGTTTCTTAGTCATGTGAAATGAACCCACTATGGCAAAACAACCACTTCCCGCGAGCCCCAAGTACTCAAACCCGGTAGCTCTGATACCAAGTTGTAACGTCCCGAAATAATCCAACATAAATCTAATACATTAGCCCACGTCAACTAGAAGATCGTAACAATACTCCAATCATTATATTATCAGTCAATAAGATTTATACAAAGTTCCACATGCGAATTATACATTCAATGATATAGAAGCACATGAATCTATATCATGTAGAGCATCACGTTTCAAAAATAATAAAATGCCCTCATGGACTTACAATTTCCAAAGCTTAAGCTCGGTTATACAAAAGTGGCCTCTCGGACCCATATATGAATGGCCCTTGGATAGCAAAATAAATTACAACAAAATAGAGTCATCTACTCTTCACAAAAATATACCCACGCCTTTAATTTGGCGAGATCACCCCATCCTTTCCTGCACCAAATTCCAATAGGGGTGGGCATAAAGCCCAGTAGAGAATCCTTAACAAAGTATATACATTTATGCAAGATCTCCAATGTTAGATGCAAATGCCATGCAATGCCATTTTAAAAGAAATTTCAGTTACAAGCTTTCTTGAAATCACTATGTTTTAACAATAATTCGAAACCTCAACAATTCTGAAACTTCCAATTTTATTCAATAGGGGCGGTAAATGCGACTCAGGTAATCCCTAGGTTGGTGTTTGCAAGTAGGCTCAACAAGCACTACCAATAACCCCATTTTACCGGTTGCTAACCAGAAGGCAAGTGGTACCTCCTCCATACGTGTATTCGGTCTTTCACCTCAGACACTCAGGCCAACTTATCAATTTAATCTACACCTCCGAACCGGACTTACCAACGTATTTACCCCATAACCTTTCCATGATTTCAATCACAATATATCATTCTCAATGAAAGTTTCAATTCTCAAAACAATTTTCATGATATGCAAGGTTTTAGAAATGCCAATGCAACAATTACCATACAACTTCATGTTTCTCTACCTTGATCATGGCTATAACAAATGTCCCATAAAGATTCAAAGTTTATGTTTTCTCCTTTCCATGCCATTCCAACAAATAGCCAAAATTTTACCATCATTTGTCCATATGTAACAATACAACCACAATTCATGCACTTTCAACATTTTAATCATTTCAAGCCCTAGCAATATGTAGATATCAACTTCCAATCTCAACAATTTTCATATGTTAATAAATTCTCCATCAATATATCTATAAATATTTGAATAAAACAAAACATTTTCCATCCTCTTTACCTACCATGGTACACACAATACATATGTAAACACATATATACATACATATATATATATATATATATATATATAATATCAACATGAACCCTCATCCTTTTTTATTTAAGAAACCCGTAATTTCTAGGTTTTCACAAAATCCTAACATTTCCTCATCCCCTTTTTAAACCTCACTATATACCTCAATCTCAACCCATGTAGCTCAATATTTCACAAAAGTCTTTAAAACGGACAAGGATAAATTTCTTCAACAAAACCCACAATTTCTTGAGCCATAAACCCATTTTCAAAATAGACAAGGATGAACTCGCAAAATCAATCAAGACTTGCAAAAATATATATATTACTCTAAGTGATTCCCTACCTCAAGTCTTGGAGGAGAAAAGAGATGAAACCCTAGAATGAATGGTGCCAAGAACCAAATCTCCACCGCACACAATATAGCTCTTCAAGAGTTCTATAACTTTGATGTAGAAGCTATGGTTAGACTTTAAATAGATGGAAGAGGATCAAGGATTTTGATCTTGTTTTGAGATGGAAATGTAGAGAGAAGGGAGAGAAATGTATTTTTAGAGAGAGAGAGGTGTAATGAAAATGATATACAAACAGCCCAAATGAAGAGAAAAGGGAATGAGGAAATGCGGAGCCTCCTTCCCGCACTTGCGGTACTGATCCCCGCACGTGCGGTACTGATCCCCGCACTTGTGGCCCTCCAATCCGCACCTCACCCTGCACCTGCATATAATGCAGTGTGCAAGGCTGAAAATCCCCCACTCCCCACACGTGCGGCCTTATTCCCCATACGTGCGGCCCTAGTCCTCCAGCCTAGAATTTTTCTGGTTCGCTTCCAGGCACTCCGAGCTCGACCGTGCACTCTTCGAAACAAGTGAAAATCAACACTGATAAAGAAAAACAAGAACGAGGATTTATTCTAGAAAAATCTCTGGACACCACAAACCCAACGAATAACAAGGATTCAAGTCAACCCGACACTCCACAAGGCAACTCAAAGTTTAAACTAAGGATCAAGAAACTAGTGCCACACTCGGTCATCACGTGGGGTGTACATGTGCGGAAGCAATAAATTAAAATCTAATTAGTCCATAAGAGTTGTGCGTAGATTAAATGAAATTACATACATATTAACATGGTTTTACAACTTGAATACAAAAAATAAAATAAACTTAATAGTACATCTTGATCAAAAGGCTTCTCAAGCTTAAACACACAAGGCAAATGATCTACAAAGCTAAGAAGCGTAACCTTCAAGATGCTACAAAACGTAAACCAAAACATCTTCCAAATAAAGCTTCGACGACATCGCCTTCTTGTTCATCACCTACATATATATATATATATATATATATAAGGGAGACGAGTGAGCCAAAAACTCAGTGAATGATATAAGTAATAAATGTTTGAATGAATGATATCCGAGATTTTATCAAAACAATACATATATCAAAGGATGAACCAAGTTCATCAATCAAGGGCTTTCAAAGATTCAAGAGATGTTTACTAACATCTACACAATACAAAGGATTCATTGACAAAACAAAGGAATAACTGACCTAGAATCAATTAGACAAGCCCACCCATCGGTGGCAAAAGAGATATCTCAAACAAAGGTACTAGTTGCATTAAAGTCCCTTAGCACATAAGGACCTTTCAAGAATGTCATCAAAACAAACAAAATACTTGATACAAAAACTAAGGGATAATCATTCATGCTTGATCAAATACTTTTCCAAAACAAAGAAAAGCTTTGATCAAAACATTATAACATAACTTTATTAAAAATATCACTCACAATAGCTCTTCGATTAAGGGGATTAAGGAAAAGATCCAAGACCTACAAGTACATAGTAATTCCATTGAATGCACTTCAAGAAGGTAAGAAGATATGCTCAAAGATGGTTATGAAATGCACTCTCAAAACAAGATTCAAATGAGTGAAACAGATCCCAGCATTTCTTTCTAAAACCAAGTCAAGACAAAGCAAAACATGTGCTGGGAGTTAAGTCAATGTTTTTCTTCTTAGAAAAAGCATGCTTGGTACAAACTAGGTCTCGGACTGGATGCACAGAGATGAGCTGGGCCGAGATGAGCTGGGCCAAAATGGCTAACTGGGTGAACTTGGGAGGTCTTAGCCGAGGTTCCACACCTCTTGGCTGGGTTGTGGTCTCCTTGGCCGAGATGTGGGCTACTCATCTGGGATATTGCAAGGTGTCGGCAAAGGTGTACAGTGGTCGGCCTAGGTGTACAATGGTCGGCCTAGGTCTGTAGTGGTCAGTGTAGGTGTGCATGTAAGGTAGACCAAGGTGCAAGTGATCATGCAAGGTAGGCCAAGGAAGAATGCAATGCTTGGCCTAGGTGTGGAAGCTAGACAAGAGTCGGTCTCGGTGATCACAGTTAGGGAAATAATGAAGTCTGGAATTCTGGGTTTCATCTAGGGAAAATGAATATGAAGAACATAAATGCTAAAATTATAAATTCTTATTCAAAATCTGAGATTTCATGATATGAGTTCAAAAACATGGACCTGGGTATCTATACTTGAAGATTTCAAGAAAACAAACACAAAAACATGAAACTTGCTACAACCTTTGGGATCAAAACAAAGCTTTTCTTTAATAACACAAGAACATCACTTTCTCTCTCTAAAACAAAACTTTAAATCAATGCATGGCTCATGAATCATGTTAGATCATGCAATGTGATCAAATTATTATAAAGAACAACAAAAGTAGATCAAGAATCTAACCTCAAAACACAAATCCAAATGGTTCAAGGTCTGTAAATAAGGCTTGGAAATCTAGTTCTCTCACTCTAAGAACTTCTTTTTCTTCTTCCCATAGCTTCTCTCTCTTCAAGACAAAGATATGGCAAATGATATGGGTTTCTCAACTACTAACTGACTTAAACCCACTACTGGGACACATGGCATCATCTGATCAATCTCCTTAAAAAGGTGCCAAAATGAAAAGACAAGAGTAGGTCAAAGTGTATACAACAAGTAAATTGGCATAGACACTCTGACAAGGCAAGGATTTTGGATCAAAGCATAGGCTTCGGATAGGTGAAGCGTTAGTGAGGTCTTCCTGATCTCGGTTAAGAGGAGTAACACTTGGCTTTAGTATGACACACCTCGGCCTGGGTTGTACAAGTCAAGGAACAAGATTGCTAGGTGTTGACTAAGGTGCACAACAAGGTTGCGAGGTTCAAGGATCAAAGATCTCGGATGCCTAGGTGATGCACATCTTGGCCTAAGTGATGCTTATCTCGACCCAGATGATGCACATCTCGGTCTAGATGATGCACACCTCAACCAAGGTGCATGGGTGAAGGTAGAGGTCAACCAAGATGGTTCTGAGATGATCCTAGGTGTTGACACTCAACGGCCTAGCTGTAACACCCCAAAATTTCTTCAACATAATCTAGGTACATCGACTAACATTCATAGATCAATAAAGTTTTTACAAAATAGTCCCACATGCAAATTATGCATCCAATGACATTACATACATGAATCTATAGCATATGGAACGTCAAGGCTTAAGCTCGATTACACAAAAATAGTCTCTCAGACTCAAACAGTTATAGCCCTAGGCTTACAAAATACAATCACAACAAAACAGAGCCTTGTGCTCTATATACATATATCCACCCTCTAGATTGGCGAGTTCACTACATCTTTTCCTGCACCAAAATCCATAAGGGTGAGCATAAAGCCCAGTAGAGAAATCCTTAACAAAGTATATACATTTTATACAAGTCCAAAGGAATGAGATGCGTATGTCATGCTATGCTCTTTTGAAAAAAACTCATATTCTTGTCATCTTTTGAAAAAACATCATGCTCAATGATATTAGGATATCTTTAACAAATTTAAAGTTTATCAATTTAATACACAAGGCGGTAAATACGACTTAGGTAATCCCTAGGTTGGTGTCTGCAAGTAGGCATAACTAGCGCTACCAAAAACCCCACTTTACCGGTTGCTAACCAGAAGGGAAGTGGTACCTCCTCCGCTCATGTTTTCGGTCTTTCACCCCGAACACTCAGGCCAACTTAATTAATTCCAGCTACATCTCCTATCCGGACTTACCAATGTATTTACCCCAGAACAGTTCAATAAATTTCATTTCTCAACATTTCTTTCTCAATGCACGTTTCAAATCCCAAATTCAATGTTTACAACAAGCAGGGTATTTAGGGTGTTCATGTAACAATAATCCATGCAATGAAATGATCAATCGTGTAATGAGATGATTATCCATACGATGCATCGTCCTACTATTCACAAACTTTTCCACAAATTCTCCGTTTGTGATCACAATTTCCACTTTTCTTTTTAATACAATTCCATGTATATAACATATGTATTTATATAGCTATCCAAATGTGGCAACAATCCCACATCTCATGTATCCTCAACCTTTTGTTATTTCAATATTATATACACATATACTTAAACAATAGATTCCAAGAAAATTTACTAATTCACATATACTAAGAAGTTTGACATTTTGCATCCAATATCATGAAATTTCCACTTGAACATTCATTTAACACAAGTAAATTCATAATTTCTCAACATCCACCAAAACCCCCAAATTTCTAGGTTTTTCACCCAAACAATGCATTTCTTTATTTCTTAATAAAATCTCACCAAAAACATCATTCTTAAATTAATGTGATTCAACTCCTCAAGAACATCTTTTTAAAGAGAGCATGAGATAAACCCCTTTTCCTAGATGATGCACATCTCGGTCTAGATGATGCACACCTCAACCAAGGTGCAAGGGTGAAAGTAGAGGTCAACCAAGATGGTTCCGAGATGATCCTAGGTGTTGGCACTCAACGGCCTAGTTGTAGCACCCCAAAATTTCTTCAACATAATCTAGGTACATCAACTAACATTCATAGATCAATAAAGTTTGTACAAAATAGTCCCACATGCAAATTATACATTCAATGACATTACATACATAAATCTATAGCATATGGAACGTCAAGGCTTAAGCTCGGTTACACAAAAATAGTCTCTCGGACTCAAACAGTTATAGCCCTAGGCTTACAAAATACAATCACAACAAAACAGAGCCTTGTGCTCTATATACATATATCTACGCTCCAGATTGGCGAGTTCACTACATCTTTTCCTACACCAAAATCCCATAGGGGTGAGCATAAAGCCCAATAGAGAAATCCTTAACAAAGTATATACATTTTATACAAGTCCAAAGGAATGAGATGCGTATGTCATGCTATGCTCTTTTGAAAAAAACTCATATTCTTGTCATCTTTTGCAAAAACATCATGCTCAATGATATTATGATATCTTCAACAAATTTAAAGTTTAACAATTTAATACACGAGGCGGTAAATACGACTTAGGTAATCCCTAGGTTGGTGTCTGCAAGTAGGCATAACTAGCACTACCAAAAACCCCACTTTACCGGTTGCTAACCGGAAGGGAAGTGGTACCTCCTCCGCGCGTGTTTTCGGTCTTTCACCCCGGACACTCAAGCCAACTTAATCAATTCCATCTACACCTCCTATCCGGACCTACCAATGTATTTACCCCAGAACAGTTCAATAAATTTCATTTCTCAATATTTCTTTCTCAATGCAAGTTTCAAATCCCAAATTCACTGTTTACAATAAGCAAGGTATTTAGGGTGTTCATGTAACAATAATCCATGCAATGAAATGATCAATCGTGTAATGAGATGATTATCCATACGATGCATCGTCCTACTATTCACAAACTTTTCCACAAATTCTCCGTTTGTGATCACAATTTCCACTTTTCTTTTTAATACAATTCCATGTATATAACATATGTATTTATATAGCTATCCAAATGTGGCAACAATCCCACATCTCATGTATCCTCAACCTTTTGTTATTTCAATATTATATACACATATACTTAAACAATAGATTCCAAGAAAATTTACTAATTCACATATACTAAGAAGTTTGACATTTTGCATCCAATATCATGAAATTTCCACTTGAACATTCATTTAACACAAGTAATTCATAATTTCTCAACATCCACCAAAACCCCCAAATTTCTAGGTTTTTCACCCAAACAATGCATTTCTTTATTTCTTAATAAAATCTCACCAAAAACATCATTCTTAAATTGATGTGATTCAACTCCTCAAGAACATCTTTTTAAAGAGAGCAAGAGATAAACCCCTTTTTCAAACCGCTAATTTCTTGAACCAAAGACAAACTTTTAAATCAAACAATGAGGAAATCTCGAAATTGACCAAAACTTGCAAAAGCATATATATAACTCCAAGAGAAATCCCTACCTCAAGTTCTTGCAGAGAAAGAGAAGAAAGCCACAAGATCAACGGTGATGAAACTCGTTCTTCACTGCACACAATGAAGCTCTAGGTTAGCTCTCCAACTTTAATCAAGGAACCAAGGTCAAAATGTTTGAGGATTTGGAGAAATCAAGGATTTAGTGGGTGTTGATGTAGGAAATATAGAGAGAAGGAGGATAAAAGGGTTTTTAGAGAGAGAGAGAGAGAGACAAGTGTATAAAATGTTATACACTCAGCCCAAAGAAGGAAGAAAAAGAAAATTTTTGAACACAGTGACTCCCGCATGTGCAGCACTCACTCCCGCATGTGTGGAGCGTGCTTCTCCGCACACGCAACCCTCATCCTTGCACGTGTGGCCCTCTCAATCCGCACCTCCTCCCACACCTGCATATAATGCAATGTGCTAGCCATAATTCCTCAGATTCCCACACGTGCGGCCCCTCTCCGCACGTGCGGCCCAAGGCCCCTCCAGTCCAAAATTTCCTTGGCTCAAACCTTGGCACTCTGAACCGAACCCTTACCCTCCGAAACAAGTGGAATTTAACACTAGAATAAACAAGAATGAATTTTTGAGAACAACTCCTGAGTACAACAAACCCAAACGATTAATAAGATTTCGAGTTAAACTGACACCCCAACATGACCAACCCAAAGTTAAACGAGGGAAAACGAAACGAGTAGTGCACTCGGTCATCACAACAGCTGTAAGATGTTCAAAGGTGTGACCTAGGTGTGAGGTAGCAATGATAGATGGCCTAGGTTCAACACACAAAGCAAGGAACAAAGCATGGATCTTATTCTTAGACAAAACACAATAGCACAAAACAAGACATGCTCCCATACTTAGACAAAATATTAAAGTTCACAAGATGTAAGCTTAACAAACCAAAATCATAAAAATTCTCATGAATATGACTAAGGCAAAATGAGGGTTGTTATACACCAAGTCCAATTTATGTTGCTCATATTCAACTTTTGTCAGTGCATGTGTAACATTCCCAAACAACTCAATATTCCACTTTTTCAATTTCATTCTAAGATCCAGAATAACATAACCAACCCATCCACTCATGACAAATTCCTTCCTTGATTTTTTTCACCACTTCTTCAAATTTGGGATGTAAGGTCCAGGCGTTTATAAATCTGAAAGACCTCGGATGCCAATCCCTCCCATCTTCCATCATAAGCAAAGGACTATGATCAAGTACACCCCTTTCCGATAAGACCTATCTTTGCTTGAACCTTTTCTATATGACTCTGATCTTAATGTTGCCTTGACAACTACCCTCACTAATACCTCTCTCCTCCAACTCCCCGTAGCCATTGATCCTCCCTTGTTGCTCTTTTCTTCATTATTTGTTTCTTCCTCTTCTTACTTGGTCGTCTTTATATTGATGACCTCCCTTCCTTTAAGCCTGATTGACTAGATTAGATTGGATACAGACAAGACAACCCTTTTTTCATCAGTTGGGTCCTTCAACACGAATGTAGGTTGAATGGATACAAATGTTAGGTGTGTTCCCACATGGGCATGTGTCCTCTAACCTAACTCATTACTAATAATTTTGCTTCCACTAGGCCCAATCCAATTATCCTCCTTTTGAGCCACTTCTAGGATCACTTCTAGTTCAATCCCTTGTCTATGGGGTCAAAATTTGCTTAAACTCCCCATAAACCCCTACGTAACAATTTCCCCTTCAACCTCTCCATCTTGATTGATTAAGCCATTGGCTTAAATTCAAATCCCCTTAATTAATTGATGATATGCATGCTTTGACCTTTGGGTCCCCAAGCATACATGTTCAAACTCCTCCACTATCGATGTAGAGTAATCATTCCTCTCCATTTTATTAGTTTTGATTGTGCCACTTTCCAGTTCATCCCTTAGGGGATATACCACCTCATCTTTCTTTTCCATCTCATTTTACACCATGTCATCCACCTCAGCATCTTCTTCCTCTGTTTGACTTCTATTGGCAATCGTTTGGTTTTGCACTCTATTGAAGCTGCAAATATCGTCCTTTCTTGAATGCATATCACACTGGCAAGATTGAGTAATGATTTTATCTACCATCATTTGTTCTTCACCACTCTCGCTGGATGCACTTTGTCCGTACACCTTAGTTGGATTACTTCGTTAAATAGAACTTGTTAGGTTTTTGTAATTGGCAATCCCATTTGACAAAACTCCTTTCAGTTGTAATTTTATTCGATCATTTATTTTAGAGAGAACGTGAGTGTTCAGATACGAATCCAACCTGAATTGTGCCTATGCAGAGGAGTTTGTGATCTTGAGCTTTTCATGTTTGCCACTTCGCTGACTATGTACAGAGTTTGACCGCTCGAGCGGTAAAATTGATCATCTAGTATCTTGGCCTGCAAACTGAACTTTTGGGAAATATGTTTCATTGCTCTAGCAGTGTAGTATGCACTCTAGCAGTCTTTGCATCTCAATTTTCTATAAAGTGTGTCATTCGTTGTTTTTAGGAGTTTAATCTGTCCAACTTTTTAGAGAGAAAGAAAAAAAAAAGTATGATATATTCGAGGGTATTTTATAAGTGCTTCCTTGATGATTTGAGAGTGATCAATGAATCAACGAGGGTCATATTGATTTTATCAAGGGGTTATTTTTTATGTTATGTTCATAAAAGAAAGAGGTGTTCTTCGGTGGATTCTAGGGAACTTGGGTCTGAAGCTTTGGTAGATTCCAAAGTTGCTCATCGTCATGGATTCGACATCGGCATTTTGGATTCAATATTGGGAAAGACAATTCCGAGTTGAAGACAGTAGTGGAATAGGCACATCAGAGTCGGTTCAATTCAGGTGTGGATTCGCTAGGTAATTGAGGGGACACATGTGTAATTCTTTTTTGTTTTCTTAGTAGATTGTTTTGTGGCTTTGGCCCTTGGTTTTTTTTATCACAATTGGAGGCACTCAAATTGTGGTTTTTTCCACATTAAATCATTGTGTCATTTTGTTATTGATTGTTTGATTAGGATTGGTATTCACTGTTTTAAATTTGAAACATAATCACGAATCAATATCTTATGTTATTTAAAATTTTCAATTGGTATCAAAGTGGGTCACTTAAACTTTGTTTTTCAAAATTATTGGAGCAAGATCTTGTTTGATTTGTGATAATGGATTCAATTCGTGAAGGGAATTCTACAGTTCGACCACCGTTACTTGATGAATCTAAGTATTCTTTTTGGAAAGCTTGGATGAGAGCGTTTTTTAAATTTATTGATGAAAAAGTTTGGCAATCCATCATGTGTGGGTGGACCGAACCAACAATTACCATTGATGGAGTAACATTCCCCAAACCAATTGATGAATGGGACACAACTGATTACCAAAATACTAACTGGAATAGTAAAGCTATCAATTCTCTTTTTTGTGCCATCACATAAAAAAAGTTTAGTTGTATTTGTAATTGTGAAGTCGCAAAAGAGGCTTGGGATATCTTGCAAACTATTCATGAGGGCACTCTTTCAATTAAACGCTCAAAACTTCATAGGCTCACTTCTAGTTTCGAAAATCTTTCAACGAAAAATAGTGAGACATTTGATGAATTTTATGCGAAGTTGAGTGACATTGCAAATTCTAGCTTCAATTTAGGTGAAAAAATATCAGAATCCAAGATTGTGGGAAAATTTTTGAGGTCCTTCCCCAATCGGTTTCAACCAAAAGTTACGGTTATTGAGGAGGCACAAGATGTTAACAACCTTAGGTTGGACCACTTGGTTGGAAATCTCCAAACCTATGAGGCACACATGAATTTTAAAAAGAAACAAAAAGATGATATTGCTTTTAGTAGTGCTTATAGAATTGGAAAGAACTTCGATGAGGATTGTGAGGTTGATTCCAAGATTAGGATGTTTTTGTAAAACAATTTAAAAAAGTCTTTTCTGAAAAGGAAGCCTATATCAACTCATAAATCCAAAGGCAAAGATAAGCTCAAAATTGATTCTACAACCAAGAAGAGGAAAGGAAAAATACGAGGGAACTCTCAAAGAGTCCAATGCTATGAATGCCAAGGATTTGACCACTTTACTCAAGAATGCCCTAATCCTTTGAGGAAGAAGAAAGTTTTCGCTATCACTTGGGATGATAAATCAGAATCTGATAAGGATGAAAGTGACAACGAGGCTCATGGTGAAGAGGGGCAAGAGCAATTTCTCGCTTTCATGGCGATTTCCGAAGTTAGAGGACGAATGGAGTGTCCTAAGAGGCCGGTTGAGTTTGTCACTGATGATGAATGCTAAAGGAGTGATGACGATGTAGATGGTGAAGAACATCGACAAGCTTATGAAAAATTGTACAAGGAATCTCTTAACTTATCTTAATTGAATAGCAAACTCACTATCAAACTCAAACCTTGGGAAAGTGAGAATGTTAAACTAAAGGAGGAGATTTTCAAGACCAGGAATGATGCCATTGAGATCTCTAATGATGAACAAGCTCTTTGTGCAAAACTCTTGACTTATAAGATAGATAGAAATGAGTTACAGAAAATTTATGCAACATATGAAGAAAAAATTGAAACTCTTGAGATGTCTTAAGTTGCCTTGGAAGAGCTAGTCGATCAAAGATATTGGACAATATCATTGGATCTCAACAAATGTGTTATGACAAGAGTGACATTGGCTTTTGTAGTAACAAAGAGCAAAAATGGAGTGCATCTACATCTCATGTTACATGAACTCAAGGAAAGGAAGAGTAAACGATTCAAAATGAGAATGGACATCTTAATCTTCCTAGAGTTGGTAAGGTAAAAAAGAAAAGAAAAGGTACACCCTGTTTTTATTTGTCATCATTGTGGTATGTATGGACATATTCGCCCTTATTGTTATGAGTTTTATGGAAGAGTGTCTCACAGAGGTAGAATAAATTCTAATACCTTTTGGAGAAAGAGACATTTCATTAGTTGTAACGAGCTTAAGGGTCCTGTTAGACCTCATTATTTTGATTTGCTTGAGACCAAACATAAAGAGAGGTTGTGTTTGCCTAGACCTAGGAATAGGAGAGGTTGGAAACCACAGGCTCCCATTGAAGAGGAAGGGAACCACAATGTCAAGACACCACCCAGGAACCACAATTCTCACAACTTTATACTAAAAAGATTTGGGTGAGAAAGCTTGACTTGTGTTAATTTGTTTATTCATTTTTGTATTTTTGTTTTCTCATTTTGTTTGTTGAGTTTTTGTTTGTTTATTTTTGGGTCTTTTGTGTGTGTTTGTTCGGTTCTTTCTTTCTTTCCATATTAAAAAAAAAAATCCAAAAAGATTTTCCTAGTATAGTTTTGCAAGCTTGAAATTTTTGAGATAGCATATCTTGGGTGATGTTAAGCCTCTTAACCTCTTACCATCTTTTTGCACCTACACTGCTTACCTCTTTGCATTTATAAGTCATGGCATGAGGAAAAGGTTACCTTAGAGTCACCAACCAGGCTTCACTAACTTTTCCATCCTTCTGTGGTTTGGTTTCCATACTCTTGAGTGTGAAAGCCACCAGTGAGTGCGCAAGAAAATTGTATACATTGTTTGAAAGGAAGCATTCACATTTACTCAACAAATACCCCTTGATCACTAAGTTTGAATTTTCTCGGTCGTTCACATATTCTCTTGCTGGAGCTCTAGCCATTAGATCACTACTAGGATTTGAATCTAGTATTTGTCGAACTCCAAGAGCCATACACACACTTTTATCATGGGATCTATGCTTTTCACATGTTGCATCAGATTCTTTCATGAGGAATCTTCTAGAGATTAAACACATTGTGTTTCCAAATAATTGTGTTTCTTGGATATTCTTGTGTGCTTTAAGGCACACAAATCTAAAATTTCTTGCTTGCTCCACCAAAAATATATATATTTTTGTCTTTTCCTTTATGTTCATTATTTTCGGTGCTTGTGGTTGCTTTTAATGAGGGGGAGTTTGGTTAATCATTGTAGGGGAGCTTTTTTAGCATGAACTTATATTGATTGATTTTGTAAGGTAGATTGATGTTAGTTGGTTTGCATGTTGTTATGCACAGCTTATTTATTGATTATTTCTCGCATGCTATTGATTATTACAACATCCTGTCCTTACTTGTGTTGTTTATGCTCTTAGTTTAGTTGACTAAGCTTCCTTTAACAATTCATGACAAAAATATTTTTTAGGGGGAGTTTTTTGAGTGTGTCTTACATGTTTTTGTAATTTCCACCTACTCATGCTTCAATATAGTGTTGTCATATGTCTATTGCTTTCATATACTCTAGTGTTACTAATAACTATTTTTGCAAATCATGGCACTAATAGCTGTTTTGCAAATCTTAACCTTGAGAAAGCTATCTTGGTTGGTTGTAATGGGTTGGGGTGATTAGGATTTTATTTGTTAAGTGTGTTTTGCCACGGAATTGCCAAAGAGAGAGATTGTTAGGTTTTTGTAATTGGCAATCCCATTTGACAAAACTCATTTCAGTTGTAATTTTATTCACTCCATTTGTTCAAAGAAAATGTGAGTGTTCAGATGTGAATCCAACCTGAATTGTGCCTATGTAGCGAAGTTTGTGATCTTGAGCTTTTCATGTTTGCCACTTTGCTGAGTATGTACGAGGTTTGATCGCTTGAGCAGTCATTTGTGCGCTCAAGCGGTGAAATTGATCATCCAGTATCTTTGCTTGCAAACTGAACTTCTAGGAAATATGTTTCACCGCTCTAGCGGTGAAGTGTGAGCTCAAGCGGTCTTCACGGCTCTATTTTCTATAAAGTCTGTTGTTCGCTGTTTTTAGGGTTTAACCCATTCAATTTTTTAGACAGAAAGAAAAAACAAAGTGTTGTATATTTGAGGGTAATTTGTAAGTGGTTCCTTGATGATTTGAGAGTGATCAATGAATCTACAAGCTTCATATTGACTTCATCAAGGGATTGTTTTTTCTATTATGTTCACAAAAGAAGAGGTGTTCTTCGGTGGATTCCAGGGAGCTTCGGCCTGAAGCTTGATGGATTCTAGAGTGGCTCATCGTCATGGATTTGACATCGGCGTTGTGGATCAACGTTGGGCAAGATAATTCTGAAGTGAAGACAGTGGTGGAAGAGGCACATCAGGGTCGATTCAATTCAGGCGTAGATTCACTAGGTAATCGAGGGGACACGTGTAATTTTTTTTTTTTTTTTGTCTTCTTAGTGGATTGGTTCGTAGTTTTGGCCCGTGGTTTTTTTTTTTATCATAATTGGAGGCGCTCCAATTATATTTTTTTCGCGTTAAATTGTTGTGTCGTTTTGTTATTGATTGTTTGATTGGGATTGTATTCATTGTTTTAAAATTGAAACATAATCACGAATTAATATCTCCAGTTATTTAGATCTTTTAAGACTCATAGTATTGGTGGCAATCTTAACTCTTCCACACCTAAATGATAACAACTTTGATGTTCCCTCATCCAATCCAATCACCAACCTCTATATCCTTCCAATCTTATTGAAAGTGTCAATGCTCCAAAGATTCAATGGTGCTCCAAAGATTCAATGGTACTCCATAGCAATTCAGCCACACCGATCTCTCTTGCTCCATACATGCCCCTTTTTTCCATTCTGTGACTAATTCGCACCACATCTCAAGACATTAATTCATCCAGTATTACCAACTGTTCCTTCAATTCAATGTTTGTTTTGAAAGAAACAACAGCCATCCTGCCACCTCCTTTTCTAACAATAGCTTCTTTTGATCCTTTTTCCTTTATGTTGTGTTTGGTTGAGGGATTTGAGGATGGATTTGGAAAGGGAAATGGAAAAGGTAGGTGAAATGTGAATAAAACATGCCTATATTTCACCTAGTTTCACACACCTTTTCCCTTTCCCTTTCCAAATCCCCCAACCAAACACAGCGTTATAGCTTCCTGAAAATCTGAGAAAGCATAGACGATTTTTAGTTTCACAATGACACTGTTATACAACCATCCATTTCCTGCCTCAAACCCCACTATCGTTAGTTCTCCTGCCTAATTCTTGACCCCTCTTTGTACCACTTCTGCATATGGATGATAAGTTCTGTTTAGCATCCATGATCCATCCTTATTTCTACTCATCAAACCCATGCTTCTTTCTTTAAATTGAACCTCCTTTCCAGAGCCGGCTTTGGGGCAAACTGGCAAAGCCGTTGCTTTGGGTCCCCAAATTTGAGTTAAAAATTAGAGCCCCAATTTAGGAAAAATTCTTATAATATTTTTAGATCTCAATTAAATGAAGGCTGCCAAATTTTTAACATCAAAACTCACGTAACTCCAAACCTCAATACCAAACTGAAAAACAAAGTTGTTTTTATAAGTGAAGGATTCCAATTACTTTGATTTCATCTTACCAAAACCTAACCGAATTTAGCACTTCATATTAAACCCAAAAACAACACAATAGGGTCCAATTCATTTCTCTTTACCAAATTTCTCTCCAACTTAATTCATCATTATGAGATTGAACTTTTTAAATCTTAATATTCTCTATAAATGCCTTTAGATTTTGTATCATTTCAAATTTTACTGCAATTGTTTGTTGGCTTTACTTAAAAACTGAAATCTCTAAAATTGAATTGATTGTTGTTTGTTGAATAATGTAATGCATTTTTTATTTAATCATACTTCAAATAAAGTATTGAAGAATTAATTGAATCACAATTACAAGCTATTGGTTCAATTTTGTAACTAAAAATGCGAGAACCATAATGCTTAAGTGATATAGTGATATAATTCCTTATTATTATTGTTATTTTTGATATTATAGTTCTAGATTTTTGTATATTATTTTTTTCTTGTGTAAATGGTTAGATATAAACACTAATACTAAATTTTATTCTTTAAAATTTTTGTAATAATTTTTTAAGTTTTTTTTTTAAATTTTTTTTTAGTGACATGAAGAAATATAATGCCCCATGTTGAGTGTTTGCTTTAGGCCCCTGAATGTTCAAAGCCGGCCTGCTCGTTCCTATTATGATATGCTTCATTCTCTTCTCTTTTCTGCTTCCCATACTTTGCTTTCTTAACTTTTATCACCTTATCATCACACCAGAGACCATTCACCTTTTGTGTTAGAAATTGGGCGCCCATGTGGCATGACCCTTAGAACCTTTTGAACCTCATCCAAATGGGTTTTGAATTTAAATTCAAACCTATTTGGATGAGCCACTCAGGATATATATCTATCATATCATGATATGGATAGATGATATAGATATCAGATATTATCTCATTTAACCAATGGATAAATGAGATAAATATAATATATATCTGATATATGGTTATGGGTAACCAAGAGAGAAACAACGTATGTTTTGTTTCTACCCATGATACTGACTCTCTCCAAAAAATAACGATCAAAGTCATTTTGTACTGTGGTTTGTGTGGGTGATATTCACCATTATAATATCACCCCACTGCTGGGATTGATTGATTGAGTATGGAAGCACGTGATTTATCCACGAGGTTTTAGATCAAACGAGGTATGATCTAAACACTTTATTCCGCTGCATGTTTTGTGTTTTGATTTACATAGAACCTTTTGAACCTCATCCAAATGGGTTTTGAATTTAAATTCAAACCTATTTGGATGAGCCACTCAGGATATATATCTATCATATCATGATATGGATAGATGATATAGATATCAGATATTATCTCATTTAACCAATGGATAAATGAGATAAATATAATATATATCTGATATATGGTTATGGGTAACCAAGAGAGAAAACAACGTAGGTTTTGTTTTCTACCCATAAACTGACTCTCTCCCAAGAAACAACGATCAAGTCAATTGCACTGTGGTTTGTGTGGGTGATAAGTTGATGAAAGTGAAAATTGAAATTTAAAATTTTCAAATTTTTGCATGACTTATTTTTTAAATGAAACTTTATTTTGTAATTTCTCCTATTTAATAGCATTAAACTACCTTATAGACTTTGCTTCGGTATTGATATTGTTGAACTATGATTTCTCTTTTAGTTTTGTAATTTCTCCTTTTAGTTTTGATATTAAACTTTCATTTATAGATTGAACCTCAAACTATAAATTATCAAAAATAAAAAAATTATTGACGTATCCAGTCGTACTCGTATCTTTTTTTTTTTTTATAAAAGTTTTATCGTATCGACATACCTATAACATACTTATACCAATATTTATACCTGCACCGTGCTTCATAGCCTTGATCCCTGATGTTCTAATTGCAGCAATTCAGAGTTCAAGTTTCTAACTCTTGTTTCAATATATTCTTCCTTAACTCACTCTTTTAAAATACTGACACAAATTGCTTGTGTGATGGCCATGTGAGTATGTTTTAAAGGCATAGAAGGAAAGTAATGGAAAAAATTAGGTGGCGTTTGGTTTAATTCCTAAATTATTTTTTGGGTCAAAAAAGCAAAAAATATATTTGATTAACCAACTTTCAAAACTTCTTTTAAAATTATTTTTTCTCTCTCTTCTCTCCTTCTTTTTTATTTTATTTTATATTATAAATAAATTAAAGCATCACTTTTTCTCTCTCATCTCTTCTCTCTCCTCTCATTCTTTCACATTTCATACATTAGTCAATCAAATTTTCGCTCACACTCATCTATTCAATTATAAAAAAGAAAAAAAAATTACAAATCATTTCAAAATTACTCTCAAAACTTATAACCAAATAAATTTTCAATTTTATAACTTTTTTCAACAACTTATCTTTCAAAATACAACTCAAAACTCATTTCAAAAATTAAACTACCTTCCAACTTTTAATTTAAATTTAGTTTGGTCATTTATATTTCAATTTTTAATCGTAGAGTGATGGAAGAATTACATTAAAATTATGGTTGAAATCCTAGAACTTATTATTGTAATTAAAAGATGACGGACCAAAGTGTTCAATTAAAAGTTGGAGAATAAAATGTGTAATTTAACATTTATATATTATCTATAGCATTAGTGTATCCTATGCAATTTCTAATGGGGAAATTATAATTCAGTACAAATTTAGAAAAAAAATTATACATCAATGTGTGAGTGATTTTCCGATCACACTGCCAACTCAGTATTCAGCTGGAGAGTACTGGCAGAATAGATGGTACCTAGTTGACTTGTAACAGAAAGAAAAGGCTCTGGCGGTGGTTCGTCCACCCGGGGGCACTCCGACGATCAAGTCAGTATATTTCTCACAGATAATCAGTAGTGCAAAACTCACTGTTCAGAATCTAAATTGCCTACCTTAGACCCATGGGGGTGCATCTCTTTTATAGCCAACACCATCCTAGTCCCAATAGAAGCCTAGCTCTAATGGACTTAGGATTACTGCTAATCTTGGACTCCTAGTAGGATTATGATAACTCTTTAAGAGTCTTATCTTTACCCAAACTGAAGCCTCCTCATATCCTAGGACTTTTGTCCCTTATCCGCTTATCTCGGATTCCGACATTTTTGGAGATAACCTCGGCCTTGACGAGATAACCTCGGCGTCATGATCAGGACACGTGGCACCTCGGCTGACACGTCGGCGTCACCTTGGCCACGTGTTGGTACTCAGAAAATATATCCCCACAATCAATAATATATTAATAATTAAAATTTTAAACTTTTTCATATATCTTAAAATATTTTTTCAAAATCACTGATTCGTAATTCTCCCGTTTCTAATCCAACTCTACACTAGACAGCTATGTCAAAAACGGGTGATGCTATGGTACATTTGGATGTACCATACATCAGTTATGAAAATATGTGATTTTGTTTTATAACTAATATCATATAGATCATAAAAATTATCATATTAACTCATAACTTAGTTATATTTAGTTATTCATACATGCCATATTATCTCATAACTACCACATAATTAAATTATTTTAATAATTTAATTTTGAATTGGCAACTGTTGTAACCGGCTACCAAAAAGAGGGCAAAGGAAATTAGAGAAATCCAGGGGTCCCAGTATCACATATCTCATAACCACTAGTCACGTATCTCACAAGACACACTTTTTTTCCCATAACCAACATGACATATCTCATAACCACTAATCACATATCTCATAACCAAACACCCTTTGACTTAGCGTAATAAAAATATTTAAAATTTTAGAAACCACAAATATCATAATCAAGTCACAAAGTTTTGTAATATAAAACACAAAATACATAATGCCATTACTAATGGCATGACAAAATTGTTTAAAATTATAGAAAATCACAAATGTCATAACTAATTCTCAAAATTTCGTAACATTAACCAAAAATTATGTAACTATCCACTAATTGGTATAACAAAAACATCAAAAAAATTTAAAAAATCACAAATGTCATAACCAACTCACAAAATTTAATAACATCAGCTACAAAATGCGTAACTGCACCACTAATTGCCATAATAAAAATAATCAAAATTTTTACAAATCACAAATGGCATAACCAACTAAAAAAATTTCATAGCATCAATCACAAAATGTGTAGCAACACAACTAATTGATGTAGCAAAAATATCCAAATTTTTTATAAACCACAAATATTGTAATTAACCAACAAAGTTTCATAACAATTATCATAAAATGACTAAACAAATCACTAAAAATATTAGAATCACCAATCGGGATCTCTCATAATACAGAGAAAACAAAATGTAATGACAATCATTAAATAATTTAATATAAAGAAGATTAGCTAGTAGAGCGATAGGAAAGAGAATATGAGAAAGAGAGACTGAACCGGTGTATCGCCTGTGAAAATGACATCAAAGGTGTTGTCGTTTCTGTTAAGGAACATCGGAGATATCTACAATAACAGTAAAGAATGAGAGAGATGCTTGAGGGATGAAGAGGACTGAGATAGCAGAACAGTACAACAAAATGTGTAATATTTATTTTTCAACAGTTCTATAACACATGTACAAATTGATGATAACAAAACCTTTCAAATCATAACTACGACCAAAGGTTTGTGTATGTATGACATATTAATGTGAAAGAGCTAAAGTTTCAAGATAGATGCATTTACTAGATAGAGGAATATCACCAGAATAAATAGTGTTGAAATAGACAAAGAGAGTAGTGACGAGTTCAAGGATCTATTACAGAGACACAGGAGTAGAGAGAGGAAGAATCCAATGAGGAAGAATCCAGTGAGAAGAACTATCAACAATGGTCGTTTAATAATTTGAGCGAAATAGAGAAGTCTGAGTAAGAAATAGAGAGAGCTCAAGCACAACTAGGAGAATCAAGGGAAAGAAAATAGATTAGAGAAAAAAAACGAAGAAAAGTTGGGAAAAAAATTTAGGAGAACATTTATTTAGTATAACAAAGTAAAATCACGTCATAGATAATTTTTTTTAACATATTTTTTTTTTAAACTTAGTTAAATTTAATATATTATATATATATAATTATATTATGTCTATGAGTGTATATAGATATTTTACAAAGTATATCGTTTGTATATTACTATTTCTATTATATTTAATGAAGATACTATGACTAAAAATAAATCTAAAATTGAGATAGGTGATCAATTGCAATTATTACTTAGGGATGACATTTCAAAATTAATTAAGAGAGTTGAGAGTTCAGAGATAATGAGAGTTTGAGAGACAGATTTGTTTGTGAGAAATAAAATGAGAGATGGGTGGTATTTATAGGACTTGGGGGGAGGGGTTAATTTATATATATAAAAATTTTAAAAAAAATAAAATTGGCTGTTGGTGGAATTAACGGTTATGTGACTGTTTCAAATTTTTTTTTTTTTTAATTTTTGACTGTTGCACTAACCGGGGGGCAGGGAGCCATTGGGGTTGAGTCGAGCCAGATGGGGAAAAAAATTTCGAGTCAAGCTCACGAGATGGGTCACACTCCATAACACACCAGAGTCGGGGCAGGCTCTAGAACACATAGCCCAGGGTCTTAGGTTAGCCTTAGGCTCAGGCCAAGTTGGGACCACCTAGGGCGCGACTAGACTTGGGGTGTGCTACGAGCTCGTGGGCCAAATTTACACCTCTATATGTGAGTAGTGGTTATGAGATATGTGATTAGTGATTACAATATATGTGATGTTGGTTATGAGGCAAATGGTATTGGTTATGAGATATGGTTATGACATAAGTGGGTAAAGGTTATAAGATATATGATTAGTGATTATTAAATATGTGATTTTGGTTATGAGCAGAGTGGTGTAGTTATAAGTCAATGGGTGTTTGGTTGAAATATGTGATTAATGGTTATGAGATATGTAATGTTGGTTATTGAAAAATCTAGAAATCCCCTAGATGATGATTTGTGATTATGTATCAATTTTAAGCAGTATATAACAATCCCAATCAAACAATCAAGACAAATCGACACAACGATTTTACGTGGAAAAATCACAATTGGACACCTCCAATTGTGATAAAAAAAATCACGGGCAACAGCCACAAAACAATCCACTAAGAAGATATAAAGGAAATACACAGGTATACTCTCAATTACCTAGCGAATCTACGCCCGAATTGAACCAACCTCTATGTGCCTCTTCTAACCCCGTCTTCACCTCGGAATTGTCTTGACGATGAGCCACTTCGGAATCCACCAAAGCTTTAGGCTCGAATTCTTCAAAATCCACCGAAGAACAACTCTCTCTTTTGTGTAGAATAGACAAACAAACCTTTGATGTATGCTTCTTAAAACATGAGTTGAATACTCAATGAAAACATCAAAGAAAACTAGCAAAATATCCCCAGATATAAATCTTAGAATCCAAAAAGAAGATCTGGAGGACTTATCCAAGTTTTGGGAGAAACCCAACTACTTATAGAAAACCAAAGTAATCCTAGTTTTGGAAGAAAACCAATTCCTTATAGAAATCCAACGTAATCCTAGTTTTGGAAGAAAACCAATTCCTTATAGAAATCCAAGAATCTGTGCTCGCGCGGTCCGCTTGAGCGTGAGACTTCCCGCTCGAGCGGAGGCTTCAAAATTGTGTGATTCATATAGGCTTCACGCTCGAGCGGCCATTTCCACACTCGAGTGTAGAATCACCCCATCCAGTACTTTTTCAGGTGAAGCAGAGATGTTGTGAGCTTGCAATCCCCGCTCGAGCGGGACGACCAAAATTGGAAAATCTGGAAAACTTAATCCTATTACAACCTCGATTTTGATCCATGGAAATTGACAAAGGCACGATTCGGGTTGGATTCGCATCTAATAAACTCATAGCCTCACTGAAATAAAAGGTACGAAAACAAATACAACTGAAAGGAGTTTTGTCAAACGGGGTTGCCAAGAATAAAACCTAGCAGTTATGTTCAAAGTGGTGCGGTTATGGGATATGTGATTAGTAGTTATGATATATGTGATATTGGTTATGAGATGTGTGGGTAATGGTTATGAGATATTTGATTGGTGATTATAAAATATGTGATTTTAGTTATGAGAAAAGTGGTGTCAAAGGGTGTTTAGTTATGCTATATGTGTTAGTGGTTATGAGATATGAGATATTGGTTATGATCAAAATGGTGTGGTTATGAGCAAAAGGATTGTTAGTTATGAGATATGTGACTAGTAGTTATGAGATATGTAACGTTAGTTATGACTCAAAGGGGTTGCTTATGAGATGTGGTTATGATTCATGTGGGTAATAGTTATGAGATATGTGATCAATAGTTATGAGATATATGATATTGGTTATGATCAAAGTGGTGTTGGTTATAAGATGTAGTTATGACCAAGTTAAGATCAATTTGATTATAGTTATGAAGAATTATGATTTTGGCTCATAACTATAAAAAGTAACTTGTTAAGCAGGTCACTTTTAATGATGTGGCTCAATCTTAGCCATTGATTTTCTATGTACCATACATTTTTCAACAAAATGTAATATAGACTTTCCCGTATCTACTTACTGCTGCCTAGCTTGCTGCTTTTCACAAATCATTGCAATTATATTCTTTTTTCTTAAAGTGTTTTTTGATTGGTGAATTCTTTGAAATATGATCTGTTTATTTCTTCTCCTTTCGTTGCAGAACTAGTGTGTTAAGATTTGCACTTTTATGAGTCTATTTGGCTTCTTTAATCCACTTGGTTGTGTCTTGATTCAATGTGATAATTTTAGTATGTTTCACTGTTCTTATCTTTATTTGTTTTGTTTTTTTTTTATTTTTTAACCTTATTGTCCAGATTCTTTTGAACAAGAAGAACAAGAAAAAAAGGCTACAAAGAGGAGTTGGAAGAGGGCCTTGTATAGCTAATTGCATCATTATTTGGTAAAGACAACTGGTTATTGACACTTTCTGTAGCTAGCTTGTTGAATTATGTAATTTTACAAGGAATTGCAGCATGAATAGCATTTTTTAGAGCCTAAAACTAAAGATGGTTTTGCCAAATTTGTCTCAAATAAATGGTTTGGTACTATTGTTTTCAGCAAGATCTTATTTGGTAGATTTGTTTCAAAATATTCATCGCTAGAAGTTATTATTGTACTATTTATAAAATATCATTGAAAATTATTTGCGACGGTAACAAGATGGTCACTAATACTATAGCGATCCCGGTTGTCCCTTTACTGTTCTGTTGTATTTCGGACTCGGTTCCGTGGAGTTGGTAGTTGTATCTATCTTGTTGTCGTCCTTTAATTCCACTTGTTTGAGTTTTAGGATGTGTTGGGCATGTTTCGAACAAGTGGGTTGAACCTTGGTCTAAAATCTTGTTGCCACGTTTTTGGTCGTTCCGCTCGAGCCGGCCTTGTTGTGCTCGAGCGGAGATTGCACACTCCGAGTATTTCGTGTCCCTGCAAAACTTCTGCCAGTGTGATTTTTACGCTCGAGCGGGTTTCTTTACGCACGAGTGGTCGCGCTCGAGCGGGTAGTACTTTTTGGTGTAAGTTCTGGGAGGGGGAAATCTACGCTCGAGCGGACTGGTTTTCGCGCTCGAGCAGATGTACTTTATTCTTGTGTCTTGGCGCTCGAGCGGGCCTTCTTACGCTCGAGCGGGAATGTCGTATATCAGTTGGCAGCTGGGCATTTTAAAATCACTTTTTACATTCTCTCTCTCTCTCTCTCTCCTACTTTCTAAAAAGATATTTTGAGAGCTCCTCTCTCTAGGGTTTGATCTAGTTAGAGTGTCTCCCTATCCTCCGGCTTTTGTAAAAAGCGTGTTGATCGTCGAGGGCTCCATTTTGATCCGTGGATCTTTGAGTTTGGAGCATTTTGGTTTTCTTCAACTTCCCCGTTTGAGCTCTAACTTCGAGGTAGGGATATCCTACTCCTCTTTATGAGCTTTGTCTTTGAATTTTAGCATTTTGATATGTTGGGGGTTGTTGGGTAATTTTGAGAAAGTTTGGGTCTTTGTGTAATTTTACAAAAGAGATGGGGTTTTATTTATATTTAAACCTATATGCATGCTTGGCATAGAGAAATGATATAGATGATGAACTATGGATGAAGGTGGAACCTTGGGGTTGTTATGTTAATTATGGGAAAATGCCCTAATTAGTTGGATAAATAATTTGTATAATTAATTTTGAGAAATGAGGAATTGAATTGAGAGTATTCAAATTGAAAAGATTATGGGATAAACGGGTGTAGTTGGATTCATTTAATCGCTCACCCAGGTTGAATGTTGATAATATATCCATTTGGTGCATTTATTTCCTGTTTAGAAATAACTGCTTTGGGCTATCGGTGGAGGATAGTCTTGATTGTTGTAGACAATGCATGATGATTAGGCAAACTAAAACTAATCAATTGAGTATGCTATTGAATATAGCGGTTGGAATAATACATCAGCTTTATGTATTGATTGTTTGTGTATATGATCTATGTTTGTATACATCGTGTGTGTGTTGGAGGAGATAGGGAATGTACTCCACGGTTTAGGGGAAGATAGGGGATGGACCTCTAAGCCGGATTGTGTGTGACATTGATACAGCACTACCATGTGTATCAAGTGTTCCCGAGCCGAGGCAACTTTGGTGATGACGGACACGTGGCCTTAGGCAACGAGTCAAGGTTTCCTAAATTTTCCAAAATAAAATATTTAGGTGGCGACTCTGTATCTGGCAAAGCAGTCCATGTTTGGCACTTCTTTCAAAAATCTATTTTCTCAAAACGATTTGCCGGATTTGGACTCTTTGGTTCAGATTAAGAACCGTGACAATTTGAGTCCGAACTATAGTAGACCCGCAAAACGAACAGAAGGGGAGTTCACCCTCCCGGGGCGTTCGGGGACTTGTTACACTACCTCATTGAAATTGTTGGCTAGGTTTTGAGCCGTAGTTGTGGATTGCGAATTGGATAAGAAGTGGAAAATGAAATGAAACATGGACATATTGGTCATGAAATGAAAATGGTGTATGAATTGATTTATGTGCGTCAAACATTTATCAATTACTAACGTCTTAGTTATTGCTCATATTGTGTTTAGCATATCTCTATTGGGCGTCGGCTCACCCTATGTGGGACATCATTTTCATGTACAGGTAGCATGCCACCTCCAAGGAGATAACTTGGGAGGCTAGAGGCAGACAGACTGCTTTGTTATTTGCTTTCTTTTGATGTATTACATGTAAATTCAAGCCAAGTGCTTAATATGTCTTGAGTTGGCACTCTTCTTTTTATAACCAAGTGTTAACTTGGAAAGCTGTAAGCCTGTAGGGCATTTGCTTTTGTTGTTTACATGTAATACTTTTGTAAGAACTACTCAGATTAATGGAAAGATGGTTGGTTTCTTTGTATCAATGCATGTCTAAAGAGATGGGTTTTATGTATTTTTTTTTTGAGAGCGTTACAACTTGGTATCAGAGCGTACCGAGTTCGAATACTTTGGGTATGTAGGAAGTGATTAGTACCACAATGGGTTTGTCTCGCTTGTTAGAGACTTATGTGCGACATTATATGTTTATTTGATAACATGTTTATGTGACTACTTGGGTATGGGATTTAGTTTCCAGGATGTTGATTGGATCCTTGGATTTCTGTGAGTCTTGTTGGAAAAGCACTTGATCAATGCTGTTTCTAACCGGAACTCTAGTAACGCCTCGGGACTATCATTATCCGGAAATGAAATTCGTAAGTGCTTATGTGTTTATGTGCTTACGTGGAGTGAATTACAGTTGTCCATGTATTAGGACGCGAGTGTTTAGTTTTGGCACATTTATGAATGTGCTAACGCTCTTCGTTACCTTTATTGGGATGTCAGGACGAGGACGTGGTAGACGTGGCAGACGTGGTAGGCAGGAGATGCCTTTATCGGATGATATTCCGGCACAGCAGGAGGGGGTTGGTCAGGCCAATGTGGCCGAGCCAGCAGGTCAGGAGGCTATGGGCACTTTAGCCCGAGGAATAGCCGATGCTTTGAGGGAGTCTATGGGAATTCTCAGAGCTGAGAATCCAGTTCAGGCTCCGGTTCAAGCTCCAGTTCAGGCCCAGGTTGTTGAGGCAGGGCCTTCCTTCTTGAAAAGGGAGTTCTTCCGGTCCAACCCGGACGAGTTTATTAGGGATCCGAAGGAGCCACTGAAGGCTGACGAGTGGTTAGAGCAAATGAGTAAGACGTTCGAGATGCTTGGCATCGAGGACGGAGCGTTGAAAGTGACCTTGGCATCCTTCCAGCTTAAAGGGGGTGTGAGTCAGTGGTGGAAATACATGAGGGGCCGTATTGCTGGCACGTGGGAGGCTTTTGTGGAGGCCTTTCAGGAGAAGTATTTGTCTCCAGCAGTCAGGGAGAAGCTGAGAGACCAGTTCTGTCAGCTTTTGCAGTTGAGTTCTTCATTAGCCGAGTCTGAGGCTGCTTTTACTAGCTTGTCCAGGTTCGTGCCTGAACTTGTGGCGTCCGAGGAACGCCGCTGTATCGAGTTCGAGAAGAGGTTGAGGCACGGCCTCAAGATGAGAGTTGGGGGTTCGATGATCCGAGATTACGGGCGCTTGGTTGATGCTGCAGCCCATATGGAGATCATGATGCAGGAAGAGGAGGGACAGAGAGGCTTCAAGAGGAGCCAAGACGGTCAGGGTGATGGCAGGAGACAGAGGGGTGCTAACCCTAAGCAGTCTCAGGGTGGTGTTGCTAGGTCGACCTTTCCAGTGCCGAGTGCAGGCTCAGGGAGAGGTAATCAGGGAGAGTTCACCTGTTACAAGTGTGGTCAGTTGGGCCACAAGGCTTCAGTTTGCCCACAGAGGGGAGGAGGTCAGAGAGTTGCTTCATCTTCAGCTAGACCGCGGAGCCAGAGTCAGGGCAGGGTCAACCCTTATCTTGTTATCAGTGTGGTCAGCCTGGGCACCTGAAGAGGTTTTGCCCACAGTTGAGTGCCACTTTGGGCGCGTCTGGTTCTAGGCAGACGCAGGGTTTTCAGCCAGCTCAGTCTGTGCAGGCCTCGAGGGCCAATCCGGGAGCTTCGTCGTCCCAGTCAGTGTAGCAGTCGTTTGCCCCGAGGGGTGAGCAGTTGGATCAGGGGCCTACAGGGCACGTGTATGCTGTTACCGCGCAGGACCTAGTACCGGCTCCATCAGTAGTGAGAGGTACCTTTCTGTTTTGCAACTCGGTTGCTAGTGTATTGATTGATACGGGTGCATCTCATTCTTTTGTATCTGCTGCATTTGTATCTATTTTGGAATTGGAGTTGGCACAGTTAGCATCTCCTATATGTGTAGTATCACCTATTGGTGGTGAGTTGATCTTGAAACAAGGTGTTAAAGGTTCTGATATAGAGGTCGCCGACCATAGGCTTTCTTTTCCTTTTGTTGTCATGCCCATGAAGGGTTTTGATGTTATTTTGGGTATGGACTGGCTATCGTCATACCGAGCTGTTATTGATTGCTACTGCCAGAGGGTCACAGTTTGTACCTTGAGCGGGGAGTGTTTCCATTTCTTGGGGGATCGAGTTGGTAGTGTGTTGCCACCGATGTATGATCCGCGAGGGCGGAATAAGCTTAGTGGTCTACTTGCTAGCTTTATGAGTGGTGAGTGTGATGAGACCCAGATTGTATTGCCGAGAGTGGTTTGTGAGTATTCGGATGTTTTTCCCGAGGATCTCGTTAGTTTGCCATCTTATCGAGAGATAGAGTTCTCTATTGATTTAGTGCCCGGCACAGCGCCGATGTCTATGGCACCTTATCGTTTTGCCCCAGCCGAGTTGAGTGAGTTAAAGATTCAGCTCCAGGAATTGCTAGATAAGGGTTTTGTTCGCCCTAGTGTTTCGCCGTGGGGAGCACCGGCCCTCTTTGCTAAAAAGAAAGATGGTGCCTTGAGACTGTGTATAGACTACCGGAAGTTGAATCAGGCTACGGTCAAGAATAAGTACCCTATGCCCCGTATCGATGATCTATTTGACCATTTGAAGGATTCCCATTGTTTTTCTAAGATAGACTTGAGATCGGGTTACCATCAGTTGAGGGTCAGGGAGGAGGAGATTTCGAAGACGGCATTCCGTACGCGGTATGGCCATTATGAGTTTCTGGTGATGCCATTCGGGCTTACCAATGCACCGGCAGTCTTTATGGACTTGATGAACTGGATTTTCCAGGAATTCTTGGATCGATTTGTAGTCATTTTCGTGGATGACATTCTTATCTATTCGCCTTCTGAGGAGGAGCACGAGGAACACTTGAGAGTGGTGCTTGAGTTGCTTAGAGCCCATAGGCTGTATGCCAAGTTTGGGAAGTGTGAGTTCTGGCTAGGAGAGGTCAAATTCTTAGGCCATGTGGTATCCGGGGAAGGGGTGTCTGTTGATACATCCAAGGTAGAGGCAGTGCAAGATTGGGCACAGCCTAAGAGTGTGTTTGAGATCCGCAGTTTTCTGGGATTAGCTGGGTATTACCGTCGGTTTGTGAAAGATTTCTCTAGGCTAGCTTCGCTGTTGACTAGATTGACGCGAAAATGGGTCAAGTTTATGTGGAGTGAGACTTGCGAAAAGTCGTTCCAAGAGTTGAAGGTTAGATTGACCACCGCTCCAGTTTTGATTATTCCAGAGAGAGGGTTGGGTTATGTTGTTTACTGTGATGCCTCACGAGAGGGTTTGGGTTGTTTGTTGATGCAAGAGGGGAAAGTGGTTGCTTATGGCACACGTCAGTTGAAAATACACGAGAAGAATTACCCTACACATGACCTAGAGCTAGCAGCAGTGATCTTTACCTTGAAGATTTGGAGGCACTACCTTTATGGTGAGAGGTTCGAGGTGTTCACGCACTCCTAGAGTTTGAAGTATCTGTTTACACAGAGAGACTTGAATTTGAGACAGAGGAGATGGATGGAGTTCATCGAGGACTATGATTTTGAGTTGCACTATCACCCGGGAAAGGCCAATGTTGTGGCCGACGCCCTTAGTAAGGATGAGGGTCAGAGAGCTGCTTCTTCTTCAGCTAGACTGCAGAGTCAGAGTTTGGGCAGGGGGCAGTCCTTGTCTTGTTATCAA